>CM065718.1:78349899-78354899 GCA_033310375.1 Conus canariensis
TTCTCGCATATAGCATGTACAGGTCCAAGTCCACGGTTACAGTTCAGACCCAAAACCTGCATATTCTCTATTACACTCAAAGCTGCGCCTGGGTCTTCTCTTCAGATCAGCCAGCACTAAATCATATTCATCACACAGTCCAGCCCTTGACCCACACCATGCCTGACTCTGAGGCAGGTCTCATGTCCAGCCCTTGACCCACACCATGCCTGACTCTGAGGCAGGTCTCATGTCCAGCCCTTGACCCACACCATGCCTGACTCTGAGGCAGGTCTCATGTCCAGCCCTTGACCCACACCATGCCTGACTCTGAGGCAGATCTCATGTCCAGCCTTGACCCACACCATGCCTGACTCTGAAGGTTCTGCAGCTTGCCTCATGCCTGACTCTGAGCAGGTCTCAGTCCAGCCCTTGACCCATACCATGCCTGACTCTGAGGCAGATCTCAAGTCCCGTTCCTTTTTTATGCAAGCACGATCCACATGACCGATCATTTTCCTGTTGTCTGCGAGACTTTTCAGTCCAAACTCCTTCTGCCCTACCAATAACGTAGAAACACAAGGAGTCCACAAGTCATGCATCATTCTGCGATGTTTGTTGACATGCGACATTGACTTAATTTACTGAATAAAAATTCCGGGATAAAATCATCTTTTTCAATTTAATTTTGTTTTCACAGAGCCAGAGCCAGAGTGATTTTCATCTGTTCAAACTTTGTTGTTACTATTTGACCTTTGCTGTCTGTGACTCAGACACAGAAGCAGTGTCCGGCGCCCAACTGCTGGTCTCCCTCCGGTCTCGGTGGAAGGTCGGCATGGCATACAACCACAGCTTCGGCATGTCTCGTGGTCATTTCATCATCCTGGAACAGCCAGTCGCCATGAGATCCTTCAAATTACTGACCAACAACTGGCGCAAGGCTTCTTACTATGAGAACTTTGCCAAGTACCCCAATGAAGAGGCGAGTTGGTCAGAAGAAAGAAAGCAAGAGTGGATAGGGTTTGGAGGAGAGAGGAAGAAGGGAGGTGAGAGCGGATGAATAGATGGGCAGAGTATTGGACGGATAGGAGAATACACGGCTTTCCCATCAGCCGAAACGCTTCTAATTAGGTTCCTTATGAAATTGCCAACGATGCAGATAGAGGGATTAACAGCTAGTTTCTGTCTTGACTACAACGTAGAATGATAACGCCGAGGCAGGATACCCATTGGTTTCTGTGTGGAGTGGATATGGAGATTTGCATGTCAATCTCTACTGTGATACCTCTCCTTTTTTTTTTATTTATTTTTTTTTTATAGTTCCAGTGACATTTATGATGTTGGAATGTCACGCTGTTTTCATAATCCCAACATCCACCATGTATGTTGTACTGTAACGCAGTGTGACCAATGATTGTACACACGAGGATGGAATGGTGGGGGGATGGGGGATTGGGGTAACCGCGAGATTAGGCTTGGGTTATCTCCCATGGGCGGGAATACCAACACTGAAGAGCACAAAATCCTAAGTGAGCCCAATTAATGTCTACACATGTTGGTTTTTTTTTTGTGGAGTGTATTTAATTTTCATTCATTTGTCTATTTTTATTCATTTACTCTTGACCAGTTTTGCTTATTCATTCAACTATTTATTCATTCATTCATTATATTTTTCTTTCTTTCGTTTCTTGATTTTATTCCACTAACATATAGAGTTTTGCCTGCACTGGGGTGACACGCATTCTCAAACATTTGGTTGCTTAAAGCGGTTATATACCTACACACCTCAAACCCCCCCCCCCCCCTCTCTCCCCTTTCCTCTCTCTCTCTCTGCTCTCTCTCTCCTCTCTCTCTCTCTCTCTCTCTCTCTCTCTCTCTCTGTGCAAAACATGTCAACTTTGTTACCAGTGGCCACTTTACACATGGCACATTCTCCAAAGGTGTACCAACATGTAGACATTACAAGTGGAAACGTAACCGACAAAGCCCATTGATACTGCAGTTCTGCGGTGCAAGTCATTCAGTATAAATTTTAGGGCTAAGGGACGCAACTGCAACATCATAAATATATTATTATACTAAATTCCATGAGTGGACTATCTTGGTGTGTAAAAATCATCGGTGTAATAACACAGACGAAAGCCATTTTGGAGATATCATGTACATTTGTAGTTTTCTGTACGTGGTTTATAAATGAGAAAAAAAGCGTATATCAATCAGAAAGAAGAGTATTTTGTAGCATTCTGTATGTGGTTTATAACTTGGAGAAAAGGGCACACAAATCAGAAAGAAGAGTACATTTGTAGGGTTCGGTATGTGGTTTATAACTTAGAGAAAAACGTACACCAATTAGAAAAGAGAGAGAGAGAACTCCCAGACAAGCAAACAACGACAGAACACAATTCTCCATGTTTTCCGACAGTTGGTCTTCCGTATTGTCCGTCGCTCGGACAACAAAGAAGTGAACATCAAGTTCCGGGCGGAGCCGGCCTTCACCTTTCACTTCATCAACTGTTTCGAGGATCAAGGTCAGCTGGTGCTGGATTTCGTAGGTTACAGCAGCCTTGACGTCTTAGACGACCTGTATCTGCACAACCTCGACAGGAGGCTCACGTGGAGGCCAAGCCCTACTTCCGAAGATACGTTCTCCCTCTGACGCTGGAAGAGGTGAGGAAAAAGAGGCACGTTAGTGCTTGCATAGATGTACGCATAGTTTATACCATACAGCAACAGCAGCAACACAACGACAACAACGACAACAACAACAACAACCACAACAAAAGGCATCGCGTAATTTCAAGTCCAAAGATTGTATAAAATTTTAGGTTCATGTTTTACGTGTTCATTCATTTTTAATGAATATGATATATCATTGATATATTATTGAGTTAGTGCGCCGTTTTAGAAAGGAGGTAGGTTTACTTTTCAAAATTTGAGACGGAAGTTAATTGATGAACTTGTGCATATTATAGAAGATGGATGTATTGTGAAGCTGAAACCTCCCTCTATCAAATGAGAGGAAATCTTACATCAGGCAGGGAACAGTAAACAGTAAATAACAATAAACAGTAAACAAGTAGGGTAACTTTTGCTCCCATAAGAAAACCTAACACAGAGTAAACTTTTATTCAAGACTGGCACAGCCATTTAAACTTGAATAAAGTCAGACAAATACAAAGACGAACAATCTAATAGTAGGGGAAAAACAAGCACAGGCTAACAACTCAACTGTCTTCTTAGTAATGACTTGGCAAAGATTTGGACTTAAGGGGGGAGGGGGGGGAGCAAAAGTTAACTAACTTGTTTACTGTTTATTGTTTACTGTTCCCTGCCTCACTTCTTTCTCAAGTAACAAACAAGTAAGGAAACTCTTGCTCCCACGATGAAATAAATACACGCCCATAACTCCAAAACGAATGCCGCTTACAATACCAAATCGCCCAGCAGAAATGACAACACAGAGCACACAGAACAAACAAGGAGGGGAGATCCCCCCCTCCCCCCCAAAAAAAAAAAAAAATCCAAGCTTGCCCATGTGCCCTGTACCTATACTGGACCGGCTCAAAAAAAAAAAAAAAAAAAAAAAAAAAAAAAAAGAAAAGAAAATCGAGCGATAGGCTCATTACGAAGTGTAGTCAGTTGGAAAGGATGGAGTAAGAATGCTACACTGTGACTGATTTAGACACAAACTGTTTTAGACACGAGCATAGAGCCATGCGTCTCAGAACTGCTAAGGTGTCTAACGGAAAGCTTGCAGTCACCACAAAACCATTGTTGAAGACGTTTTTCGCCGGTGGGCTCTGCAGTCATGAAATATGCGCTGGGACACCCATGGGAACGCTCCCATGCCGATGGGCTCTGCAGTCATGAAATATGGGCTGGGACACCCATGGGAACGCTCCCATGCCGGTGGGCTCTGCAGTCATGAAATATGCGCTGGGACACCCATGGGAACGCTCCCATGCCGGTGGGCTCTGCAGTCATGAAATATGCGCTGGGACACCCATGGGAACGCTCCCATGCCGGTGGGCTCTGCAGTCATGAAATATGCGCTGGGACACCCACGGGAACGCTCCCGTGGAGGTTCTGTCGTGTCACCTCCAGTGGCCATCACACAACGGCATCTGTCAGGGAGCAGTTATGTCCCTTGACGTCTTAATGGAATGCCCTGAACGTGCCTGCACCCTATGTGAACACAGCGCAGGCTTCCAAGGGTGGTGCAGGATTGCTCCAAGCTGGTTTGTTCGGCAGTTGAGGACAGAACTTCCCTGGGTCCCACCCGCACCTTCGGGTGAATTGTCTTCTTCTTTTTTTTTCTTGAAGAATGACGTAAAAGTTCTGTTCCTTTCAAGGACCCAAGCTAGTAGGCCTGGTGTATGGTGCTGGCTGGTAGAACACTCAAGTCACCTTGAAATATGTTGTTGTTTGGGGGGGGGGGGGGGTGTTGTCGAATAAACTTAAAAGGAAAATACTATTCCGCTAGACGAAAGAGACAAACAAATTACAAGACAAACAGCGTTACGACCTCTTTTGTCTTCTACTGGAAAAATCAACAACACTCAGGACAATGAAAGCGAGCTATCCCTTATCCCCTCACATCAGGCGCAAGTGATTGCTCGTTCTTTGTTTTCATTGTCCTGAATGTTGTTTATCGTGCCTGAAGAAGACCAAAGCTGGTTTCAGTTTCCGCCTGCAGACGTCACCTTACTGTGAAACTACCGTCTGGAATAAAGTTGTATTTGGGTGTAGGGCAACAAGGTAAAAGATACTGATAAAAAGTTCACTGTCTATGACGCTCGTCTATATCTGCCCTTGGTTCCATTTCAACCAGAAGAGCCACACACCTCATGTGCATTTGCTGATTACTTTTGTTGCTGTTGTTTTGTTTTATGTCAGTTATCCCACATTTTATTCAAGTATTGTGAGAGTTTACGTATACGCAGAGAGAAGACAGTGCGCAGAGACTTCACACATGTAAGAGGTATATTCTTGCGTGACGTAAATATTCTTAGCATACTTTC
>CM065718.1:78359899-78382399 GCA_033310375.1 Conus canariensis
TTCTCTCCAGCTGTGCTTCGCTACCTTGTGAAACGTGGATATCAGCGGCAAATGCAGCCTGCAAAAAGGCAATGGAGATGGTGGTAGTGAAGTGCTACAGTGTGTCCTGCATGTCTGCCCAGGGAGCTGTGGAACAGAGTGGGAGGGAGAATAACAGAACTGGCCAACTCCCACATTTGGTACGGAAGAAGTCTATGAGTCGTCATTCGAGGGTACTGCACTGTTGTTAGAATCCTGTTATGACTTGGATAAGGCTGTAATCAAAGTTACAGTAGTTGCTTTTTGTTGTTGTTGTTGTTGTTGTTGTTTTACGGATTCAATCAACGAATTCAGTTAATTCAATGAATTCGTGGTAAATAGTGGATTTATATTGAAAGTGGTTTCGTATCACTTCTCCTATATTGAAGATATGTTTACCTGTGCTCCTCTTGACCTAAAACCAGCCTAATTTTCAGTAAGAAAAGTTTTTTTTTCTTTTTTTGTCTTTTTTCTTTTCTTGTTTTTTTCTTTCCTTCAAGTGGACCTTAAGTATCTGTATTTTACAGGGGCTGGTGATTAAACTGATGGTCCTGTTGCTCTGACAGAGTAAGAAGATTCAGTTCTTGGACAGAGATCATTAGGAACTTTGCTCATTCTTTTGACCACAGTTTTTCTCATATCCTCGGACATGCAGTTGTCAGAACCTTGATGTCATCTCATTCTGCACCATTCTGTGTGTCCGGCAGTTCGTTATACATTATGGTGACTTGCCTCCCTTGAGAGTCATCCACCTGTTGGAAAAAATCGGAATGTCCCCAGAGTTGCTGCCGGAGTGAGTAGCACAGCCCAGTGTACTTGTATCCAGGCTGTAGTTCGGAAGTGTGCAGTTCTTTGTTGTGTTCATTCCACCTTCCAGTGACTTCTTGTTGGCCCGTGAGGAGGGCACCATCATAGTTTTCTACAGCTTTAATCCTTGGTTGCCGCTATCACGTTAACTACTTTGGAGTATTTAACTCTCCTTTGATCGTTACTTTTGAGATGATCTGTTGGTTTCCAGTCCATTTCTCACTAGTTTCTGCTGCTTTCTGCTGGGCGTTCACGACTGCCAGAGTATGCTGGGGCGTTGCGTGGGAATCCCTTGCCTTGCTCTTCTTCAGATCTTTTCTTGTGTAGCACAGGTCCAGACTCTCAACAGTTAACATGGCTCGTCCTTCTTTTTGTGGCTGAAAATCACACAAGTATATGCATGAACGTATGTGTGTACGTCTGTCTGCCCGTCTTTTTTAACGCATGGATGTGTGGTTCTGTTTATTGTTACAGGTGTGATTTTGTCGCCTTTGCTGAGCATACGGGGGGATCAAAGGAATTACCTGGTGGTTCTGGATGCCGCCACCTTCCAGGAGTTGGGACGTGCCTACGCCCCAGAGAACATCCAGATGCCTGTGTCCTTCCACGGCACGTTCGTCCCACCCAAGGACGGCAAGAAATAAGCTGAAGACTCTAGTCCCAAAGTTTTTTTTTTTTTTTTTTTGTCTTAACACTGCAGTTGTGCCCAGCCAAGGGAAGTAAAGACATCAGTTCCAGACTGCTGTCTGTATATTCTTGGGTGATGTACACCAAAAAGGATGACTTTTTGACTGGGTCTTTTCTTTCAATTGTAAAATCATGTATTACGCGGACTCTCTTTCATGTATTGCCTCTGTAACCATTCCCCTAAGAGAGATGATGAGACTGTAGATTAAAGCTTCTTTGTGGGTTTTGGTTGCTGAGATTGTTGTTGCTGTCATGCTGCCTTCATGCCAATTAAAAACAAACAAACAAACAAAACAAAACGAAAAACCAGTAAGAAATGGCTTGTTGACTGCTTTTTGTTTTTAAGGAATATTGATTGATATCACCCACTTAAAATTTGATCTTTACTACAAATTTCGCATATCAGTTGTATTGTTAGTTGCTTTATACTTTGCGTCTCATCACAAATGTGAGATATCGTTTTTGTTCAGTATCATTTTTGTTTCTGTATAGAATTCAAATATTGTATTATATTTGCGTGTTTCGTGCAAGTAGACGGAAGTAGAGAGTGGGAAATAAGGACAGGGTGACCAGGTGTGACAGAGAATGGAAGAAAGGGATTAATGAATTGTCCATTTGTCGACAACTGAGGTGGGTAAAGAGGGGATGAGCTCTTGTCGCTCTTGTAAGAATGCGCAATATGTTGGAGAAACCAAAAATGCCCTCAAAACTAGATTATATTTACATAGATCACACATATTAAAGAACACAGGCACTCACATCGCTCACCATTTCAACACTGCCAAACACACACTTCAGGATATGCAATGCATACCTATAGAAAAAAGTATTTTCAGGTGAGTATGATATTAGGATTCGAAGGGAAAAATTCTGGATGAGCAAACTCAAAACTATTTATCCTTTTGGCCTCAACACACTTGAGTAACTCCTCTTCTTTTTGGTTTACAGTCTATCTGCATATTTCCCTATCTACCGTTATATTTTATGTGTGTGTGTGTGTGTGTGTGTGTGTGTGTGTGTGTGTGTGCGTGCGCATGTGTGCGCGTGCAGTTGCGTGCGTGTGTGTGTGTGTGTGTGTGTGTGTGTGTGTGTATGTGTGTGTGTGCGTGTGTATGCGTGTGTGTGTGTGTGTGTGTGTGTGTGTGTGTGTGTGTGTGTGTAGGTATGTATGTGAGTGCGTGCGTCATTATGTGTGAGCGCATGCATAAGTGTGTATTATACTTATGTAATTGGTGTGTATTTATATGCATTATAGTAATGTTTGACGAGATGGTGGAAATTGAGTATGTATATGATATACATGAAGTTGGAAATCATGTAGGGAATATGTAGTCTACAGCACGTTTTCTCCCCATCCTTTCTCCTCCTCGACGTTTCCGCCCTGTATTTCTCCATCGTCGCAATCGATCCCCGCTCCCCCCACCCCTTCCCCTTCTCCCTCCCCCATTTATTTCCCTACTCCCCTCCCCTCCCCTATCCTCCTTCAAACCTCTCCCCTCCCTCTCCAACGTACCCTTCCACTATCCCACCCCAGCACTCTCCCTCCTCCCTCCCCCCCCTTCCCCTCAACATTTCTGCATTCTTTCTCTCCTTCCCCTCTAAACTCCCCCTAGGTCTAATTATATATCCTAGAAACTCCCCTACCTTCCTCTATGTTTCTTTCTGCCTGTCCCTATATTTCTGTTTCTGTCTGTCTGCCTGATTGTCTGTCTGTATAGATGTCTATCTGTCCCCCTCTTGCCCCCCCCCTCCCTCTCCCTCTCTCTCTCTCGGTCTCTCTCTCTCTCTCTCTTGGCCTCTCTGTCTGTCTGTCTACCTCTTTCGTCATCCTTCAAACCCTCCTCTCGCCCCCCACTTCCCCCTTTCGACCCCCCCCTCCCCGCCCCTTTAACTACAATATTCGTATCATTGCCCCGTCCTGTGTGTGTGTGTGTGTGTGTGTGTGTGTGTGTGTGTGTGTTCTACGCAGGCGCTCGTGCGTTTGGGTGTTTGTGAGCATGTGCACATTGACGTGAGCTCAGAACAATAATGGTTCTTGTGCGTGGTCTCCTTTTCTTCATCCCCCATGAAACAGGCACCAGATGGAAGTTTTTCTTTTGCTGCTTCTCCGAACGTGGAACCCCCCACCCCCACCCCCCCCCACCCCCCCGCACGCTCTCTCTCTCTCTCTCTCTCTCTCTCTCTCTCTCTCTCTCTCTCTTTCTCTCCCTCTCTCATGTTGCATATGTCACGATCGTGGTCTGTGGTGGCAATCAAAATTATGGTCAACCTATTGTCAATCCGCACCCTTTGGCCCCCTCACCCTTCACTCCCATCCTAATTTTATGTTTCCTATTGATGCAATGTGTTATACTCAACGTTTTATTTTAAAGTTAAAACATTTTAATTAAGGTGCCTTTTTCCGACTGCATACATTCGTGATTCGTGTTCAGGGTCTGAGGGTGGAGAATGCGAGCTTTTTACTGCCACAGTCTGTACCCCCTGACGAAGGCAAACGAAGCCGAAAATTTGGGAAATTTTAATCTTGTTTGTTTGGATTTTTATCTACTTTGACTATATATATACATCCAAAAACAACTTGGAAAACAGGCCGGTTTATACAGAGATGACGGCTTCGCTGCATTAAACAATAATCCAAGAACCATTGAAAACAAGAAAAAAGAATTATGTAAAATCTTTAAAAACCACAACTTAAAAATCACAATAGAAGCAAACAAAAAAGTAGTGAATTACCTAGACATAACATTAGACCTCAATGACCATGTGTACAAACCATACAAAAAACCCAATGACATACCAGTCTACGTAAACATCAAAAGCAACCACCCACCATCTATACTAAAAACAATACCCAATGGTATAAACAAGAGACTATCCAACCTGTCATGCAATGAAAACGCATTCAATGATGCAGCAGCAGAATATCAAGAAGCATTACAAAAAAGTGGTTACAATTACAAACTACAATACAGTCCAGACAACAACACGAACAGAATTAAGAAAAATAGGAAAAGAAAGATCATATGGTACAACCCACCATACGATGGACAAGTAAAAACAAATGTAGGAAAAGAATTCTTTAAAATCTTGGCAACATCATTCCCAAAAGAACACAAACTGTCCAAAATATTCAACAAAAACACCATTAAACTGTCATACTCATGTATGCCCAACCTCAAAAACATGATTGATTCATCTAACAAAATGAAAAGCAACATAAAAGAGAAGGGTGCCGAAAGGACATCTTGCAACTGCACTAAAAAAGAACAGTGCCCCCTGAGCAATAAATGTCTTCACAGCAACATTGTATACCAAGCTATGGTAACATCAGAAAATGAAGAAGAAACATATGTAGGGATTACTGAAAACACTTTCAAAACCAGATACGCAAACCACAAACAGTCATTCAAAAATGAAAAATACAAAAATCAAACAGAGCTGAGCAAATACATCTGGAGACTCAAAGATAAAAAAATAGACTACAACATATCATGGAAAATCATAAAAAGAGCAGCACCATACAACAATATTTCAAAAAGATGCAATCTATGCTCCACAGAAAAATGGTTAATATTATGCAAACCACACTTAGCAACTCTGAACACAAAAGTAGAAATTGTAAACAATTGCAGGCACAAGTGGAAATCTTTGCTAGCACATTCCACCTGAACAGGCCCCAATAAGAACCACAGGCCGCACGTGCAGCAAATGAGATCCGCCTGCACACACAGAGTTGAAATCAAGTCCCGCACGCCATAAAAGACCGTTGGCGTGCTCCAAAAGACATCCTGAAGATAGCAAAGCTAGAAACAAGCTTGTAGATTTTACCACTTCATTTTTAAAATATTTTTTAACAATTAATATATATATATATATATATATATATATATATATATATATATATATATATATACAGAAGAAGCAGAAGAAAAAGAAAAAAATGCACCGCAGAACCACTTGGTCGACTCCCTTTATTTATGTCCAATATTTCGGTCCAAGACCTTTCTCTGGGACAGGAGCTTCAATATTCTCAGCACACATCCAATTCTTCAGGTTCAAACAGAACGCAGAACACACACAATACAATAAAACACCTGGATGTTTGACCAGTAATGATAAGACAGACGGTACCTGTGGCAGAAACTGGCCAATCATTGTTAGTTTCAAAGGGAGGCGACTACAGGCGGAAACTGAAACACATTTTAAAAGGAAACGAAAAAGTGGAACTACTAAAACGGTGTGTTCATCCAGAAGAAGACGCCACTGACACGCAAAGAAAGAAAGACCCTCCCATCACTCTTTCTTATATGGAAACGTCCACACCCCACTAAGATGCTGTTTTTTTGCAGTTGGATCTGTCCCGCCCGCAGAAACTGGGAATTGTCCATGTTCAATGTCACCAGCACCAGCTTCAGTGAGCAATGATGACAACGGCGATGTTGCTAATTCTAGTTCTGCCTCTGTACCGGATACCTTAGGACCAAGCACACTACGCAACAGTCATGCTTCAGATCAGACAGGAACACCTCCATTCCAGCCCCAATACCAAAGTTCAGACACCCAGAAAACAGGGCATCTACATCATATAATAATAATAATAATAATAATAATAATAATAATAATGGTTTCTTATATAGCGCTTAATCAGTCGAATTTCTCTAGGCGCTTTACAAAGTCATACTACATTCACCCTTCTCATATACAATAGTACACCTTACACCCAGCTACAAATACTATTACTACAATAACTAACAAATTCTAATCCTACGAGTGTGACATTCAGTTATTTTTCAAGTATCACTACAAAAACTTAATCCTATACCGTTCAATCACATCACACCAACAAAAAAGACATTACGTTCAATCACATCACACCAACAAAAAAGACATTACGTTCAATCACATCACACCAACAAAAAAGACATGAGTCAGAAAGAAGCTTGCCGTACCAGAAAAATCAAAAAAGAAATCAAGAAAGACGCTGCGACTTCAAGAGAAACAATATATTTCAGATTCAGGTAAATTGAGCCCCCCCCCCAAAAAAAAACAAAACAAAAAAAAAACAAACAAAAAACAAAAAAACAAAACAAAACAAAACAAAAAAAAACAACAACAACAACAACAACAAAAAACAATGAAAAATGTTGACTGTTCAAAATGCCGGTACAAGTGTTCCAGAATCTCGAAACAAACGAGGCATGAATTGCCCTGGGAGACTACAACGGTCAAAAAACCTTCATTTGTTGCAACGTCCAAGAGAAGAACACAAAAACTCTGCTTGGAGATGATAATACACCTCAGTTAAAAACACGACACAAGTGCCTCGTTTTTTCTTCCCTGTCTGGAAGATTTTCCTTGCCACTCTTTCCGTGGGCGAAGCGTATGTCGATCATGCTTTGAACAACTGTCAGCACGGGGCTTTCACAGGCAGTGATCAATGTGGAAAACACACTCCACACAACAAGACACCTGAAGATCAAATACGGAGGGCGAAGGAACATATCATGTCTTTCCCAGTAGTTGAATCCCACTGCACACGAAAGGACACTCAAAGGCAGTATCTGGCTTCAAACTTAAGCATAAAGAAAATGTTTGAATTACGTAAGAAAAAATGTCAAAAACAGGAGAAGAGTCATGTGTTTGAAAAGACATATAGGTGTATCTTCTCAAGAGACTTCAATCTGTCGTCACTTTGTCCAAACTAGAGGGGTGGGTATGGGCACCAAGATGGGGCCGAGTTACACATGCCTCTTTGTGGGTTTCATTGAGGAGCAGATAGTCTCCTCATACCCTGTACACACACACACACACACACACACACACACACACACACACACACACACACACACACACACACACACACACACACACACACACACGTGCGTGCATACATCAATAGTTAAACGCATACAGACGTACTCTCTCTCCCTCTCTCTCTGTGATAAGGTGCCCACCGTTGGCGCACGTGCATACACACACACACACACACACACACACACACACACACACACACACACACACACACACACACACACACACTAAACAAGGGAGGAAGAAAAAGGTTGTTTCATATTTCTGTACTCTGGAGGGACCGCATGGAATAATTTGCCTTCCTCCATTAAATCATGTCCCTCAAAACCTACATTTTAAAAAAAGCATTAAAAATGCATTTGATAGAAACTCTGCGCATCAATTGAAGTCATTTCCATCAATAAAATCCCCTTATCCCAATCTCTCTCTCTCTCTCTCTCTCTCTCTCTCTCTCTCTCTCTCTCTCTCTCTCTCTCTCTCTCTCTCTCTCTCTCTTTGTGCGTGAACTTGACGTTCCAACAATAGTGTCATTATTGTTTCGTATTTCATATGAGTGTTGTGTATTTCCATGATAGAAATTGTGTGCTTTTGAAAATGTTTTTTGAGCTTGTGGTTATATGTTGAATTAGTTTCTTTCTTGTTTATGAGGGCAGGATGTAAAAAAGCTGGAAAGCTTATTCTTTAACCCTCAATAAAGATAATTTTGACCTGACTTGACTTGACACACGTGTGCGCGTACACACACACACACACACACACACACACACACACACACACACACAAGCGCAAGCGCACAGACACAGGCATACACACAACACTCACACACACACACACACACACACACACACACACACACACACACACACACACACACACACACACACAGATGAAGCTACAGCTGCTCCCCACCACCAGCCCCAGACCGCCACATCCACCCTTATCTCCCTCCACTCCCTTACCTTCTCCCTCCCCTGCCACCGATATCGCCATGAGTGCGCGGTCTTTGAAGTCACCGACGACAGCGAACACAAAGACGTAGACCGGGTGGACACCCGTTTTCCTCCTCCCACCCCACCTCCCTATTTCCCTGGCAATCCACCCTTATCTCCCACCACACCCATACCTCCTCCCACCCCACCTCCCCCTTTCCCCGGCAATCCACCCTTATCTCCCACCACACCCATACCTCCTTCCACCCCCACCTCCCCCTTTCCCCGGCAATCCACCCTTATCTCCCACCACACCCATACCTCCTCCCACCCCCACCTCCCCCTTTCCCCGGCAATCCACCCTTATCTCCCACCACACCCATACCTCCTCCCACCCCACCTCCCCCTTTCCCCGGCAATCCACCCTTATATCCCACCACACCCATACCTCCTCCCACCCCCACCTCCCCATTTCCCCGGCAATCCACCCTTATATCCCACCACACCCATACCTCCTCCCACCCCCACCTCCCCATTTCCCCGGCAATTCACCCTTATATCCCACCACACCCATACCTCCTCCCACCCCCACCTCCCCATTTCCCCGGCAATCCACCCTTATCTCCCACCACACCCATCCTCCCCACCCCACCTCCCCATTTCCCCGGCAATCCACCCTTATCTCCCACAACACGCATACCTCCTCCCACCCCACCTCCCCCTTTCCCGGCAATCCACCCTTATCTCCCACCACACCCATACCTCCTCCCACCCCACCTCCCCATTTCCCCGGCAATCCACCCTTATCTCCCACCACACCCATACCTCCTCCCACCCCCACCTCCCCCTTTCCCCGGCAATCCACCCTTATCTCCCACCACACCCATACCTCCTCCCACCCCACCTCCCCCTTTCCCCGGCAATCCACCCTTATCTCCCACCACACCCATACCTCCTCCCACCCCACCTCCCCCTTTCCCCGGCAATCCACCCTTATCTTCCACCACACCCATACCTCCTCCCACCCTCCCCCTCTGCCCTCTGAAAAAGAGGCGTTAGGCGTCTCTGAACCACCGTCAACGTTGGCAAGTCCTCCATTTTGTGATTTAATAAACGGGAACAGGTGCGCGCGTGCGCACAACACACAGACACACATGCACGCACGCAGACACACGCACACACACACATTGTGATATAAGCTAGTTAAGGATTACTGTTGTGTGTGTGATTTACAGAAAAAAATGGGAAGTATTCAAGCAAAAGGAGATGTTTGTATGCGAACAAGAAAACTTAAACTGTTATTCTCTCAAAATGTCTCATTCGTAGATATAATTATGGTTGAGGCTTAGATGTATTGATGTATTGTTCTACAACACTCAAACATAAGATATTAATTTACAAAATTATAGACTTTATTACTATTTCTAACAGAATGACAATTGCTACTGTATTGGAGGGAAAAGCCTTAAGTGTAAAAGTCGGTATTTTAATTCTTTTCCATGGTTGCTCCTTACATTACTGGCCAGAATTCGTTGTTGCTACTGATATACTACATACCAGTTGTACATTAACCAACATATGTATCAGTCTATGTACAGTGAAATGTATATGTAAAAGACCCACATTTCCCCTTTTCCCTACTCACATGTACACGTGCATGCACATAATGCACTCTCTCTCTCTCTCTCTCTCTCTCTCTCTCTCTCTCTTTCTCTCCCTCTCTCATGTTGCATATGTCACGATCGTGGTCTGTGGTGGCAATCAAAATTATGGTCAACCTATTGTCAATCCGCACCCTTTGGCCCCCTCACCCTTCACTCCCATCCAAATTTTATGTTTCCTATTGATGCAATGTTTTATACTCAACGTTTTATTTTAAAGTTAAAACATTTTAATTAAGGTGCCTTTTTCCGACTGCATACATTCGTGATTCGTGTTCAGGGTCTGAGGGTGGAGAATGCGAGCTTTTTACTGCCACAGTCTGTACCCCCTGACGAAGGCAAACGAAGCCGAAAATTTGGGAAATTTTAATCTTGTTTGTTTGGATTTTTATCTACTTTGACTATATATATATATATATATATATATATATATATATATATATATGTATATATATATATATATATATATATATATATATATATATATATATACAGAAGAAGCAGAAGAAAAAGAAAAAAATGGACCGCAGAACCACTTGGTCGACTCCCTTTATTTATGTCCAATATTTCTGTCCAAGACCTTTCTCTGGGACAGGAGCTCCAATGTTCTCAGCACACATCCAATTCTTCAGGTTCAAACAGAACGCAGAACACACACAATACAATAAAACACCTGGATGTTTGACCAGTAATGATAAGACAGACGGTACCTGTGGCAGAAACTGGCCAATCATTGTTAGTTTCAAAGGGAGGCGACTACAGGCGGAAATTGAAACACATTTTAAAAGGAAACGAAAAAGTGGAACTACTAAAACGGTGTGTTCATCCAGAAGAGGACGCCACTGACACGCAAAGAAAGAAAGACCCTCCCATCACTCTTTCTTATATGGAAACGTCCACACCCTACTATGATGTTGTTTTTTGCAGTTGGATCTGTCCCGCCCGCAGAAACTGGGAAATTTCCATGTTCAATGTCACCAGTACCAGCTTCAGTGACCAATGATGACAACGGTGATGTTGCTGATTCTAGTTCTGCCTCTGTACCGGAGACCTTAGGACCAAGCACACTACGCAACAGTCATGCTTCAGATCAGACAGGAACACCTCCATTCCAGCCCCAATACCAAAGTTCAGACACCCAGAAAACAGGGCATCTACATAATAATAATAATAATAATAATAATAATAATAATAACAATGGTTTCTTATATAGCGCTTAATCAGTCGAATTTCTCTAGGCGCTTTACAAAGTCATACTAAATTCACCCTTCTCATATACAATAGTACACCTTACATCCAGCTACAAATACAATTACTACAATAACTAACAAATCCTAATCCTACGAGTGTGACATTCAGTTATTTATCAAGTATCACTACAAAAACTTTTTTTTTTTTTGTGTCCCAACCTCTGCGCCACCTCAGTGGCAGTGCACCCACGCCGCTCATTCCGACACCCTGTCCACAGCCACAGCCCGGTCGGCCCCGCCGCAGCCCCGGCACCGGCAATCCACAGGGAGCAGTCAATGTCAAGTCGCCAAGAGGCAACCCACCGGAGGAGACACTGCACTGCTGCCGAGTCACTTCGGTGGTGTTCAGTGGCGCCTGTTCTGATCTAACATACGCAGGACACCACCTACTAAGCCCCCTACTGACGACAATAATTGCTTAGTCGCGGAGCCGGCGTGAGTGAGCTCTCCCTCCGGAGGGCGCCACCATGTCCGTCCAACGACAGCTCCCATGGACTCGCCGATACCAGTGACCCCGACGGAACCAAACCAAGGCCACAGACGTGGAGAGGATATCGAAATTGAGGTCACCATGAGAGCAGGGCATGAAGGGCCACAGAATTTGAGACATTTTTTTTTAATGCTGATCGATGAGAATGAGGATGATTAAGATGATGCTACGGATTTCCATTTCGGTCTGAGACTACATGACAGGGCTGTACTCTACGCTTCCTTTCATAATATATCCCGGCGTCAACCAGGCCCGAGAGATACAGGCACCTGCAGTGTTGGTCAGGAAATTTGAGCAACACTCTCAGAAACGCATCCATTAAGTGGATGAAACTCGACTGTGTGGTCCCAGTCTTCCCAACTGAGTCCGCAGCAACTCAACTCTGGGTAGGAGCCGGTCGGGGCAGAAAAACCCACATGACTTCTGATGGGATTCGAACCCACGACCTCCCAGCCGGGAGTCCGCGGCGCTGACCACTTCGCCACGGCGGCTGGTATCACTACAAAAACTTAATCCTATACCGTTCAATCACATCACATCAACAAAAAAGACATTACGTTCAATCACATCACACCAACAAAAAAGACATTACGTTCAATGACATCACACCAACAAAAAAGACATTATGTTCAATCACATCACACCAACAAAAAAGACATTACGTTCAATCACATCACACCAACAAAAAAGACATTACGTTCAATCACATCACACCAACATAAAAGACATTACGTTCAATCCCATCACACACAACAAAGAAGACATTAGTCAGAAAGAAGCTTGCCGTACCAGAAAAATCAAAAAAGAAATCAAGAAAGACACTGCGACTTCAAGAGAAACAATATATTTCAGATTCAGGTAAACTGAATCCATGATAGAAATTGTGTGCTTTTGAAAATGTTTTTTGAGCTTGTGGTTATATGTTGAATTAGTTTCTTTCTTGTTTATGAGGGCAGGATGTAAAAAAGCTGGAAAGCTTATTCTTTAACCCTCAATAACCCCCCCCCCCCACACACACACACACACACACGTGCATGCACGCATGTGCGTGTACACATACACACACAAGCGCACACACATGCATGCGCACACATACAAACACACACATACACACACTCACACATGCGCACATGCACACACATGGGCCCGTGCCCACACATCCACGTGTACATTCACTACACACACGTACATGAAAAAGGCACAACCAATGTTAGGTAGGCACTCAAGGTCTGACCAGCGCATTTGTGACTACAAAATCCCATTAGAACAAAACCTCGATTTAGGCTGTCCCATTTGTTAAAAAGAGACGCCTTCTATGTACCTACAAAGTCCAGTACATCAAAATACGGTGTTCTTGTAATTACATTCTGAGGAAATGCTTTCTGTACAAACTTTTTCCAAAACCCGGTACTTTGAGATACTGGTTTCTGGTTGTCCTAGCTCATGGCGCTTTAAACTGGTACCAACCAAGCATCATCAGTCACTTTGATCTTGCTGTCTCAACTGGTGGAAATGAGTTCGGTACGGTTTTGGCAAAACCTCGTATCTTTGAGATAGTGGCTTCTGGTTGTCCTTGATCATGGCACTTTCAGCTGTCGGAAACCAAGTATCTTATGCATGTTTTGAATTGTATTATTTACACTTAGCACAATAGATAAAAAAAACAAGTACAAGAAAATGCTTTCAGCAGAAATGATATTGGTTTACTTTGTGTAAAAGTTTTGAGGCGCTCACTGAATTTGTTTTCATGCTATAACAGCTGAAAGTTTAAAAATCGTCTCCTGTAAACTTTCCGAAAATTTAGATACTTGGTTCTGGCAGTCAACCCTCGAAATAAAACTTTAGAACAGCGTACAAAAGTATTTTTTACATTTGTGTTCACATTTACTAAACTAATATCAGTGTAATACTCATCATCATCATCATCATTATCAACAAAATGAACATCATCATTATCATCATTTTCAACACCAGGAAAGGAGTTAGACATATGCTCAGATCTGGATTGTTGACGGTCTATATGGGGCATACACACACACATTATGTTGAGAAAAAAAACGTTGGGCTCAGAAGAAAAAGAAAAACCCACGAAACTTGCAATCTACATCTTATTATTTTTTTTTAAAACACTGTACCCATTGTGAACAGGCTAGTGACAAAGTATCGCGTCATTCTCACGCGCGAACAAAGGCGGCAAGCAAATCTAACTTAAAACAGATTTTCTTTCTTTCTGTCTTTCTGTTTGTCTTTCTTTCTTTCTTTCGTCTCCCTCCCTCTCTCTCTCTCTCTCTCTCTCTCTCTCTCTCTCTCTCTCTCTCTCTTCTCTCTAAAGCACACATACACAACTTGACAGCTGTGCAATACTGCCGCATGTGCTGGGGATCTCTGCCAGATGTGTTGATCCACATGGCCTACAGATCCACTTGGCACACCGCCAGGTCAATACGCTTAGCACAGCCAATTGGCATTGAGGTGTTCTCGCCGATTCCGCGATAATTGATCTAGCCTAGTAGAATACACAACCTCGGATAATCGCCATTGAAAATTGAACTGAATACGCGAGTATTTAAAAAAAAAAAATCTCATTTGAATTGGCCTTGAAAGAGGAGCGTGCGCGCACAGTCCTTTCTTTCTTTTGTTTGTTTGTTTCATTCCTTCATTCCTTCATTTGCTGCTCCTGCCCCCTTCCTCTCCTCATTCCCTGCAAAACGTAAATTTGATCAAGGTCTACGTTTGCTCAGAATGCAAAGTTATGGTCTCTTCTTTTCGTCATAAGTTAATCATTAACCGAATGCTGATCGAACCAAATCATGGGCAAAAGCGTAACTGTTCTAGCGATCGTTGCCTTGCTTGTTGTTGGTCGGTTCGTTGGTTGGTTGTTTTCAAGACGCTATCTGCACCGTGACATCAGTAGCTTTCCTACTTGGTGTTGTGTGTGTGTGTGTGTGTGTGTGTGTGTGTGTGTGTGTGTGTGGTGTGTGTGTGTGTGTGTGTGTGTGTGAACAACACGGCGCCTGCCTGTGTCTTCGTATATGCTACTTTAATTCGGTCAAAACTTGCTGTGAAGTTCAAGATATATGAAACAAAACAAAAACCAAACCAAACAAGCATGGCACATAACTGAAGGCAGTAATAAATGAACCGATTTGAGCAGCTGTAATAATGAGGAAGGCGATTATATGATGATAATGAGAATAATACTATCAGAAGAAACATCTTCTGCGGCAGAAAAAAGTAGCAACAGCGGTGGCAGCAAAAGTAGTAGGTCTTAAACGTACAGTACAGAAATACCAAAACTTATCAGTTAAACGCAATTCTTATCAAAATTAAAAAAAAATCAGAGGCTAAGAGCAAACCATTTTGATCAAATCTGGTTATGTCAAAACATGTGTCAAATCAAAATAATTCGGTAAAATTAAATTAGGCCCTCGATCTAAATAAGTACAAATATTTATCATACCACCATAATTATGCTAAAATGATGTCACAAGGAAAGCAAGCAAATAGAAAGTGGTGCGCTCTCTCTCTCTCTCTCTCTCTCTCTCTCTCTCTCTCTCTCTCTCTCTCTCTCTCTCTTTCCTTCACACACACACACACACACACACACACACACACACACACACACACACACACACACACACACACACACACACAAAATTTCAATTCAATTCATTCAAATTTAATCCTTTGACCCCTGTTGGGGCATGGAGGATACAAATGTAACAAAGAGAAATACGAAACTCACTCAGAACAATGTGTGAACATAGTTGCGAAATGCTGAATTCTGGTGAACTGTAATGATCTCATTAAACAATCTTCCCCTTTTTTTACAAACTTACTAATATTCAAACAAGTGCGTCTTCCTTTTCTAAATAAATTACAAAAGTTGAAAACAGACTTTGGTTTTAGATATTTTTTAGGGATGAATTTTTCACGAAGTTCATTATATTTTGGACATTCCATGATGCAATGAAATTCATCTCCAATTTCACCCATTTCACAGTTACGACAAATACGCAATTCTCTTGGAACATTATGGTGTCTTCCAATTTCAATTTGCAATTTATGGTTACTACATCTAAATTTAAATAAAGATATAACATAAATATCAGGTAAGGTAGAAATATAATGTTCTTTTCCAAAGACAGTCTTTACACTTTTATAGAATACACACTTGTTGCTGTTTTCAAGAGAACTGCGCCAATCACGAGCATAATTATTTTGCAACTCCTTTTTAACACACTTACATAAGTTACTTCTGTTTGTGAATGAATGAGATTCCCAAACACAATCAAAACCAGTTTCAAATAAAATGCTTTTAACATAACTAAGCCATGGTGAAACGAAAATTCCTTTTGTATATAGTTCATGTAAGATATTATATACTTTGTTTGAATACTTCTTAGAATCAGGAACAACTAAGTTAGCCCAGAACCTTATCATTCTCACTTTAATCAGTACAGATAAAGGATAGATTCCGGTTTCACCATAAATCATTGAAGTCATTGTAGTTTCACACACACACACACACACACACACACACACACACACACACACACACACACACACACACACACACACACACACAATACCACTACTTTTTATGCTTCTTACACTGCTATAACGACTTGTGCACACATCATCTCTGCTGGTTGATGATGGGCATAGTAAATAACACAGGCAAAATGAAATCCATTTTGAACACTCAGACCGGAGACGAGAAAACAAGAAAGATCCGAAAAATAACCCACTTTTTTTTTCTTATTGTTTAGGGCCTACTTGTTTGTTCACTGCCTGCAAAAGCAGTAGAAAAAAAAAAAAAAAAACACCCAATGAGATTTCTATCAGATGCAAAACTGATCAATTACCGTCACTGAAGAAAGTGGAGAAATGAGATCTGGCCCTTCTTTCTTCTTTCATTTAATGTCCACCTTCATCATTTTGAAGGTTCTGACATTTTGGGGGGTCTCCGGTAGCCCTTACTTAATAGGAGACAGAGGCCACAGCTGAAATGTTGATGTGAAGTGTACGTTTCTCTAAGTCAGAAATCCGAGAGGGCAGTCGATGAACTGAAACAAAAATACGGCAGCTAAAAAAAAAAAAGATCGAGACAGTAAATTTGGCTCCCGCGGTTAGACAAAGACATAACACCAAACTAATTCTGCTAACATGCACGACTTATCATAGCTCTCTTTTTTTCCCCCCTTTTGCTTCCCATGAAACGCATTTATTCTTTTGCCATAATTCTGTCAGCAAACCTTACATGCAACACACAGAGTCAGTCAAAGCCCCCAAAGTGTACTTTGTTGAGAAGTGACAGTGCAAGAAACGGTGTAAGGGAGGTAACCGCCGGTTAAGTATGTTTTTAATATCTGGGTAGAGTTACTTCCCTTGGACCGCATATCTCACTCCCCTCTGTGTGTGTGTGTGTGTGTGTGTGTGTGTGTGTGTGTGTGTGTGTGTGTGTGTGTGTGTGTGTGTGTGTGCGTGCGCATGCGCGCGCGTGTGTGAGTGTGAAATCTGTTTGTCCTTTTCTGTTTCTAGTCCTGGGTTCCTATCTTGTTACTCGACAGACAAAGCCCGAAAGGTTGAACAGCCTCGCTCACTGTCAACGTTTACATCAGGGGTGAATAGTACAAAATGTTCTTCTTCGTATTCTTTTGTTCTGTTGTTGTTGTTGTTGCTGGTTGTTTTGTTGTTGTTGTTGTTGTTGTTGTTGTTCTTCTTCTTCTTCTTCTTCTTCTTCTATTATCACTGTTATCATTATAATTACTATGATGATGATGATTATGATGTTCATTATTAATATTATCATAATTATTATTTTCATCATCATCATCATCATCATCATCATCATCATCATCATTAAAAAAAAAAAACCTTGGTTATGTGGAACATTTGATTAACTGTTTTTCTGTTTGTCTGGCAAGAGATGAATGATCCTTGACTGATAACTGCATATGGGTTTGTGATGTATAGTGAGAGTCTATTTTGGATACGATATTGTATAGAGTTGGTTCGGAAGGCTGACAGTTCTGAATAAGTTTTGGAAGGAAAGGAGCTTGGTGCTGACAAAAGAAAAATAACTGTATTTCCAGAGATGATTTTGACTTGATATTTGAAGTTAGGTTGCCAGGTACTATGCTGATGTGCAAGGCATTCTGAACCGCCTATTGACAGAAAGAAGGGACAGGATGGGTGAGGGTGGGGGATACCCAGATGATACATAAGATTGTCATTGTCTTGGCCAGTGTCCTCCGATTTATGGGAAGTCCAGCCATGGTGCTTCTGTCCCTATCATACTCCTGTACGGGGGAAGGAAGGGGGTGGGGGTGGGCGTGTCGATTCTACTGGGGCTACTAGCGTTGCGTTGTGTGGACAGTATTTACTACAGATGGAAACACATTGAGGCCAAGCCGTGCACACTGGGACTGGGACCAGACTTCTTCTGACCATTGTGAAGTGGGGCGACTGTCCCCTGGTCACGCGGAGCAGGTGGCAGACAACACTCTGGCCTCCACGTCTGGAGGTTCGCTGAAAAAGAAGCCACACTCGCTTGAATGATGAAGCAGTCTGGCACCCAACGACGATGTTTGTATCAGGACAGAGCGGGGCAGCCGATGTCACTATTGTCCTTAGTGAAGTCCCACATGTGTCTCACACTTCCGATGCTTTAGTCGCTCATGTTTCTCTTCGCTGCTGCATTACGGTGGCCCACACGAAGAAACATGTGTTCAGTGCAAAGTTGAGCGGCAACACGTACACAGCCAGGTGTCGTGGTACTTCCCCGTCAAAGTAACTCTACCTGAAATCCCCGTTTTCGTCAGACCAAGCAAGTAGAGTCTCTCTGATGGTTGATTTCCTAATCAAGGAAACCGACTGTTTGTTTATGGGATCCGGCACCAATCTGTATTCCGGCGTTCGTGTGTACACGACAACTATATCAGCCACAGTGACTGAGCTGAAAACGTAGCTGACAGCTACAGTCACTGTAAACCATCTGAACGTCTGGTAGGAATTACCGTCATTAAGTAAAGCGAGGCGACAAAGACCAGACTGACCATGGAGCAGACAGACCGGGAAGGAATGGTGTCAGTGACAGCCGAGTCCACCAAGCCACGTCACGGCACAAGCTACCACTGTTGAATCTGCCGTGAACCCTGACAATGGCCTGGGACAACACAGTGTGATGGTGCAGCTTACAGTGATGGGTCAGATGGTAAAAACGGAAACTTAACTGGACTGGAACGACCGATAGCCATTCGTTTGTCATTCTCTCTCCTCCTCTCTCTCTCCTTCTCTCTCTCTCTCTCTCTCCTCTCTCTCTCTCTCTCTCTCTCTATTTGCTGCTGATAGGAATCCCTATATAAATACCAGCAGACTGCAGTAGTGTCACGGTCATCAAGAATTTTCTGCTAAACGTTTCTCTGGAGGCAAACAAAACTGAGAAAGTAAACAAATTTCTAAAAGCTAAAAATCCGTTGATTAACTTAAAAAGAAGCTCGTCTACATCAGAAAAAACAAAACAAAAACAAAAACAAACAAAAGAAAAAACAAAAAACAAACAATACAGGAACTGAATGAAAATTGTCCTGTTTACTTGAAATAAACGCTTGCTCTGTGACAGAGGGACGCTTTCACACAATATCCTGAAATTGATGACATCAGTGTTTAGATTATAAGACCATGGCAATAAATCAGAAAGCAAGCTGAGCATTGAGTTCTCCTTCATATCTGACACGGTCAGATGTGGTGTTTGTTTTGTAAACCACGGGTAGTTTCTATGGCAGAAAAAGATACCCTCAAATTAGTCACAAAAGGAAAGGACGATGACAAACCGTTGTCATGAATGTCACAATTAGCTTTGGATATGTCCATTTGTTTTAGTGCATAATATCATAATAATAGTGCAAAGTGAGTTTTGTCACTTGCCCGGTCATTTGCCTGAAGGAGTTATTTTTCAGCCGTAGAAATTTCAGAGTTGGTTGAATTTGGAAAAAAAAGCCATACCAAAATTGTTCAGCTGATTGTTGGCAAGGTCAATGAACTGTAAGTTAGTACGATACACAGTGTAAATATTAATCATAGAGCAAAGTGACAAGATTGTGTGCATAAGATAGTATATTGATTGAGTGAAACCAGCGACATTCCTGGGCTTGTGGCATCCAGATAATGGAAGCTCAGAGAAGAGCTCGGGAGAAAGCAGCCATGGCCCAGAAAGTCCTGACCTTCAGGCCAGTCACCATCACTCATCACTTCATCATCGCACTGCGGGCACTGACCCCCAGCCCTCACACAGATGATCTCCCTCACACACACTGTTCGCACTGCGGGCACTGACCCCCAGCCCTCACACAGATGATCTCCCCTCACACACACTGCTCGCACTGCGGGCACTGACCCCCAGCTCACAGAAGACTCCTACACACACTGGCCCAGGGCCTGACCTCAGCCATCCACTATCCTCTCACTCACAACATTCGCACTGCGGGCACTGACCCCCAGCCCTCACACAGATGATCTCCCCTCACACACACTGTTCGCACTGCGGGCACTGACCCCCAGCCCTCACACAGATGATCTCCCCTCACACACACTGCTTCGCACTGCGGGCACTGACCCCCAGCCCTCACACAGATGATCTCCCCTCACACACACTGTTCGCACTGCGGGCACTGACCCCCAGCCCTCACACAGATGATCTCCCCTCACACACACTGTTCGCACTGCGGGCACTGACCCCCAGCCCTCACACAGATGATCTCCCCTCACACACACTGTCGAAACTCTACGTCGGTAGAAATCCAGGACATGCGTCTTTCATGCCATCTTGTTCGCACGACTTCCCCCCCCCCCCCCCCCCCCCCCCCCCCCCCCCCCCCACGGGCCACCCCCCCCCCACACACAGTGTGATGATCTGTTGCATCGAGTGCAGTGCAGCCCCCCCCCACACACAGTGTGATGATCTGTTGCATCGAGTGCAGTACAGCCTCTCAGTCGCGCACTGGAAATGACTTTCAGGAAAATGTCATCAGCTGTCATGACCCGTGGAATAAAACAGCCAGTGCCATCTAGGTCAATGTGAAATGACTGCTTGTTGGTCATAGTCTTCCTTTCCCAGTGCCATCTAGGTCAATGTGAAATGACTGCTTGTTGGTGATAGTCTTCCTTTCCCTGGCGATATGAGAATCCACCACATTACAAATACATGTGTCTTCAACATTCATGCCCATACAGTCTTATACTTTACCACACCACTGAATGAACACAAATCGCCCAATCTTTCGCCTGAAACCACTGCACCGATGTTCACAGGATTCTTCATTACGGTTCCAGCAGTGTGGTCTAAAGTCACAACTAGACTGTTTTGCATTGGTGTAATGCTATCATTGCATGTAAGCTTAACTGTTGTACCTTGTCCTTTCTTTAGGAAACGTTTAGTGAATCTGCGTATCACTCACATTGAAGAAGGTGCAGATCTGTGCCAATGTCTGGTTCCCACAACAGGGTATCATTCACACTGAAGAACTTGCAGATCTGTGCCAATGTCTGGTTCCCACAACAGGATATCACTCACACTGAAGAACGTGCAGATCTGTGCCAATGTCTGGTTCCCACAACAGGTATCACTCACACTGAAGAACGTGCAGATCTGTGCCAATGTCTGGTTCCCACAACAGGGTATCACTCACACTGAAGAACGTGCAGATCTGTGCCAATGTCTGGTTCCCACAACAGGGTATCACACTGAAGAATGTGCAGATCTGTGCCAATGTCTGGTTTCCACAATAGGCGCTAGGGTCACTGCTGAGGAATGTATGAGTCACGTGATTCTCTGGACATCAGAATAAAACGAGTCTTGTAGTCCAGGCTTTGTATGCACTGTAAAGGCGAGAACTTATCACGCAGGTTAGGAAACACTATGTGACTGTGCCTTCATTTCACACAGCACTGCTGATTTCTTTGTTGACTTCGATCTCTAATTTGAAGAGGGAACATTGTTGAAACGTCAAACTACTTTACCCTTAATAAAGAGGGAACATTGTTGAAACGTCAAACTACTTTACCCTTAATGAAGAAAGAGGGAACATTGTTGAAACGTCAAACTACTTTACCCTTAATAAAGAGGGGAACCGGCCGCATCCTTTGAAAAGATCCAGTGTTTAGGTACCAGTCACGTCGAATCCTTTTCTGAGCGTTCCGTAGACAATTGCGTAATAGATGACCAAACCTGATATGCAGCCGATAGTAAATGCAAACACAAGAGAGTTTTTAAGTCTATGTGTATAAAACATCATAGTAAATGCAAACACATGATAGTTTTTAAATCTGTGTATATAGAACATCATAGTAAATGCAAACACATGATAGTTTTTAAGTCTTCGTAAAAAAAGCATAATAGTAAATGCAAGCGCATATTTTTTAAGTCTGTGTATGTAGAACATTATAGTAAACGCAGACACATTATTTTTAAAGTCTCTATATAGAATATCATAGTTAATGTAAACACATGATAGTTTTTAAGTACATGTATATAAAACATCATAGTTAATGCAAGCACATGATAGTTTTTTTTAAAGTCTATGTATATTGAACATCATAGTAAACGCAAGCACATGATAGTTTTAAGTCTACGTATATAGAACATCATAGTAAATGCAAACACATGATAGTTTTTAAGCATATGTATATCCAGCATCTAACTGCTCCTTTCTAGTGTTTAATGACACCAGTCTGACTCCCTTGATTCTGTGTTCACCAGGAACTATTCAGCGATCCAGCGTCCTGCTGGCAGTGAGTCGTTGAAACAGTTGTTAGGTGAAATCACCCTACCCCCTGGGCAGTGG
>CM065718.1:78399899-78407399 GCA_033310375.1 Conus canariensis
TGTAGCCAGCTTGCCATGGACATGTCCTTTGTCAGGAGCCTGTAGCCAGCTTGCCATGAACATGTCCTTTGGAGCCTGTAGCCAGCTTGCCATGGAGCATGTCCTTTGTCTGGAGCCTGTAGCCAGCTTGCCATGGAACATGTCCTTTGTCAGGAGCCTGTAGCCAGCTTGCCATGGACATGTCCTTGTCAGGAGCCTGTAGCCAGCTTGCCATGGAACATGTCCTTTGGAGCCTGTAGCCAGCTTGCTATAGAGCATGTCCTTTGGAGCCTGTAGCCACTTGCCATGGAGCATGTCCTTTGTCTGGAGCCTGTAGCCAGCTTGCCATGGAGCATGTCCTTTGTCTGGAGCCTGTAGCCAGCTTGCCATGGAGCATGTCCTTTGTCTGGAGCCTGTAGCCAACTTGCCATAGGAGCATGTCATTTGGGTGCAACTGTTGTCCATGTAGCTGATATAACTGAACGTAACTCAGTAAAATCAATCGCTCACCTCACCCCTTCCGTCTCCCTCCCACCCACCACTCACTCACAACTCTGACGTTCCTCCCTCTCTCCCCCCCCCCACCTCAACTCAACCCCCCCCTCCTCATTCACACCCTTGGCTGCTACATCAACGTCATATATGTATTTTCCAGACATAAAGCAAACACATCTCGTGTCAAACACTGGAAAGTTTGAGCAAGTGAGTACGCGTTTTGTCCTATTCGAACGGCCTAACAGCCTGTGTAAACGAGTGGAAGTTGTTGTTTCTGAATGTGGTCCTTTTTGGCAAACATTGCGAAACTTCGTTAGCAATTCGAAGGCTGCTCTACGCCCATTCCATGCCTGTAGTTTCCCATTTGTTCGTCTCCCTAATTGCCAAAATTAGCGTGCTGAAATCTGATGCTATGTGTGAGATGTAGCTCAACCACTCGAATTTCCTTTTTCTCTATTTGTTAGTTTGTTTGTTTGTTAAACAGGGCTCATTTGCCACCAGCCATGAGAACTGAACTGCCTATTTTTGTGTCAGAAATCACACGTTGGGCGCTTCAAACAATCACCCAATCCACACAGATCCATTATTCACATCCAATTATATTCCTGCAAACTAACGACCGCCGTTGAAAGAAAAACACAATCAGAAATGCCCTTGTAGTCGTTGAGTG
This sequence comes from Conus canariensis, assembly GCA_033310375.1. Lineage (NCBI taxonomy): Eukaryota > Metazoa > Mollusca > Gastropoda > Neogastropoda > Conidae > Conus > Conus canariensis. The sequence continues at coordinate 78,401,044 of CM065718.1, forward strand.
ATCTCTTTGGATGTGTGTTCGAATGAAGGACTGGTGGAATGGGGTTGGATAGATCGAGGAGATGGGAAAAGGACGGGGGGGGGGGGGGGGGGGGGGGGGGGGGGGGGGGGGAGGGGGAGAAGCAGCGGCCTGATGGATTGGAAATAAAGCGTTCTGGTTTGTAGCTGGTAGCGTGTTGCCAATGTTACCTCGTCTTCAAGGCCCAATGAAAAGACCGTTAGCAGCCTTACTCATGCCCATGTTCGTGCACCTCTGATTAAATTCACATATTTTGGTCATAATGATGGAGCATTTAAAGATTGGATGAAGGGCAGGGTGCAACAGAGAGAGAGAGAGAGAGAGAGAGAGAGAGAGAGAGAGAGAGAGAGAGAGAGATAATGTGTGTGGATGTGGGGGGTAGGAAGTTTGCGGTGGGAGGGACGAGGGAGGAGCGCAGGGACGTAGGGAAGAGTGACAGAGTAGAAAAGCGGCATAAGATGATAGAAAAAAAGATAAAAGAGAGGCCTAGGAGAAGCAGCACACACACACACACACACACACACACACACACACACACACACACACACACACACACACACACACACACACACACACACACACACACACACACACACACACACACACACACACACACACACAACACACACAAACACAACAACAAAGACAAAAAAAAGAGAGAGAGAGGAGAGAGAAGAGAGAGAGAGAGAATGTTGAGAATTTTTTTTTAATAATTTGACGCGCTAAGGAGAGGGGAAGAAGGTGGAAGCGCCGAAAGTTGATTCATGCTAAAGCCATCGCCCACCAAAAAGGGTGCTAATGAACATACTGTGCGTCTAGTCTGGCAATTGTGTATACGTTACAACGGTCTAACAGCATGATTATTAAGCTGTAACAATAGAACGTAAGTTAAATGCATTGCACAGAAAAAAATGACCGTTATACGTAGACATGCCATAAGCATTGTTAATCGAAACCTTATATATCCGGTAGTGAACACACACACACACACACACACACACACCACACACACACACACACACACACACACACACACACACACACACACACACACACATATTATTCTGCATTTATGTACGCGCATGTGCACACACACACACACACACACACACACACACACACACACACACACACACACACACACACACAGAGAGAGAGAGAGAGAGAGAGAGAGAGAGAGAGAGAGAGAGAGAGAGAGAGAGAACCGACGACAGACAACAGACAGACAGACAGACAGACAGACAGACAGACACAGACAGACACAGACAGACACAGACAGACAGACAGACAACAGTACCTGAGAAACCGATATTAAAACACGTTGCTGGCATCATGTCTTTAGAGCACAGGAGCCTACACAGGTACACAAGACCACAGAACAGAGGTCAACAGAAAAGCTTTTCCCTCTCTGCTTAATTCCGTGAAGAATCGCCTGGCACCGCACTGATGAACTGTTCAACAGATTCATCCAGCTTTGTCCCGAGCATGCCAAGACCTTCGTCTCTGCAAATAATTGCCCTGTCTAGTCTGTAATGTTTTTCAATCCATCGCTTTCTTTCTTTCCTTCTTGTTTGGAAAAAAATCAATACACCAGCTTTTGATACAAACGATAATCGATACCTTGGACTCGAAATAAGCGCACAATTAACTTAGCCATTACTAACTGTGTTTAAAGTGTTATCGTACTTAATTCTGTACTCAAAAAGGCAATTACTCTGTGATGCATAACTCGATCCAGCTATACCAAACTAGCTAGATAAGTTCGTTAATACGTTTGATGTCTCCTGTCTTAATTGCACTTAGGATATTTTAATTCTAACCTGAACGAGATACATTTTGTGATGATGTCACTGTTACAACGTTTAGTGGAGAGAGAGAGAGAGAGAGAGAGAGAGAGAGAGAGAGAGAGAGAGAGAGAGAGAGAGAGAGAGAAGAGAGAGAGACAGAGAGAGAGAGAGAAAGAAGAGAGAGAGAGAGAGAGAGAGAGAGAGAGAGAGAGAGAAAGAGGGAGAGAGAATAATATTAAAGTTCTCTATGACAAGCAAACCATATCAAGGAAGTGTGATAAAGTAACTTAGGAACATCACCGTAAGGGTTCTACAGTCACTGTGAAGAGAGATGTTTATCCTCTAGTTACAACCAGGTTGTAGTGAGACAGTCACTGTGAAGAGAGATGTTTATCCTCTAGTTACAACCAGGTTGTAGTGAGACAGTCACTGTGAAGAGAGATGTTTATCCTCTAGTTACAACCAGGTTGTAGTGAGACAGTCACTGTGAAGAGAGATGTTTATCTTCTAGTTACAACCAGGATGTAGTGAGACAGTCACTGTGAAGAGAGATGTTTATCCTCTAGTTACAACTAGGTTGTAGTGAGATCAGGATTGCCGTCCTCACCAGCCAGGGTATGGAGGGTGTCTTCTGTGTTGAAACATGCTTATGGTCCTCTCCAACATGTTTTGAAGTATATGCCAAACCTATCATCATTTCATGAAACATGAAGTTTTGTCTATCAATCTCGGGGTACACTGAGCGCCAGTTGTATTCTTCACAGACCTGCAATGTTCGTTACCGTTAGTGTCGAGTACACTATTGACACGTTCTCTACTTCCATCACGATCATGGTCCACCACACCACTGTCAATGGCACAGGTCTTTTCCACCACCTCTACTTCCATCACGTTCATGGTCACCACCACCACTGTCAATGGCTCAGGTCTTTTCCACCACCTCTACTTCCATCACGTTCATGGTCACCACCACCACTGTCAATGGCTCAGGTCTTTTCCACCACCTCTACTTCCATCACGATCATGGTCACCACCACCACTGTCAATGGCTCAGGTCTTTCCCACCACCTCTACTTCCATCACGATCATGGTCACCACCACCACTGTCAATGGCTCAGGTCTTTCCCACCACCTCTACTTCCATCACGATCATGGTCACCACCACCACTGTCAATAGCACAGGTCTTTTCGACCACCTCTACTTCCATCACGATCATGGTCACCACCACCACTGTCAATGGCACAGGTCTTTCCCACCACCAGCTCATCATAGAGATGCCGTGTCAGTGATTGTGTCAGGTTGTGTGTTCGGACACTGCCTTTCTTCTCCACACAATGGCGCACATTCTGACACACAATTATCATTAACATTGTTGCCTCCGAAAGCGGACACTTCGAGTGTGTTTCCTCTGTTGTAAAACAGACGTGGGGGGTTCGGAGAAACAGAGCGGAGGTGGAAGCTGAACAGCTTGCCTTTTCCTCTTGAACAGCAGAAGGGACAGATGTGTCATTCGATATACAACTATGTCACGGGGACTGGGTTGTGATCTTAAACGCGTTGGAGTCAGGAGGCGAAGAACAAAAATCGTTTGACCCCCTGCATCTTCCATTTGGAAGAGAGACAGGGTCATTTCTGTCAATAAAGGATTGAGGATATTTTCTGCTGTGGAAGGGAGACCGTTGACTGGCATATTGAACACACTTTGTTGCTAATTTTGTCCGTTCTGAGAAATCCCTCTCGCTGGCAGCCAAGCAAGGGAAGCCACCGGAGAGAGAGAGAGAGAGAGAGAGAGAGAGAGAGAGAGAGAGAGAGAGAGAGAGAGAGAGAGAGAGAGAGAGAGAGATGTGTGTGGATGTGGGGGGTAGGAAGTTTTCGGTGGGAGGGACGAGGGAGGAGCGCAGGGACGTAGGGAAGAGTGACAGAGTAGAAAAGCGGCATAAGATGATAGAAAAAAAGATAAAAGAGAGGCCTAGGAGAAGCAGCACACACACACACACACACACACACACACACACACACACACACACACACACACACACACTCACACACACACACACACACACACACACACACACACACACACACACACACACACACACACACACACACACACACACACACACACACAGAGAGAGAGAGAGAGAGAGAGAGAGAGAGAGAGAGAATGTTGAGAATTTTTTTTAATAATTTGACGCGCTAAGGAGAGGGGAAGAAGGTGGAAGCGCCGAAAGTTGATTCATGCTAAAGCCATCGCCCACCAAAAAGGGTGCTAATGAACATACTGTGCGTCTAGTCTGGCAATTGTGTATACGTTACAACGGTCTACAGCATGATTATTAAGCTGTAACAATAGAACGTAAGTTAAATGCATTGCACAGAAAAAAATGACCGTTATACGTAGACATGCCATAAGCATTGTTAATCGAAACCTTATATATCCGGTAGTGAACACACACACACACACACACACACACACACACACACACACACACACACACACACACACACACACCACACACACACACACACACACACACACACACACACACACACACACACACCACACACATTATTCTGCATTTATGTACGCGCATGTGCACACACACACACACACACACACACACACACACACACACACACACACACACACACACACACACACACACACACACAGAGAGAGAGAGAGAGAGAGAGAGAGAGAGAGAGAGACCGACAGACAGACAGACAGACAGACAGACAGACAGACAGACAGACACAGACAGACACAGACAGACAGACAGACAACAGTACCTGAGAAACCGATATTAAAACATGTTGCTGGCATCATGTCTTTAGAGCACAGGAGCCTACACAGGTACACAAGACCACAGAACAGAGGTCAACAGAAAAGCTTTTCCCTCTCTGCTTTAATTCCGTGAAGAATCGCCTGGCACCGCACTGATGAACTGTTCAACAGATTCATCCAGCTTTGTCCCGAGCATGCCAAGACCTTCGTCTCTGCAAATAATTGCCCTGTCTAGTCTGTAATGTTTTTCAATCCATCGCTTTCTTTCTTTCCTTCTTGTTTGGAAAAAATCAATACACCAGCTTTTGATACAAACGATAATCGATACCTTGGACTCGAAACAAGCGCACAATTAACTTAGCCATTACTAACTGTGTTTAAAGTGTTATCGTACTTAATTCTGTACTCAAAAAGGCAATTACTCTGTGATGCATAACTCGATCCAGCTATACCAAACTAGCTAGATAAGTTCGTTAATACGTTTGATGTCTCCTGTCTTAATTGCACTTAGGATATTTTAATTCTAACATGAACGAGATACATTTTGTGATGATGTCACTGTTACAAACGTTTAGTGGAGAGAGAGAGAGAGAGAGAGAGAGAGAGAGAGAGAGAGAGAGAGAGAGAGAGAGAGAGAGAGAAAGAGGAGAGAGAGAATAATATTAAAGTTCTCTATGACAAGCAAACCATATCAAGGAAGTGTGATAAAGTAACTTAGGAACATCACCGTAAGGGTTCTACAGTCACTGTGAAGAGAGATGTTTATCCTCTAGTTACAACCAGGTTGTAGTGAGACAGTCACTGTGAAGAGAGATGTTTATCCTCTAGTTACAACCAGGTTGTAGTGAGACAGTCACTGTGAAGAGAGATGTTTATCCTCTAGTTACAACCAGGTTGTAGTGAGACAGTCACTGTGAAGAGAGATGTTTATCTTCTAGTTACAACCAGGATGTAGTGAGACAGTCACTGTGAAGAGAGATGTTTATCCTCTAGTTACAACTAGGTTGTAGTGAGATCAGGATTGCCGTCCTCACCAGCCAGGGTATGGAGGGTGTCTTCTGTGTTGAAACATGCTTATGGTCCTCTCCAACATGTTTTGAAGTATATGCCAAACCTATCATCATTTCATGAAACATGAAGTTTTGTCTATCAATCTCGGGGTACACTGAGCGCCAGTTGTATTCTTCACAGACCTGCAATGTTCGTTACCGTTAGTGTCGAGTACACTATTGGCACGTTCTCTACTTCCATCACGATCATGGTCACCACCACCACTGTCAATGGCACAGGTCTTTTCCACCACCTCTACTTCCATCACGTTCATGGTCACCACCACCACTGTCAATGGCTCAGGTCTTTTCCACCACCTCTACTTCCATCACGATCATGGTCACCACCACCACTGTCAATGGCTCAGGTCTTTCCCACCACCTCTACTTCCATCACGATCATGGTCACCACCACCACTGTCAATGGCTCAGGTCTTTTCCACCACCTCTACTTCCATCACGATCATGGTCACCACCACCACTGTCAATGGCTCAGGTCTTTCCCACCACCTCTACTTCCATCACGATCATGGTCACCACCACCACTGTCAATGGCTCAGGTCTTTCCCACCACCTCTACTTCCATCACGATCATGGTCACCACCACCACTGTCAATAGCACAGGTCTTTTCGACCACCTCTACTTCCATCACGATCATGGTCACCACCACCACTGTCAATGGCACAGGTCTTTCCCACCACCAGCTCATCATAGA
>CM065718.1:78414899-78419899 GCA_033310375.1 Conus canariensis
CAATAAAAGTAAAGAGGGTGAGAATGAGGGAGAAAAAAAGTAAAGAGGGTGAGAATGAGGGAGAGAAAAAAAAGTAAAGAAGGTGAGAATGAGGGAGAGGGAAAAAAGTAAGGGGTGAGAATGAGGGAGAGGGAAAAAGTAAAGAGGGTGAGATGAGGGAGAGGGATAAAGTATAGGGGGTGAGAATGAGGGAGAGGACAAAAAGTAAAGAGGGTGAGAATGAGGGAGGGGAAAAGAAGTAAAGAGGGTGAGAGTGAGGGAGAGGGAAAAAAAGTAAAGAGGGTGAGAATGAGTGAGAGGGAAAAAAGTAAAGATGAGGTTGAGAATGAGGGAGAGGGAAAAATAAATAGGGTGAGAATGAGGGAGAGGGAAAAGAAGGGAAGAGGGTGAGAATGGGGAGAGGGAAAGAAGTAAAGAGGGTGAGAATGAGGGAGAGGGAAAAGAAGTAAGAGGGTGAGAATGAGGGAGAGGAAAAAAAAGTAAGAGGGTGAGAGTGAGGGAGAGGGAAAAGAAGTAAAGAGGGTGAGAATGAGGGAGAGAAGACAAAAAAAAAAAAAAACAAGGTAAAGAGGGTGAGAATGAGTGAGAGGGAAAAAGTAAAGAGGGTGAGAATGAGTGAGAGGAAAAAAGTAAAGAGGGTGAGAGTGAGGGAGAGAAAAAAACAAATTAAAGAGGGTGAGGGAGAGGGAAAGAAGTAAAGAGGGTGAGAATGAGGGAGAGGGAAAGAAGTAAGAGGGTGAGAATGAGGGAGAGGGAAAAAAGTAAAGAGGGTGAGAGTGAGGGAGAGGGAGATAAAGGAAAGATGGTGAGGGAGAGGGAAGAGAGTAACAGAGGGTGAGATGAGGGAGAGGGAAAGAAGTAAAGAAGGTGAGGGAGAGAAAAAAGTAAGGAGGGTGAGAGTGAGGGAGAGGGAGACTAAAGGAAAGATGGTGAGGGAGAGGGAAGAAGTAAAGAGGGTGAGAATGAGGGAGAGGGAAAAGAAGTAAAGAAGGTGAGGGAGAGAAAAAAAGTAAGGAGGGTGAGAGTGAGGGAGAGGAAAAAAGTAAGGAGGGTGAGGGAGAGGGAAAGAGTAAGAGGGTGAGAATGAGGGAGAGGGAATAGAAGTAAAGAAGGTGAGGGAGAGAAAAAAAAATAAGGAGGGTGAGAGTGAGGGAGAGGAAAAAAGTAAGGAGGGTGAGGGAGAGGGAAAGAAGTAAGAGGGTGAGAATGAGGGAGAGGGCAAAAGAAGTAAAGAAGGTGAGGGGGAGAAAAAAAGTAAAGAGGGTGAGAGTGAGGGAGAGGAAAAAGTACAGGAGGGTGAGGGAGAGGGAAAGAGTAAAGAGGGTGGGAATGAGGGAGCGGGAAAAGAAGTAAAGAGGGTGAGAATGAGGGAGAGGGAAACAGAAGTACAAGAAGGTGAGGGAGAGAAAAAAAGTAAAGAGGGTGAGAGTGAGGGAGAGGAAAAAAAATAGGAGGGTGAGGGAGAGGGAACGAAGTAAAGAGGGTGGGAATGAGGGAGAGGGAAAAGAAGTAAGAGGGTGAGAATGAGGGAGAGGGAAAAGAAGTAAAGAGGGTGAGAGTGAGAAAATCAAGTAAAGAGGGTGAGAATGAGTGAGAGGGTAAAAAAAAAGTAAAGAGGGTGAGAGTGAGGGAGAGGGAAAAAAAGTAAAGAGGGTGAGAATGAGGGAGGAAAAAAAGTATAGAGGGTGAGAATGAGTGAGAGGAAAAAAAGTAAGAGGGTGAGCAGTGAGGGAGAGGGAAAAGTAAAGAGGGTGAGAATGAGTGAGAGGGGAAAAAAACAGTAAACGAGGGTGAGATGAGGGAGAGAAAAAATATAGAGGGTGAGAATGAGTGGAGAGAAAAAAAGTAAAGAGGGTGAGAGTGAGGGAGAGGAAAAAAAAGTATAGAGGGTGAGGGGGAGGGAAAGAAGTAATGAGGGTGAGAGTGAGGGAGAGGGACAGGAAGTAAAGAGGGTGAGGGAGAGGAAAAAAAAAGTAAAGAGGGTGAGAATGAGGGAGAGAAAAATAGAGAGGGTGAGAATGAGTGAGAGGAAAAAAAGAGGGTGAGAATGAGTGAGAGTAAAAATAAAGAGGGTGAGATTGAGGGAGAGGGAAAAAGTAAAGAGGGTGAGGGAGAGGGAAAGAGGTAAAGAGGGTGAGAATGAGGGAGAGGGAAAAGAAGTAAAGAGGGTGAGGGAGAGGGAAAAAAGTAATAGGGTGAGATTGAGGGAGAGAAAAAAAAGTAAGAGGGTGAGGGAGAGGGAATAGAGTAAAGAGGGTGAGAATGAGGGAGAGGGAAAGAAGTAAAGAGGGTGAGGGAGTGGGAGAGGGAAAGAAGTAAAGAGGGTGAGAATGAGGGAGAGGGAAAAGAAGTAAAGAGGGTGAGAATGAGGGAGAGGGAATAAAAAAGTAAAGAGGGTGAGATTGAGGGGGAGGGAAAAAGTAAAGAGTGTGAGGGAGAGGGAAAGAAGTAAGAGGGTGAGAATGAGGGAGAGGGAATAGAAGTAAAGAGGGTGAGAATGAGGGAGAGGGAAAAGAAGGGAAGAGAGTGAGGGAGAGGGAGAGGGAAAAGAAGTAAAGAGGGTGAGAGTGAGGGAGAGGGAAAGAAGTAAAGAGGGTGAGAATGAGGGAGAGGGAAAGAAGTAAAGAGGGTGAGAATGAGGGAGAGGGACAAAGAAGTAAGAGGGTGAGATGAGGGAAAGGGAAAGAAGGAAAGAGGGTGAGAATGAGGGAGAAAAGTAAGAGGGTGAGAATGAGGGAGAGAAAAAAAAAGTAAAGAGGGTGAGAATGAGGGAGGGAAACAAAAGTAAGAGGGTGAGAATGAGGGCGAGGGAAAAGACGTAAGGGGTGAGGGAGCGGGAATCGAAGGAAGAGGGTGAGGATGAGGGAGAGGGAAAAAAGTAAGAGGGTGAGAATGTGGGAGAGGGAAGAAGTAAGAGGGTGAGAATGCGGGGAGAGGGAAAAGAAGTAAAGAGGGTGAGAATGAGGGAGAGGGAAGAGTAAGAGGGTGAGAATGTGGGAGAGGGAAAGAAGGAACAGAGGGTGAGAATGAGGGAGACGGGAAAGAAGTAAAGAGGGTGAGAATGAGGGAGAGGGAAAGAAGTAAAGGGGTGAGAATGAGGGAAAGGGAAAAGAGGAACGAGGGTGAGAATGCGGGAGAAAACAAAATAAGAGGGTGGAATGAGGGAGAGGAACAATAAGTAAAGAGGGTGAGATGAGAGAGAGGGAAAAGAGTCAAGAGGGTGGGGGAGAGGGAAAGAAGTAAAGAGGGTGCAGACTGAGGGAGAGGGAAAGCAGTAAAGACGGGTGAGAATGAGGGAGAGGGCAAAAAGTAAGAGGGTGAGGTGAGGGAGAGGCAAAAAAGTAAGAGGTTGAGAATGGGGACAGGAAACAAAAGTAAAGCGGGTGAGAATGAGGGAGAGGGACAAAGTAGAGGTAGAACGAGCTATGGAGGTCGATGGCGAGGGAACGAAGTAGTCAGATGGTTGAGGACATAGAGGTGCAGTGAGGGACACGTACGGTATAAGTCACGAGGGTGAGATGAGGGGAGGCACCAGTACCGCGGTTATCTGCATCTTTCTCATTCCCCAATGCCCTCTTTATTCTCATCTTTCTTCCCTACTACCCGTTATCTCATCTTTCTCTTTCCCTCCTACCCTCTTTATCTCCATCTTTCTCTTTCCCCCCTACCCTCTTTATCTCCATCTTTCTCTTTCCCCTCCTACCCTCTTTATCTCCATATTTCTCTTTCCCCTCCTACCCTCTTTTATCCTCCATCTTTCTCTTTCCCTCCTACCCTCTTTATCTCCATCTTTCTCTTTCCCCCCTACCCTCTTTATCTCCATCTTTCTCTTTCCCTCCTACCCTCTTAATCTCCATCTTTCTCTTCCCCTCCTACCCTCTTTATCTCCATCTTTCTCTTCCCCTCCTACCCTCTTTATTCCATCTATCTCTTTCCCCCCTACCCTCTTTATCTCTATCTTTCTCTTCCCCTCTACCCTCTTTATCTCCATCTTTCTCTTTCCCCTCCTACCCTCTTTATCTCCATCTTTCTCTCCCCCCCCCTACCCTCTTTATCTCCATCTTTCTCTTTCCCTCCTACCCTCTTTATCTCCATCTTTCTCTTTCCCTCCTACCCTCTTTATCTCCATCTTTCTCTTCCCTCTACCCTCTTTATCCATCTTCTCTCCCCCTACCCTCTTTATCTCCATCTTTCTCTTTCCCCTCCTACCCTCTTTATCTCTACCTTTCTCTTCCCCCCCCCCCCGCACCCTCTTTATCTCCATCTTTCTCTTTCCCCTCCTACCCTCTTTATCTCCATCTTTCTCTTTCCCTCCTACCCTCTTTATCTCCATCTTTTCTCTTTCCCCTCCCCCTACCCTCTTTATCTCCATTTTTCCTTTCCTCTCCTACCCTCTTTATCTCCATCTTTCTCTTTCCTCTCCTACCCTCTTTATTCCATCTTTCTCTTTCCCCCCCTACCCTCTTTATCTCCATCTTTCTCTTTCCCCTCCACCCTCTTTATCTCCATCTTTCTCTTTCCCCTCCTACCCTCTTTATCTCCATCTTTCTCTTCCCCCACCCTCTTTATCTCCATCTTTCTCTTTCCCCCCTACCCTCTTTATCTCCATCTTTTTTTCCTTTCCTTGCCTCCATCCTTATCTCTCTAAATTACCTTCTTCTTCCCCTCACCTCTCTTCTTCTTCTTCTTCTTCTTCTTCTCTCTCTCTCTCTCTCTCTCTCCTCTCTCTCTCTCTCTCTCTCTCTCTCTCTCTCTCTCTCTTCTCTCTCTCTCTCCTCCTACCGTTTCTTCTCTAAATCGGGAAATGTCCCATCTTGATGCCCGAGATATGTGAATTTATGACAGCCATGAAGACGAGTAATGTTGACAATACCCCATCAAACGGAATGCCGGACGCTTTATTCCCCCCAATCTATCACGCCTCTAACTCCCTGCCCCATTTTCCCCCCAATCTATCACGCCTCTAACTCCTGCCCCATTTTCCCCCAATCTATCACGCC
>CM065718.1:78447399-78459899 GCA_033310375.1 Conus canariensis
CACACACACACACACACACACATACACACACTCACACACACACACACACACACACACACACACACACACACACACACGCGCGCGCGCGCGCGCGCGGAATGCACGGCACGCACGCGCACACACACGCACGCACGCACACACACACACACACACACACACACACACACACACACACACACACATACACACACACACACACACACACACACACACATCTAGCAAACACGTATTTGTAAGAGACATCCCAAAATCCAGCTTATATATTCACTGTACAGTTGTTTGTGATGTTGACATTGTGAAGACAACTCGATATAGATTTTGAACTTCTTCGGTAGGTCAAATGTGTACTAAACGTTCGTGAAACACTTTTCTTTAACGAAAGGAAGATACATAACGGTAGATATCAACAAGAAACTAACCAGTGCAGACGTAAATGTCAATGAGATGAATTAGTGAGAAAATAAATCAGGGAAAAAATTGGCAAGCTGTCAAAAAAAAAAAAAGAAAAAAAGAAAAAAAGAAAGAAAGAAAAAAAAAAAAGCCCACCTAAATCAACCACAACAATAAAACAGACTGAACTGATGACAATAAGAGATCTACTCCGAAAAATGGCAAATCATTCTTCCATTTCTTTTTCTTTAGATCATTAATTAATTAATTTATTTATCTTTTTATTCATTCATTCATCTATTCATGTATCTATTCATTCATTTATTCATTTCTTTAATTATCTGTAGAGAAAATTACTTCTGGATGAGCTGGGTCAAGTGAAGTCGTTTTTTCTCCTCTTGAAGGCAAAGACATTGGCACACAGAGCTACAATGCTAGAACAACCCAGTCTGCACACAGAAATAAAGATCAATGTGGACTTGAGAGGTCTGAAGGTGAAGGCAAACAATCAGCCTGGACGGCCTCTGTTGTACCCTACGGAAATACGGGTGGGACAGTGAGGTTGTGTGGTGATTACAAGGCCACGGTAAACGTCACTGCTAAGGCCGATGTGTGAACCCACACGTCGTGTTGCTGGTCTCTTAGGCAGTTTCTGGTGGGAAATCTTTTACTGAGTCTGGCTTGAAATATGCATCCAAGCAGCTGCCGGTCACTGAGTCCTGGCAGTTTGCAACCATCAACGCACCAAGGGATTGTTAAAATGAAATCCTAAGCTTGATGGGGTTTCAGCTCACCATCCTCCGACTCATGATGAACTGTCTGCTGGGAGATAGAGTGAAAATGGTAATGTTTGGAAATGACGTTCCATTCAAGAATGATTCAGAAAAAAACAGCCTTTTTAGTATCTCCGAGACGTTTTAAGTAGAGCAGATGCAGAAGGTTTCCATTTAAAGTCAGAGAAATGTGAGAGAGGGGGTTAGTTACCGCCAAGGATAAAGACAAACAGAGTACAGGACTGGACACAACGCATTTCGACCTCTTGGGTCTTCTTCAGGTGAAAATAAATAACATTTAGGACAGTGAAAACGAAGAACGAGAAACCACTTATCTTCTCCTGTTCGCCTCACGATCAAAATCTAGTGTCTAGTCCTGTACTCTGTTTGTCTGTGTCCTTGGCGGTAACTAACTCCCTCCCTTTCTAAATTTTGCTTATTTTCCGCCCTCAGTCACTCCGTCTTGAAACTTAAAAGGGAAATGTGAGTTCATGTTGCCTGCCTGGATAGCAGCATCACTGCACAAGAAACCAACCCACCACTGACAGGGTAAAACCTGCTCAGGAAGCCCGTACAACCACAACCACATCTGGGTTAAAACATGTTCTGGGCTCTAAGTTTTCATGGAGAATTTTCACCTCAGTTGTTCACCCTGTTACCTCAATCTTCTTGGCAAGTGCGTTACTTTCAGACAGGGAGAACAACACAGAAAGGCATATTTAAAAGGTCAAATAAATACTTCTTTCAGCTGATCTACTAGTTGACTTCAATCCGGATATGGACGTGACCTCATCCGGTAATGCTTTCAAAGAGGGATGAGCATCAGGCCTGGTTAACAAGTTGCCAAATATCTGGAAGTGTCTTACTGCCTGCGCGTACGATTCTTTCGACAGAGCTGAGAGAAACCACCGCAACATTGAAATAGCAGTTCCGGATATCACCAGGTGTGTTATGACTACTTTTTTAGAAGAACATTTTGGTTGCAGGATGGTCTCAAGTCCTTGACGTCACTGTTCAGTGAACAAAGTCATTTCAACAGATGTTCTAACAGAAGCGTCACACAGAATACATTATAGGTAGCTCAGTTGTCACAGATCAGGGTACATCATGACTTAAGTAGATGCCCACGGCGGGCTACCCATACCAATCAACACTACGAAGTCAGAGATTCCAGGAGGATCGTCTGTTAACATACCAGTCATGGTAACTAACAAGAGCAAACATCATCACCATCATCATCATCATCATCATCATCATCATCATCATCATCAACAACAACAACAACAACAGAAAGAACTATAAAGACCCCTTCTCCTTAACATCACCCCCCCCCTCCCCCTCAACAAAATGCATTGTAAAGTCACATGATAAAAGTGCACTTGCCATGATGACTTTCTCAGTGTCCAAGAAAGTGGCGAACAGAAGTAAACATGTGCGAGAGTCACGAAACGCCACTGTATATTCAGAATGGTCCTGTTCTCTTTAGAAGTTGAGTTATTGTGCCTCTGGTTTAAGAAGAGTCTTCATGTTATGCAGGGGTCCGCAAAATAAAATGTCTCGCACGCTCAGATGTGTGGTGGCCGGGCATGGATAAGTAAGACTGAAAGCACAGCTGGAGAGTGTGAAGCATCTCATCAGGCTCATCACATGCCTGAATTGTTCCACGTTATCCTTAAACAAGAACGGAGAAGCCTTTGTGGATGTTGCTGGAAAACATATGGGCCACAGTTCCCTTTGATTGCGGACCTGCATTCAAACTGGACTGTCTTCTCTTTTTCTCTCAGCTACTTGGCGACAGCTCCGAAATGTGCCAATAATGAGATTATTATATGCCACTAATTGAAATACACTACAAAGATAGCCACGTTTTGCCTTCGGGCATGACCTCTTCTAAACACAACTAGAACATGTGTGTAATTTATCATCGTGTTATGGTCTGAAGCCAAGCTAGTGACCAAGAATTAGTGCAGAAAAGATCTTTTGCTCTGTAACAGAGTTGTGTATGTGTGTTGTCAATCATTTCAGACAATTATCCCATTTTCATGTGACAGAGTTGTGTACGTGTGTTGTCAGACAATTTTCAGACAATTATCCCATTTTACAGACAATTATTCCATTTTACAGACAATTATCCCATGTTCATGTGCAGTGGGTTCAGAGAATTTCCACAGATTCTAGGCATTTTTCATGTTCTGGTGTCTCCGCACCATTCGGCCTTCAATGGCCCTGTGGAGGAGGCGGTTCAGGCAAGTGAAGAGGGCATGTAAAAGATATTATCCAGACCCATGCTGCAGCACAGACTGACCATGTTCCTCCATGAACAGAACATTACATCGTGTTCAACTACTATCACTCCTTCCTACTGAGGAAGACATGGCTCAAGGCACGCCCTGATTGGATTCAGCTCTGTCTTTCTGGCGAAGTTAAAGAAGCTCAACCATGATCACAGTGCGAAAGACAGGGACTTTGTCGTAGAGGATAAAGTATATGCACGCTATTCTGGGCGAGCGGAACTTGGCTTCATGGGATAATAACAGAAGTCTCTGGGTCCCTTTTCTCCAAAACTGAGTGAGCAGACGGCTTTATAATCTAACGTCAGTTTGATCCAGTCTGTCAACGCTGGACTGAAGTGAAGACACATGAGAATAGTTCATCCTTGCACGTCCCAATGAAGAGCCCACAGTTACAGCTGTTGCCACGGGTTCCACCTTACCTGACTTTGTTTCCCTGTAACCGTCTTACGTGTAGCCAGCTAGTCATGGCTCATCCCCGTCCACGTCTGCTCGTTCCATTCCATCGCGGATAGGCCGAGAGTCTCCCACTCTTGGCGCTGCCGCTCTCGAAGCTCAAAATAAAGACAAAAGCCAAAGGCATATTCCAAGGCTTAAAACTCCTTCACCATGGGTAGCAGCTTTTCACAGACCCACACGTACTTCCACTGGACGTCCAGGACGAGCCACAAGCCTTCAGATCGACTGAATATCCATGCTATTCAATTGTTCTGATTTTCCGTTTCACGTTATATTTCAATTACATAGACAAGAATACTTTAAATTGATGTTAAAAACTGAACCCTTTAGCAACAGTACTTTTTTTTTCCAAAAGGCATTTTTGAGTTCATTTTGTCCATTTTTGTTTTATTAATAAAGCTAAACTGCTTCAAACTTAAAGGTGTAGATATAGTTTTGTCTATTTTCTGAGTACAGAATAATCATAGTTTTGTTGATCTATTTGACTTGTCAACATCACAGGAATGGACAGAGAAGGAGCGTTGAAGATCATCTGGATTTTACCCCATCCTCTTCCATTCTCCAGGACGAACTAATCCACCCCTGCTGTTGTGACGAACTAATCCACCCCTGCTGTTGTGATGAACTAATCCACCCCTGCTGTTGTGACGAACTAATCCACCCCTGCTGTTGTGATGATCTACTCCACCCCTGCTGTTGTGATGAACTAATCCACCCCTGCTGTTGTGACGAACTAATCCACCCCTGCTGTTGTGATGAACTACTCCACTCCTGCTGTTGTGATGAGCTAATCCACCCCTGCTGTTGTGATGAACTACTCCACCCCTGCTGCTGTGATATTTTTGGGTGGATGGGGCAAGGGGCGAGATTCAACATTGCAAAAAATTGCTATGAACACATATTTACACATCAAAGTTTCCCGTGAAAGCTCGTTGATGAAATGTCTGCCTTTTTTCCATTAAAATGACATCATGATAATCACTGAACGAAGAGGTTGTCTGTAGAAGTGAAGGTGATAAAACCAGCACAGCAGGCACGTGCAGTCGGAATTTATGAAGCCGTCATCAACAACCAAGACAATTTTATGGCTAGTCCTACAGGTATTTTTCTTGTTTACAGGAAGATTCGGGGACTGTTAATAACACGTCGATTGATTCTTTGAAGATCGTCCACGTACACCCATGCGCACCCATGCAAAGCACGTGCTCACGCTTTCTTATGTGGTGTGTGTGTGTGTGTGTGTGTGTGTGTGTGTGTGTGTGTGTGTGTGTGTGTGTGTGTGTGTGTGTGTGTATTCAGTACAACACTGTTAATCTGACAATAAATGGTTTCAGTCAGTGTGTGTGTGTTGGTGTGTGTGTGTGTGTGTGTGTGTGTGTGTGTGTGTGTGTGTGTGTGTGTGTGTGTGTGTTTCGGCTTCGCTGGCTCGAATTTAGCTTACTTCTTCGTTTAAGTGATATATCGCTGACAGTCATCCTTTTCAAGAGTTCTCGAGTTCTCGCCTACGATGCAGGAGGACAATGCGTGGTGTTTGGAACTCCAGACCAAGACGCCTGACGTCTGCAGCCCTTGAGTAATCAGTAGCATGGTGGGTTCAGTCTACATCTTCACGTTCAGGAGCCGACACAGCTGAGAGCCCCTGCATCGGTGCTGGGGTATAGCACTGAGAGAACAGTGACAGACGGTCCCCATCTCTTGGAGTCCTCATCAGCTCCCAGTCCATACAGTGACAGACGTCCTCTGGATCCCCCATAGCTCCCAGTCCATACAGTGACAGACGTCCTCTGGATCCCCCATAGCTCCCAGTCCATACAGTGACAGACGTCCTCTGGATCCCCCATAGCTCCCAGTCCATACAGTGACAGACGTCCTCTGGATCCTCCATAGCTCCCAGTCCATACAGTGACAGACGTCCTCTGGATCCTCCATAGCTCCCAGTCCATACAGTGACAGACGTCCTCTGGATCCCCCATAGCTCCTCCCAGTGTTCCCCCTCATACAGTGACACGGGACGTCCCTCGATCTCGTCCCATCTAGCTCCCAGTCCATACAGTGACAGACGTCCTCTGGATCCTCCATAGCTCCCAGTCCATACAGTGACAGACGTCCTCTGGATCCCCCTAGCTCCCAGTCCATACAGTGACAGACGTCCTCTGGATCCTCCATAGCTCCCAGTCCATACAGTGACAGACGTCCTCTGGATCCTCCATAGCTCCCAGTCCATACAGTGACAGACGTCCTCTGGATCCTCCATAGCTCCCAGTCCATCGGCTGTTGAAGCAGGCATAACACCTCCAGATTAGCACAGAGAGAGGTGGAAGTCTCGACAGTTTTTATTCTTTGTTGAGTAACTGTTTTTCGTTGTTTTCCTCATCATTTACAGGATGGTGTTACAGAAAGCCGTCTGTGGAAAGAAAAGAACAAACTGTGTTACACAACGTCTGAATGGAGTACTGCTTTTGAATGCAGGGAATGTGACACGATAACTGTGTTATATGTTTTCAGTGAAATGCTGATACTCGTCCCCATGAATGTACAGAATATGTGTGATATAGATGATATCGAATGGTTTTGACTGCTAAATGTGATCGTCCGTAGAACTGGAATAACACTGGTGTATTATTGAGTATTATCTCCCTGCAAATGACATGTAGTGATTTGCTATCAATTTAGCTTACTTCTTCGTTTAAGTGATATATGGCTGACAGTCATCCTTTTCAAGAGTTCTCGAGTTCTCGCCTACGATGCAGGAGGACAATGCGTGGTGTTTGGAACTCCAGACCAAGACGCCTGACGTCTGCAGCCCTTGAGTAATCAGTAGCATGGTGGGTTCAGTCTACATCTTCACGTTCAGGAGCCGACACAGCTGAGAGCCCCTGCATCGGTGCTGGGGTATAGCACTGAGAGAACAGTGACAGACGTCCTCTGGATCCTCCATAGCTCCCAGTCCATACAGTGACATACGTCCTCTGGATCCCCCATAGCTCCCAGTCCATACAGTGACAGACGTCCTCTGGATCCCCCATAGCTCCCAGTCCATACAGTGACAGACGTCCTCTGGATCCCCATAGCTCCCAGTCCATACAGTGACAGACGTCCTCTGGATCCCCCATAGCTCCCAGTCCATACAGTGACAGACGTCCTCTGGATCCCCATAGCTCCCAGTCCATACAGTAACAGACGTCCTCTGGATCCCCCATAGCTCCCAGTCCATACAATGACAGACGTCCTCTGGATCCCCCATAGCTCCCAGTCCATACAGTGACAGACGTCCTCTGGATCCTCCATAGCTCCCAGTCCATACAGTGACAGACGTCCTCTGGATCCTCCATAGCTCCCAGTCCATACAGTGACAGACGTCCTCCGGATCCGCCATAGCTCCCAGTCCATACAGTGACAGACGTCCTTAGCTCCCAGTCCATACAGTGACAGACATCCTCTGGATCCTCCATAGCTCCCAGTCCATACAGTGACAGACGTCCTCTGGATCCCCCATAGCTCCCAGTCCATACAGTGACAGACGTCCTCTGGATCCTCCATAGCTCCCAGTCCATACAGTGACAGACGTCCTCTGGATCCTCCATAGCTCCCAGTCCATACAGTGACAGACGTCCTCTGGATCCTCCATAGCTCCCAGTCCATCGGCTGTTGAAGCAGGCATAACACCTCCAGATTAGCACAGAGAGAGGTGGAGGTCTCGACAGTTTTTATTCTTTGTTGAGTAACTGTTTTTCGTTGTTTTCCTCATCATTTACAGGATGGTGTTACAGAAAGCCGTCTGTGGAAAGAAAAGAACAAACTGTGTTACACAACGTCTGAATGGAGTACTGCTTTTGAATGAAGGGAATGTGAACGATAACTGTGTTATATGTCTTCAGTGAAATGCTGATACTCGTCCCCATGAATGTACAGAATATGTGTGATATAGATGATATCGAATGGTTTTGACTGCTAAATGTGATCGTCCGTAGAACTGGAATAACACTGGTGTATTATTGAGTATTATCTCCCTGCAAATGACATGTAGTGATTTGCTTTCAATTTGTTTTTATCATCTTTTGTAAAATATGACATTTGTCTGATGGATATACAGGAGTGGGTATTATCGCTGTCGGGCATTCTTGGCGTAACGCCCCGTTCCTCTTTATCTCTTTTCTCCTGACAGCAGGGCAAAGGTTAAAATAAGAGTAGCCATCCTTTCTCTGGTTTGTTCTTTGCTTCCTGGCCATCCTCTTTTCCTTCCTTCACGTTAAAAATAGATAAACACAATAAAATAGATAAACACAATAAAATAGATAAACACAATAAAGTAGATAAACACAATAAGGCACACTGTCATAGACTACGTCACTACAGGTTTTGGAGAGGGGAAGGGGTGGGGGTTACTGTTTTCTTGTGAAGTTCCTAGAGATGAAATGTGACTGAGAGAGAACGGGATCACACCCACACGTTTCTGTTTCTCCTCCTCAGACAACACCTTCGGAACAGAAAATTGGTGACGGCTCTACACCCCTTTGTTTGTATGTATGTCTTGCTGACACCGGGTAAAGAACACCAAAAGAGGGCCAGACACGCCAGCCCATGCTGGCAGTGCCACACCTAGCGGTCCCCAGGGACAGCACGGAGGCCCTGAGGAACTGTGGTCGACGTGATTACTTTGTGTTTGTTGGTGACGTGTGTAGCTGCTGTTCATTTTGTCCTTTGATCCCCTTGTTTATGGGGCCATGTCCGTCACCTCCCTTTCCCTTCTCTTCATCGCCGTCCACCGAAGTCTTCTTTGGGTTCATCACTTCATCTGGTGTTTGCTCCATTTGTTAAAGATTGGTAGTCTTTTAACATATGCACACACAAACAGACACACGGACAGACAGACCAGACACACACACACACACACACACACACACACACACACACACACACACACACACACACACACACACACACACACACATGCACGCCATGAAACGCTCACACATTAACACACTCGCACACACGCACGCACACACGATACACGATATTTTACTTGTCTTCATAGAATACAAGGCAGACAGACAGACAGACAGGCAGACAGACAGACAGACACATAAACAGACACAAACAGACACACACACACACACACACACACACACACACACACACACACACACACACACCACACACACATCGTCATGGCAATCAACTGTGGCGAAATAAGCTGCCAGTAACACCCAGTTTGTGCTGACAGCCCACAATCCTAGGCGCTACGACAACTGCATAATTGACGTGCCGTTGCTGATGCAGGATGAAGTCTCTTCCTCTATGGACACTAAGTTATCTGTCCACGCGCTGAAGCCACCGCTCATCAAAGGGACGCACTCCCCTTTTGCCGTCTGCTGCCAACAGCCGGAATGCTGTGGCCTGCTAAGATGCCATCCGCTGCCAACAGCCGGAATGTTGTGGCCAGCTATGATGCCATCTGCTGCCAACAGCCGAAATGGTGCGGCCTGCTATGATGCCATCTGCTGCCAACAGCCAGAATGTTGTGGCCTGCTATGATGCCATCTGCTGCCAACAGCCGGAATGTTGTGACCAGCTATGATGCCATCTGCTGCCAACAGCCGGAATGTTGTGACCAGCTATGTTGCCATCTGCTGCCAACAGCCAGAATGTTGTGGCCTGCTATGATGCCATCTGCTGCCAACAGCCGGAATGTTGTGACCAGCTATGATGCCATCTGCTGCCAACAGCCGGAATGTTGTGACCAGCTATGATGCCATCTGCTGCCAACAGCCAGAATGTTGTGACCAGCTATGATGCCATCTGCTGCCAACAGCCGGAATGTTGTGACCAGCTATGATGCCATCTGCTGCCAACAGCCGGAATGTTGTGACCAGCTATGATGCCATCTGCTGCCAACAGCCGGAATGTTGTGACCAGCTATGATGCCATCTGCTGCCAACAGCCAGAATGTTGTGGTCAGCTATGATGCCATCTGCTGCCAACAGCCGGGATGTTGTGGCCTGCTATGATGCCTGCAGATTGTCTTTAGAGCAACAGAATTTCTTGTGAATGAGCACACTTCACAAAAGAGGAGGATGTCTGGCAAGAGGTTGTCTTCCATTCTGGCCACGTGTCCGTTCCATTGCTGTTGACCCCTTGTCAGGACATCCCCGATGCCAGACTCAGTGCGCTAGCTAATGTCTGCGTCGGTCGTTCAGTCCGTCTTAGGTTTTTAAAATGTATGGTCATACGATCTATAGGTGCCAAAAGGGTCTTTAAACATGCGCTACATTGACTTTTAATTCTCGACAAAAAAAGAACTTAATTCTCGACAAAAAGAACTTTAAAATTAAAGTTTTACGATTCTTCAAATACACCTGACTGCCAGTATTTAAAACTGCCCGCCTTGTGCCGGGACACACTGCCATGCGTGGCGTTCCCTAGGTGTTGGGCTATGGGATTTCTCCTCATGAGGGAAGGAGCAGAGAATGGTTGTGCCTATCACTAATTTAGTTCAAGATAAGGAAGTTCAGGATTCCCAACTTAAATCCACAGAAGATGTTCGCCTAGAACTAGAAAGAAGATCAGTTTGGATGAAAAAAAATTGACAGATCCGGGTGGAAGGAACTGATCAGCCTGGTGAAACAGGTCTTCCAGGAATAGCAAAACTCACATACTTTTTGCATTCCCTTCATACTTTACACGCCCATTTCGTAAATTTGTTTCAATACTACTGATTGTCTGTGCAGGTAAGGGCACCTTACGGTAATACCATGTTCTACGTGTGGTCTACCTGATGTTTTGTGCACCTGTAAAAGATATGCTGACCATGCTTTTAGTATCGGAAATATAATCCCATTTAGGAATCATATTCTAAAGGTGTAACAACGACAACGGGTTGCTTGTTATGACACCACTTCTCACTGGATATATTGTGTCTGGCATGATTTTTCTCCTGCTTACGAAGTGATTTCCTTCCGTCTGCACGATATCTTATCCACGTTTCAAAACACATAGCACATATGAATGTGGATGAGATCTTTTATCGACCGACACGATGTCTTACTCTCGCCACTTAGTTACGTTTACGGTTAAAAAAAAAGCCAACAAGAATAATACATCTTTCTACCTTCCAGTCTTATCATTCGCAGCCTAAACCATTTATCAATGATGACCGAATCTGAAAATCTGTATAACTACTGAATAAATAGAGGCTTGTTTTAAGAACGAAAAAACGTCCTAGAACACAAAGAATAATAAATCAGACAATGCCGCTGCTGGGAAAAAAGGGACGCACTGACTATTATTAGAGGAGTTTTGTGCGATGCATTTTTACCTTTTTGTTATAACAACTGAAGAAGATATACGTCGAACATTAACTTGTTTCGTTTGTCTTGCGTACACAGTCTGTATTGCTGTGTAACTTGTTTTGTGCATTCATATATATTTTGCCCTGCGCTCCCACGTTTTTGCATCGGTGATTGGTGATATTTTTGCATATGTGAATCTTTATAATCCCATCATTACAGTAGCCACATTCCATCTTCTGAAGCGATGTTTACACACACACACACACACACACACACACACACACACACACACACACACACACACACACACACACACACACACACACACACACACACACACACAGCGCGCGCGCGCGCATACACACGTACGCAGACAGACAGGCAGGCAGTCAGACAGACATATAGACAGACACCCACACCTGATATGGCCCTTTGACATCGGCGGGGCTTTAGGCAACCTTCTCTCTCTCTCTCTCTCTCTCTCTCTCTCTCTCTCTCTCTCTCTCTCTCTCTCACAAGACTTAACTGAGAGAGAGAGAGAGAGAGAGAGAGAGAGAGAGAGAGAGCATTTGTGTCGGGACGTACGTGTGTGTGGGGAGGCGGGTGGGTGGGTGGGTAGTTAACATATTGACTATGAAAAAAAATATCTACTAACTTGGCTGTCTGGTAGGACTGAAATCCAGTACGCTTGGGTCCACAGATCACCGGGCTGTCCAACACGCCGTCTATGCCCAAGTATGTTAGTATTATTATATATAATGTCCCCCCACCCTCCACCAGTGACCATGATCAGACCAAGCCATCATAACCTGACATATAACCTTACATATTCTGTGCCCTACTGGTCCCATACTCAAAGAATAGCGCCCTACTGGTTCGAAAATGTGCACATCCCTTCCCGTCCTTTGCCAGCAGTCCTTACCCTTTTTCTCTGTGTCTTCCTCTCCTCCACATTATAAGATTGTTTGCTTTCGGATAGAAATAAGTCCCGGATGGAAATAACTCCCTTATTCTAATTTCCGCAGGGAGTGCGTCCAACGAGAGGCGACAACTGAATAGTCTGGCAGGAAAGGAAAACATACGACCCAGTCTAGAACTCTATGCAGAACAAGATTAGTGCTCTGCAATTCATGGCCGTCAGAGGAATGATGATTCTATTCTGGGCGATTCTGTGGGCGCTATGATGAAAACTCGGGTTTTATATGGCGGTGGTGTTGGTTTGTAGCACGTTCTTTTGTAGGGAGAAAGTCTAGGGGGAGATGGGCAGCAGAAGGGTTTAGGGAAGAAACGCTCCTCAG
>CM065718.1:78464899-78472399 GCA_033310375.1 Conus canariensis
ACTCGATCAGTGTGGCCTAGGGCAAAACATCTTTTACAGGCTTTCTCCAGGCTCTGCACGACTCGATCAGTGTGGCCTATGGCAAAACATCTTTTATAGACTTTCTCCAGGCTCTGCACGACTCGATCAGTGTGGCCTAGGGCAAAACATCTTTTACAGACTTTCTCCAGGCTCTGCACGACTCGATCAGTGTGGCCTAGGGCAAAACATCTTTTACAGACTTTCTCCAGGCTCTGCACGACTCGATCAGTGTGGCCTAGGGCAAAACATCTTTTACAGACTTTCTCCAGGCTCTGCACGACTCGATCAGTGTGGCCTAGGGCAAAACATCTTTTACAGGCTTTCTCCAGGCTCTGCACGACTCGATCAGTGTGGCCTATGGCAAAACATCTTTTATAGACTTTCTCCAGGCTCTGCACGACTCGATCAGTGTGGCCTAGGGCAAAACATCTTTTACAGACTTTCTCCAGGCTCTGCACGACTCGATCAGTGTGGCCTAGGGCAAAACATCTTTTACAGACTTTCCTGGCCTCCCATCCAGTTTATCGAGACTTTAAGATCACATGAAAGAAAAAGGCAGAAGACTGAGACAGTTTGAGGAGGATACGGATACAGACAAGAGTATGATGGGTGACGATTGTGTCGTTTGGTTTGTCAGACTATTATTAAGGTAACTAAACGAAGAAGAAGAAGAAGAAGAAAGAAGAAGAAGAAGAAGAAGAAGAAGAAAGAAGAAGAAGAAGAAGAAGAGAGAGAGAGAGAGAGAGAGAGAGAGAGAGAGAGAGAGAGCTTATCGATATGCATGTTACTATCCCTCGTTAAGGACTTATGTACAATAAAAAAAAATATTCGGATTTGACAGTTGTGCACGTTTACTGTCCATCTAATACACAATAATAGAAAGCAACTCTGATTCTAGTGCTACCAACCAGTCTACTGCTACCATTGTCAAAGAAAAGATTGTTCCTATACATAATGAAAGGCCACTCTGCTGCTAAACAGTCTTCATTTCTGACAGCTTCACGTAAGTCCTGCAGAGCAACCACAAAGAAAAAAACGTTTCCGTGTGAATGAATAGAAATCGGGGAAAATGAGACACAGAGCAGCAATCTGTGCAGGACAAAGCTCGGCAATGCCTGAGTCATGCAGCGATGACAATTAGGTTTTCGGTATTTGTATGCATCGCTCACCATTCTGTATGGAGGAATGGGTTTGTTATATTCGCCTAAATCCGCTCTTGGGTCCAGAGGCCCAATAAAATATGAAGTCTGGCAAGAAATACTTAGGCTTCGTTGGTGATTTCCCTTAGTCTTCCGAAAAAAAAATTGGGTTTGGGAGATGGAAGTGTTAACTTGTTCTGCAAAATACTATTGTATATCTCTTCCTTATCTTTGTATGTTGCGGG
The DNA here is from genome assembly GCA_033310375.1 of Conus canariensis. Taxonomy (NCBI): domain Eukaryota; kingdom Metazoa; phylum Mollusca; class Gastropoda; order Neogastropoda; family Conidae; genus Conus; species Conus canariensis. The sequence goes on from CM065718.1 coordinate 78,466,305, forward strand.
ATTGGAAAAGAATTACACAGAGAGAGAGAGAGAGAGAGAGAGAGAGAGAGAGAGAGAGAGAGAGAGAGAGAGAGAGAGAGGGAGAGATAAGCTGTACACATTAAGGCCCCCCTGTTAGTATCAGGAAGACCAATGTCATGTTCTAATCTTTACCATCACAGCATGCCAGTGGTCCACCTCCACCACCCGTTGTTGTCATCCACAACACGAAGATGATGGCCGTGGACAGGTTCTGCCATCGTTACAGTACTACCAGCGGCGATGGATCTCTGGATACGTAGGTTACCAATGAACTGCATAGGCCATCGCTGCCCTCGGCCTGCACACAAGCAAACTGTGAGAAGGTAATGGCATCAGACTGTCCATCAAAATGGCTCTGAACCAACCGAAGAACATCTATGCTCTGCTGCCCTGCTGTGAGACCTGGACCACAAACTGACGACGCATCCAACAGTCAGCGTTTCTTGCTCTAGATCTGCAACGTCAACAGGCTTCACAACGTGTCTGACCTTCAGGTTCCGGAAAAGTGTGAACTTCACAGAATCGACTATTTACCTTTCAAGAGTCATTTGCGGTGAGCGGGGCTGGTCATCAGCTGACTGCCTGGCCAGACGCCTCCTCCTGTAACATCTGCAGCTGACTGCCTGGCCAGACTCCTCCTGTAACATCTGCAGCTGACTGCCTGGCCAGACTCCTCCTGTAACATCTGCAGCTGACTGCCTGGCCAGACTCCTCCTCCTGTAACATCTGCAGCTGACTGCCTGGCCAGACTCCTCCTCCTGCAACATCTGCAGCTGACTGCCTGGCCAGACGCCTCCTCCTGTAACATCTGCAGCTGACTGCCTGGCCATACTCCTCCTCCTGTAACATCTGCAGCTGACTGCCAGGCCAGACTCCTCATCCTGCAACATCTGCAGCTGACTGCCTGGCCAGACTCCTCCTGTAACATCTGCAGCTGACTGCCTGGCCAGACTCCTCCTCCTGTAACATCTGCAGCTGACTGCCTGGCCAGACTCCTCCTCCTGTAACATCTGCAGCTGACTGCCTGGCCAGACTCCTCCTCCTGTAACATCTGCAGCTGACTGCCTGGCCAGACTCCTCCTCCTGCAACATCTGCAGCTGACTGCCTGGCCAGACTCCTCCTCCTGCAACATCTGCAGCTGACTGCCTGGCCAGACTCCTCCTCCTGTAACGTCTGCAGCTGACTGTATCTCTCAAAGACAGGTCTCCATTCCTACATGAGGACACACTCTGGCCAATGTTCTGCATGTTTTATCGCCCACACCATCGACAGGTACATGAGGACACACTCTGGCCAATGATCTGCATGTTTTATCGCCCACACCATCGACAGGTACATGAGGACACACTCTGGCCAATGATCTGCATGTTTTATCGCCCACACCATCGACAGGTATTCCATCCTGTAGGAAAAGGATCGGACCCAGAAGGAAGGCATGGTCAGCTGGATGTTCTGTGCGCTTTGGAATTCCCAGCCAGCAGTCTCCATCAGAAACAGTTCCAGGTTAGAGACATGTTAGCTGGAGGAACCGATGGTAATGTTCAGTTAAGATCAATGATAAACAGTCACGTTCAGTTAGAACTATTCCTTGCTTTTTTTTTAAAATGACGTTTTCTTCACTGAAAAGAAGTGGTACTTATCTTTATGCAGCACTGCGAATGTAAAGCTAGAACAAACAAACAGATAAACTATTTCAACAGATGTATGAGTTGCAGCTAAACCATTGCTTTGTAAGTAACACAGAAGCTGACAAAACAAAACATGCGGTAAAATAAGTATCTGGAAACAAAAGCCATTGCACGGGTAGTGGCAGCTGAATGCATCACCAGTGGGTGTGCATTATTCTTCTCCACACTGACATCCAAGAATCCACGTTCGATTTTGTAGAGAAGAGCAGAACTGGTTACACTGATGAAGCATCTCAGCTGACCAGCACCAGATATCAAGCACAGAGGGGGTATTTGCACGCGCTCAATCCCCCTTGAGTGGTATGTCGGGAATACTTCACACACACACACACACACACACACACACACACACACACACACACACACACACACACACACACACACACACACACACACACACACACACACCACACACACACACACACACACACCACCACGCACGCACGCACGCACGCACACAAACACACGAGAGCGGGCGAGCGTGTGTACACACACACACACACACACACACACACACACACACACACACACACACGCACGCACACACACACACACACACACACGCACACACACACACACACACGCGCACGCACGCGCACACGCACGCACGCAAGCACGCACACAAACACACGAGAGCGGGCGAGCGTGTGTACACACACACACACACACACACACACACACACACACACACACACACACACACACACACACACACATTAATATACACACATGCGCGCGCGCGCGCGCTTCTTCCTGCAGTCTATCTGGCAGATCGGACCCCCAGGAAATCGCATTATCACGTGAAATGCCCAGTGACAAAGACATTCGTTGCTGGTTAATTTGCCCCTCTGAAGAAAGTTTCAGCAGAGATAATGCAAACGCGCGCTCACGCCTACACCCACCGACACCCTCCCTTCCTCCACCCCCCTTCCCCGCCCCCTCCCCCCCCCTCCACACACACCTTTTCATGAAGACTATTTGGCAGATAAGACATCAAAAATTCAGACTTTCTCGTGAGATGCCGAGGAGATTTATGTAAATGACAAACGATAAACAAGACATTCGTCGCTGATTTATTTGCCACTCTGAAGAATGTTTCAGCCGAGATAAGGCAAACGCGCATGCGCGTGCTCACGCACACACACACACACACACACACACACACACACACACACACACACACACACACACACACACGCACACGCTCACATACACGTGCGTGCACGTGTGCGCGCACACATACACACACATGCATGTGCGAGCGCGTGCACATACGCACGCACGCACACGCTCACACACACTAACATGGACACACACACACACACACACACACCACACACACACACACACACACACACACACACACACACACACACACATGTAAGCACGCACTTACGCACACGTTAAGACAGACAGACAAACATAGCCACACGGAGACACACACACACACACACACACACACACACACACACACACACACACACACACACACACACACACACACACACACACGCTCGAGTGCGCGCACACACACGAACACACTCTGTATGTGGTCGCAGGCGCTCACGTGCGTTTCTGTAGTTTGCGTCCAAGTTTGCGCGCATGTGCTTGTTGCGCGCGCGTGTGTGTGTGTGTGTTTGTGTGTGTGATTGTGTGTGCGCACGCGCGCGCATGTGTGTGTTGTGTGCGTGCGTGCGTGCGTGCGTGTGCGTGTGCGCGCGCGTGTGTATGTATGTGTGTGTGTGTGTGTGTGTGTGTGTGTGTGTGTGTGTGTGTGTGTGTGTGTGTGTGTGTTCACAGGTGGATGTGCGTGTGTGCGTTCGGGGGTGCGTGTACATGGGCTGTATTTGGACCGGGGCAATACATGTTTCTCTTGCGTACTTATATGTGCACAGTCTCTATATGAGACTGCAAGCGTCCGTGTGCGTATGTGAATGCATGATCATAAATGAGAAAATGAATTCATCTAATCTAACGTATGAATAACAGTCCGTCTGTCTGTGTGTCTATCTGTCTGTCTGTCTGCGTGAATAATTTCGTCGTAGTTTATAATACTAATCCACAGTTTTTGTATGACCTGAAACTTTGGAATGGCGACTCATCATAGTGAACACATCAGTAGTGACTTACGTTTCTGCCAGGATGTCACATTAATCGCATTCTTTTGCTGTCATATCGTAAAGTGAAACGATGTGGAGTTTCAAAGCGGGTCAAAAACGCATTGCCCTTAATGTCTTTGTAGATTAAAAAAAAAAAAAAAAACACCGTGCTTACTGTCAGCCAGAATAGCCCGGTTGGGAGAGCGTTATGCTGAAGCTTTGAAGGTTCCTGTTCGAGTCCCCAGCTTCGACGCCTTTTTCTCATCCATGTTTGTTCTTCAAGAGATTCGAAGTGGGTCCAAAGCAGATAGTATAGGGGAAGGGTACGTGTGTGTGTGTGTGTGTGTGGGGGGGGGGGGGGGGGGGGGGTGGGGGGGTGGGTGGTTTCCCCATCAGTTCACCTCCCCTGAAGAATGTCACCTTTAAGTCCTCCGTCGCCTCGTCTGCGATGCTGACCTGCTTCCTGGTGAGGTCTTTGGCCACTCTCATTCCCTCGGCTTCCAACTTGGCTCTGCAGTCACGGCTCCTGAACACTATCTTATTGTCCCTCTACCGACTGGACTTACTTACCACCGTCATGGGCTGATCGTCCCTCCTTTACCGCGCGAACAAATCGTGAAATGTTTTTTTTTCAAGTTACAGAGATTCATCTATCCAGGTAAATTGAATATCCATTGTAATATCATTTTGATCAGTGATTCAAAGGGTGAAAAAAAGGAACTGAATATCGACTAAGATGGCTGAATCTTAAGTGAATGCCCAAGACGGGTCCTATGCAGAAAAACACCACCCAAGAAGACAGCTTCTACTACAGCAGCGGATACACTATTACAACAAGGACATTTGCTGCACAGTCGCCATGCTGTATATCAAAGGATTCTCAAAAGAATTTTGAGGCCGACGTGTTCAAGTTTATTGAAATTCAAACAACAAGACAGCGACTTATCATAATTTTGATTTAGAAATCTTATGGGAGATTAAAGCCGTGATTGTCGTGAGTATGCAGATGTCCAGGTCATAATGACAGTCTGCCCAATTTAAGACACTTAAAGGCAAAGCATCCATGCCCTCATCCCTTCCGCCCCCGTTCCCACCCCTAAAGTTCCACCTCCAAATACATGCCTGATGTTCCGACTATTGAAACACGCATGAAGTCAGTCAGCTGGCCCAGGTCAATACTTGGGTCTTCTCCATACTATGAACGACTTCGGTGCAACCACAACAATCCTTTCTTTGGCAAAGACACTCCATTTGTTGCTAGAAATTGTTCTCGCGGAGCGCATGCGCGTGCATTCAAGCACGAAAATAAACGTATAAGTTCCTCGACAGCTCATAAGGGATTGTGATTTGTTTTGCTCTTGTCTGCCAGAATGATCACGGGCTATTGGCGAAGACGGAAGATGAAAAACCATTTTGTTGCTCGCCTGCTAAAAATGAAATGAAATAAGATTAATGCTCTCGTTTAAGCCCCCTGTCTTTGACATTCCATCTGTTATTAGCAAACCGCCATTTCCTGTAAATCGGCCTGAGTGGCTTTGATCTGTTCTGTAAAATCAAACGTGAATAGCAGGAACAATGTGGAGAAAATGATTATATTGATACACGATATGGATGATTGGGACACTGTACAGAAAATGATACGCAACGGCCAGTTCCTGCAAATGAGTTCGCCACATTGATAACACTAGGTTTCTACATTGTACGACCGCTAATATTGTCAGATGTTCTTTGTCTGTGTGTGTTCCTCAGAACTGCATCTACATCTGAACATAGAACTGGGGGAGCGAATGGCTGCTGATGATGGGCATTAGAATGATAACCTCCTTCTTCCATGATATGGGCAATTTTAACCAGCATCTTGAAAGGAAGCTCCTTTTCAGACAGAGGTCTTTTTTTCTGAATCATGGGATCAGGATTGCCATAAGCAAACCAATTTCCGACTCTCTCCAATGAAAAAAGACCAAAGTCAGATGAGGATGCTAACAAACTTCAATCGTCCTCCAACGAATAATCGTTTGATCCGGATACGTTTCTAAAGAGTAATAAAGAGTTACCCATATCTGTTTGTTAAAGACCGTTAAGTGAGCGCAGTAAACATAGCAAAGAACAGTATTCTGCACCCAGACAAACAAAAATAAACACCTTTACCAACACCATTGGTTTATCATTGATGACAAGACGCTCAAACTAACAGTCAAAATCTACAATAACATGATTAAATTCATCAAATGTCTGCATAGACGCCATTTTGCTTGGCCACAATGGAGACTCAGGCCAGTTGTGCAG
>CM065718.1:78477399-78497370 GCA_033310375.1 Conus canariensis
CCACATAATGGGCCATTAGTAAATTACATGCTGTCATTAAGAGACATTAGTGAGTATCACACAAAATGGGCCATTAGTAAATTACATGCTGTCATTAATACATTAGTGACGTATCACCACAAAATGGGCCATTAGTAAATTACATGCTGTCATTAAGATACATTAGTGAGTATCACCACATAATGGGCCATTAGTAAATTACATGCTGTCATTAAGTACATTAGTGACGTATCACACATAATGGGCCATTAGTAAATTACATGCTGTCATTAAGTACATTAGTGACGTATCACCACATAATGGGCCATTAGTAAATTACATGCTGTCATTAAGATACATTAGTGACGTATCACCACATAATGGGCCATTAGTAAATTACATGCTGTCATTAAGATACATTAGTGACGTATCCCACTTTATGGGCCATTAGTAAATTACATGCTGTCATTAAATACATTAGTGACGTATCACACATAATGGGCCATTAGTAAATTACTGCTGTCATTAAGATACATTATGACGTATCACCACATAATGGGCCATTAGTAAATTACATGCTGTCATTAAGTACATTAGTGACGTATCACCACATAATGGGCCATTAGTAAATTACATGCTGTCATTAAGGGACATTAGTGACTATCACCACATAATGGGCCATTAGTAAATTACATGCTGTCATTAAGGGACATTAGTGACTTATCACCACATAATGGGCCATAGTAAATTACATGCTGTCATTAAGGGACATTAGTGACTTATCACCACATAATGGGCCATTAGTAAATGACATGCTGTCATTAAGGGACATTAGTGAAGTATCACCACATAATGGGCCATTAGTAAATTACATGCTGTCATTAAGGGACATTAGTGAAGTATCACCACATAATGGGCCATTAGTAAATTACATGCTGTCATTAAGGGACATTAGTGAAGTATCACCACATAATGGGCCATTAGTAAATTACATGCTGTCATTAAGGACATTAGTGACTTATCACCACATAATGGGCCATTAGTAAATTACATGCTGTCATTAAGATACATTAGTGACTTATCACCACATAATGGGCCATTAGTAAATTACATGCTGTCATTAAGGGACATTAGTGACCTATCACCACATAATGGGCCATTAGTAAATTACATGCTGTCATTAAGGGACATTAGTGAAGTATCACCACATAATGGGCCATTAGTAAATTACATGCTGTCATTAAGGGACATTAGTGAGTATCACCACATAATGGGCCATTAGTAAATTAATGCTGTCATTATGGGACATTAGTGAAGTATCACCACATAATGGGCCATTAGTAAATTACATGCTGTCATTAAGGGACATTAGTGAAGTATCACCACATAATGGGCCATTAGTAAATTACATGCTGTCATTAAGGGACATTAGTGAAGTATCACCACATAATGGGCCATTAGTAAATTACATGCTGTCATTAAGGGACATTAGTGAAGTATCACCACATAATGGGCCATTAGTAAATTACATGCTGTCATTAAGGGACATTAGTGACTCATCACCACATAATGGGCCATTAGTAAATTACATGCTGTCATTAAGGGACATTAGTGACTATCACCACATAATGGGCCATTAGTAAATTACATGCTGTCATTAAGGGACATTAGTCACATTTTATGCGACCAAAAAAAAAACCATCACACACACACACATAACTATGACAAAATTAACCGATATTTGGGTTCAACGTGGGTCAAAACATGCATTGCCCTTGACGTCCTTATGGGTTAAGAAGTTATTGCTTACTCTCAGCCAGAATAGCTTAACTGGTACAGCACTGGACTAAAGATGTAAATTTTTTTGAATAGCTAAGGCAACACCATTTTTAATCTTCAGGGTCATTTTGGTTCAGATGATACTGCTAATACTTCCTGCACTAACGGAAGTTTCCAACCATTTCCCTATCAAAATAAAATGCCGCCTGAATTTCCACTTGAACTTTCTTGCTCAGACAGTTAACTTTACATGATCAGAAAACAGATCACTAAAATCAAAACAACTTCGACAAACGTTTCAGTACGACAAGCGAAATCAAATAAAAGAATCGCAAATCATGAAATAAATCTATCAAGTTTGCAATGCAAAATTTCAATATTGAAACAAAAAGAAATTCCTGCTATCCGGATGATACTGTCTTTCCTACTGAGCAGATATCCTACGTGCAGCTTGGGGGAAGGAAGGGGGAGGAGCTGTCGTCAGGACTGTTTTTGACAGGAGCTACAGGAGGTGACGACTTGCTAATGGTCACTAGCGTCCGTCCACCTTGTCTTCTTCTACCTCTGTTGCCATGGAAACACCATGTACACCCCATGTGCACCACTGTGCTGCCTGTTCTCATCAACGCGACAAGGAAAATCCGCGTCACTCTTTCTGCCTGGTTGTGACGTATGTCTGCGTGATCTCCTGCCCTCCGTAGTCGGCTGCTGGATTCGTGACGTCAGTCGATAGCTTCCAGGACCTGCAGCATCCTCTCCTGCTGCTGTCACTTCAGCATGGGGTGTGGATTTCTTGTGATTTCACCATCATCAGCCCACAGCATGGGGTGTGGATTTCTTATGATTTCACCACCAGCCCACAGCATGGGGTGTGGATTTCTTCTGATTTCACCATCATCAGCCCACAGCATGGGGTGTGGATTTCTTCTGATTTCACCATCATCAGCCCACAGCATGGGGTGTGGATTTCTTCTGATTTCACCATCAGCCCACAGCACGGGGTCTGGATTTCTTCTGATTTCACCATCATCAGCCCACAGCATGGGGTGTGGATTTCTTCTGATTTCACCATCATCAGCCCTCAGCATAGGGTGTCGATTTCTTCTGACGTCACCATCAGCCCTCATCATGGGGTCTGGATTTCTTCTGACGTCACCATCAGCCCACAGCACGGGGTGTGGATTTCTTCTGAGTTCACCATCAGCCCACAGCATGGGGTGTGGATTTCTTCTGAAGTCACCATCAGCCCACAGCATGTGGTCTGGATTTCTTCTGACGTCACCATCAGCCCACAGCATGGGGTGTGGATTTCTTCTGACGTCACCATCAGCCCACAGCATGGGGTGTGGATTTCTTTTGACGTCACCATCAGCCCACAGCATGGGGTGTGGATTTCTTCTGACGTCACCATCAGCCCACAGCATGGGGTGTGGATTTCTTCTGACGTCACCATCAGCCCACAGCATGGGGTGTGGATTTCTTCTGACTTCACCATCAGCCCACAGCATGGGGTGTGGATTTCTTCTGACGTCACCATCAGCCCACAGCATGGGGTGTGGATTTCTTCTGACGTCACCATCAGCCCACAGCTTGGGGTGTGGATTTCTTCTGACGTCACCATCAGCCCACCCGTCCTTCAGAAGGTCATTGTCAACACTTTCATCGCCCTGTTTGCAATGCTGACCGGCTTTCTGGTGAAGTCGTTGTCCACTCTCACTCCCTTGACCATCAGCTTGCTTTTGCAGTCATGGATGCCGACCACCAGCATCTTTTCTCTCCGGCAACTGAACTAAACCACCACCGTCACGGGGTGATCGTCCCTCCTCTGCTGTGTGGAAAAAAAATCATGAACTGGCATATCTCGTTATGAACATTCATCGATTCGTATGAATTAGATAGTCATGGTAGCATAAACTTGATAAGTGATTGTAAGGATGATAAGAAGGAACTAAATAGTAACTTACACAGCGGATATTTGAATGAATGCCCAAGACACCATCCAGAAAGACTGTCACTGCTGTAGCAGCGGATATTTGAAGGAACGCCCAAGACACCATCCAGAAAGACTATCACTGCTGTAGCAGCGGATAAGCTACTATAACACAGACACACGCTACGTGGTTACCATCTTGTATATCAATGGATAAACTACTATAACACAGACACACGCTACGTGATTACCATCTTGTATATCAATGGATAAACTACTATAACACAGACACACGCTACGTGGTTACCATCTTGTATATCAATGGATAAACTACTATAACACAGACACACGCTACGTGATTACCATCTTGTATATCAAATGATTTAACACAGACACACGCTACGTGGTTACCATCTTGTATATCAATGGATAAACTACTATAACACAGACACACGCTACGTGATTACCATCTTGTATATCAAATGATTTAACACAGACACACGCTACGTGATTACCATCTTGTATATCAATGGATAAACTACTATAACACGGACACACGCTACGTGATTACCATCTTGTATATCATGGATAAACTACATAACACAGACACACGCTACGTGATTACCATCTTGTATATCTACTACAACACAGACACGCGCTACGTGATTACCATCTTGTATATCTACTACAACACAGACACGCACTACGTGATTACCATCTTGTATATCTACTATAACACAGACACACTCTACGTGATTACCATCTTGTATATCAATGGATTTGCAAAAGAACTTCAGCGCCGATAGTGTTGAAGTTTACTAAAAAAAAAAAAAGTCAGTCAACACCTTCAGATGTCGACTTATTCTAATTGTGGTTTGGAAATCTAATGGGAGATTAAACCATGATTGCCGTGATTATGCCGACATCCAGATCATCATGACCGGCTGATGGATTTAGGACATTTGAAGGCAAACCAGCCGTGCCTCCTCCACCTCCCCGTTCCCCGTTTTCCCCCGCCCGCTCCCCCCTCCCCTCCCCCGTTCTTAACTCCTAAATTTCAGCCTCCAGTCACACGCCCGCTAGATGTCCTGACTATGGAGACATGCATGAGGTAAGTAAGCTGGCCTTGGTCATCACTGGGGACTCCTCCATGCTGGCAATATCTATGGTGCAACCACAACAATCCTTTCTTGTGGCAAAGACATTCAACACTGTTATCATTAATCCTTTTGGCATTCAACCACGAAAACAAACGCTTAAATTCCTCGCCAGCTCATAAAGGAGTGCGATTTGTCTTGCTCTTATCTGCCAGAATGATCACAGGGTATTGGCAAAGACGGAAGATGAAGGGCCAGATTGTTGCTCGCCTGCTAAAAAAGTGAAATAAGACAAAATCAACGGTCTAATTAAGGCTCGCTTGTGTTTAATATTCCATCTGTTATTAGCAAACCAACATTTGCATATAAATCAGCGTGAGCGGCTTTGCCCTGTTCTGTAAAAGCAAACGTGAATAGCAGAACAAGGCGGAGACAATGAGATAGCGATACACGATATTGATGATAGACACACTGTGCAAAACATAGCAACAAGGGAGACATGAGATAGCGATACACGATATTGATGATAGACACATGTGAAAACATAGCAGAACAGGCGGAGAAATGAATAGCGATACACAATATGATGATAGACACACTGTGCAAACATGTATAATGGAAGAGACAGTGTGGAGAAAATGATATGCAATATGGATGGAAGAGACAGTGTGGAGAAAATGATATGCAATGTGGATGGAAGAGACAGTGTGGAGAAAATGATATCATATGGATGGAAGAGACAGTGTGGCAGAAAATGATATGCAATATGGATGGAAGAGACAGCGTGGGGAAAATGAAATCTATTGGATGGAAGAGACAGTGTGCAGAAAATGATATCAATGGATGGAAGAGACAGTGTGGAGAAAATGATATGCAAGTGGATGAAGAGACAGTGTGGAGAAAATGATATGCAATGATGGAAGAGACAGTGTGGAGAAAATGATATGCAATATGGATGGAAGAGACAGTGTGGAGAAAATGATATGGATGGAAGAGACAGTGTGGAGAAAATGTTATGCAATGTGGATGGAAGAGACAGTGTGGAGAAAATGATATGGATGGAAGAGACAGTGTGGAGAAAATGATATGCAATGTGGATGGAAGAGACAGTGTGGAGAAAATGATATGGATGGAAGAGACAGTGTGGAGAAAATGATATGCAATATGGATGGAAGAGACAGTGTTGAGAAAATGATATGGATGGAAGAGACAGTGTGGAGAAAATGATATGCAATATGGATGGAAGAGACAGTGTTGAGAAAATGATATGCAATATGGATGGAAGAGACAGTGTGGAGAAAATGATATGCAATGTGGATGGAAGAGACGTGTGGAGAAAATGATATGCAATATGGATGGAAGAGACAGTGTGGAGAAAATGATATGATGGATGAAGAGACAGTGTGGAGAAAATGTTATGCAATGTGGATGGAAGAGACAGTGTGGAGAAAATGATTGGCAATATGGATAACAGCTACACTGTGAGGCAAACAGTGAAGATTGTAGATGACAGAACAATGCAGAGAAAAAATAATACACAATGAAAATGGAAGGAACCACACACACACACACACACACACACACACACACACACACACAACAACACAACCATACACACACACCCACCGCGCGCGCGCTCACGCACGCACGCACGCACCACACACACAAATCTATTTCTTTATCTATCTATCTATCTATCTGTCTATCTCTATTTATACCACCCGCTACCACATGTCGTTTTGGGTTTTAAAAAAAGTCCAAAGTGCACCTGGCTCAGACTGTAATGCTGAACCATTGAAAAACACTCTGTGTTGTTTCTGAACTTAAGAGTCATTTATACACAAAACATTCAAATCATGACTTACTTGACAGATGGCTTGGTCTTAGAAACTCCGGATTACAGAAAAGATTTTTATCATTTATTCCATAAACACAAGACAAATCTTTCCGTGTTTGAAATAATGTTAAAGTTCATGGAATCATTTGCTGTAATGATAGCTGTGGAATTTTGTTGAAGTGTGCCACACACCATCTTGAATGTTTTAAATATACGTAGATCTGAAATCACTATAATAAAGTATAAAACACAATAGAATCCGAAATAACGTGACTGGAAATAAACACTTCGCCTATAATGTAATTGTAAACCTTATGGACATTGACAAGTGATGGATTCTTTCAGACTGTAGACTGGAATAGAGTTTCTGATAACAAGCAAACATTGTGCTCTGAAAAATAACCAGCAATTCTATGCTATTTTCTTGTTGTGTAGTTCCTAGAGATGACATGTGGCAGTGTGAGAATGGTCCCACACTCGTCTGTTTCTCCTGCTCAATGACAATACCCTTTAGAACTGAAAATAAACGACATCTCCATAGCCGTTTGTTTGTCTGTCTTCCTCGCACCGGGGAAAGAATGCTTAAAGGGGGCCGGACACGCCAGACCATGCTGGAAGTGTCACACCTAGCAGTCCCCAGTGACAGCATAACGCCCAGAGAAACTCAGGTCGGCTTGATTACTTTGCATTTGTTCGTAACGTGTTGCTGTTAATAATGTTCTTCTCGTATCCTTCCTTTATGGAGTCGTCTCTCTGTCCCCTTTCTATTGTCTTCACCGCCCTCCATCCAACTCTTCTTTAGACTCATCACTCCATTCGGATTTTGCTCCATTTTTGTCACATTTGTCGTCTTTCACACACGCGCGCGCGCGCGCACACACATACACACACACACACACACACACACACACACACACACACACACACACACACACACAAACACACACACACACACAGACACACACACACACACACACACACACACACACACAGACACACACACACACACACACACACACACACACACACACACACACACACACACACACACACACACACACACACACACACTCACACTGGAAAACAGCCTTAGCCAAACAAGACGTCAGTAACGCCCAATTTGTCTTGACAGCCCCAAATCCAAGCTGGCGAGACACTGCATACTTGACAAGCTGTGGGTGCTGCAGGATGAGGTCTTCTGTCCGTGTGGCCACTCTCCTACATGTCAAGATGAGGTCTTCTATCCGTGTGGCCACTCTCCTACATGTCAAGATGAGGTCTTCTATCCGTGTGGCCACTCTCCTACATGTCAAGATGAGGTCTTCTATCCGTGTGGCCACTCTCCTACATGTCAAGATGAGGTCTTCCATCCGTGTGGCCACTCTCCTACATGTCAAGATGAGGTCTTCCGTCCGTGTGGCCACTCTCTACATGTCAAGATGAGGTCTTCCGTCCGTGTGGCCACTCTCCTACATGTCAAGATGAGGTCTTCCATCCGTGTGGCCACTCTCCTACATGTCAAGATGAGGTCTTCCATCCGTGTGGCCACTCTCCTACATGTCAAGATGAGGTCTTCCATCTGTGTGGCCACTCTCCTACATGTCAAGATGAGGTCTTCCATCCGTGTGGCCACTCTCCTACATGTCAAGATGAGGTCTTCCATCCGTGTGGCCACTCTCCTACATGTCAAGATGAGGTCTTCCGTCCGTGTTACCACTCTCCTACATGTCAAGATGAGGTCTTCTGTCCGTGTGGCCACTCTCCTACACGTGAAGATGAGGTCTTCTGTCCGTCTGACCACTCTCCTACATGTCAAGATGAGGTCTTCCATCCGTGTGGCCACTCTCCTACATGTCAAGATGAGGTCTTCTGTCCGTGTGGCCACTCTCCTCCATGTCAAGATGAGGTCTTCTATCCGTGTGGCCACTCTCCTACATGTCAAGATGAGGTCTTCTGTCCGTGTGGCCACTCTCCTACATGTCAAGATGAGGTCTTCCATCCGTGTGGCCACACTCCTACATGTCAAGATGAGGTCTTCCATCCGTGTGGCCACTCTCCTACATGTCAAGATGAGGTCTTCCATCCGTGTGGCCACTCTCCTACATGTCAAGATGAGGTCTTCTGTCCGTGTGGCCACTCTCCTCCATGTCAAGATGAGGTCTTCTGTCCGTCTGGCCCCTCTCCTACATGTCAAGATGAGGTCTTCTATCCGTGTGGCCACTCTCCTACATGTCAAGATGAGGTCTTCCGACCGTGTGGCCACTCTCCTACTTGTCAAAATGAGGTCTTCCATCTGTGTGGCCACTCTCCTACATGTCAAGATGAGGTCTTCCATCCATGTGGCCACTCTCCTACATGTCAAGATGAGGTCTTCCGTCCGTGTTACCACTCTCCTAATATCAAGATGAGGTCTTCTGTCCGTGTGGCCGCTCTCCTACATGTCAAGATGAGGTCTTCTGTCCG
Organism: Conus canariensis; assembly: GCA_033310375.1. Lineage (NCBI taxonomy): Eukaryota > Metazoa > Mollusca > Gastropoda > Neogastropoda > Conidae > Conus > Conus canariensis. Next base: position 78,486,485 of record CM065718.1, read on the forward strand.
TCTGGCCGCTCTCCTACATGTCAAGATGAGGTCTTCTATCCGTGTCCACTCTCCTACATGTCAAGATGAGGTCTTCCATCCGTGTGGCCACTCTCCTACATGTGAAGATGAGGTCTTCCATCCGTGTGGCCACTCTCCTACATGTCAAGATGAGGTCTTCTATCCGTGTGGCCACTCTCCTACATGTCACGATGAGGTCTTCCATCCGTGTGGCCACTCTCCTACATGTCAAGATGAGGTCTTCCATCCGTGTGGCCACACTCCTACATGTCAAGATGAGGTCTTCCATCCGTGTGGCCACTCTCCTACATGTCAAGATGAGGTCTTCCATCCGTGTGGCCACTCTCCTACATGTCAAGATGAGGTCTTCTGTCCGTGTGGCCACTCTCCTACATGTCAAGATGAGGTCTTCTGTCCGTCTGGCCGCTCTCCTACATGTCAAGATGAGGTCTTCTATCCGTGTGGCCACTCTCCTACATGTCAAGATGAGGTCTTCCGACCGTGTGGCCACTCTCCTACTTGTCAAAATGAGGTCTTCCATCTGTGTGGCCACTCTCCTACATGTCAAGATGAGGTCTTCCATCCGTGTGGCCACTCTCCTACATGTCAAGATGAGGTCTTCCGTCCGTGTTACCACTCTCCTACATATCATGATGAGGTCTTCTGTCCGTGTGGCCGCTCTCCTACATGTCAAGATGAGGTCTTCTGTCCGTCTGGCCGCTCTCCTACATGTCAAGATGAGGTCTTCTATCCGTGTCCACTCTCCTACATGTCAAGATGAGGTCTTCCATCCGTGTGGCCACTCTCCTACATGTCAAGATGAGGTCTTCCATCCGTGTGGCCACTCTCCTACATGTCAAGATGAGGTCTTCCATCCGTGTGGCCACTCTCCTACATGTCAAGATGAGGTCTTCCATCCGTGTGGCCACTCTCCTACATGTCAAGATGAGGTCTTCCATCCGTGTGGCCACTCTCCTACATGTCAAGATGAGGTCTTCCATCCGTGTGGCCACTCTCCTACATGTCAAGATGAGGTCTTCCATCCGTGTGGCCACTCTCCTACATGTCAAGATGAGGTCTTCCATCCGTGTGGCCACTCTCCTACATGTCAAGATGAGGTCTTCCATCCGTGTGGCCACTCTCCTACATGTCAAGATGAGGTCTTCCATCCGTGTGGCCACTCTCCTACATGTCAAGATGAGGTCTTCCATCCGTGTGGCCACTCTCCTACATGTCAAGATGAGGTCTTCCATCCGTGTGGCCACTCTCCTACATGTCAAGATGAGGTCTTCCATCCGTGTGGCCACTCTCCTACATGTCAAGATGAGGTCTTCCATCCGTGTGGCCACTCTCCTACATGTCAAGATGAGGTCTTCCATCCGTGTGGCCACTCTCCTACATGTCAAGATGCTCGCGCCATAGCTCATCAGAAGAATACACGCGCATGATATTGTTTGCTAATAACCGCAATGTTACAGCCTTTACGATGCCTTCAGATTGTCTTTGGAGCACCGGGTTAATTGTAACTATAAATAATTCAGAGAAGAGAAGCATGTTTGGCAAGAGGTTGTCTTGCATCTTGACTGCCTGTCCGTTCCATTGCAGTTGAACCTTTGTCGTGACGCATCGATGGCAGAGGCCAAAGTGCGCTAAATAATGTCTGCGTCTGTGACTCAGCCCTCCTTAGATGTTTAGATAGTCACATGACCTGTAGTTGTTAAGTATGTCTTTAACCACGCGTTACATTGACAGACCAAAAATAATCTTTAAAGCGAGAGTTATACGATTGTTCAGATAAACCAGACACATACTAAAAATGATGTCTTGACCGTCAATCTTCTTTTTCACAAATAAGAACTTTCTTTGGAGATGCACCGAAGATTTCAAGTAAAGTAAAGAACAAATACTGTTGACCGTTTGCCTGTAGACTGTCCTCGGGATAGATGACATTTGACACCTAGTATTTAAAACTTCCTACCTGGCGCTGTGACTACTTGGCCTTGACTTGCGTCCCCTGGGTTTTGAGCCATGAGAGTCCTCCTTATGGGAAATTTGAAGGGTGAAGGAGGGGGTAGTGCCACTGACTAATTTAGCTCCAGAGAAGGAAAATCAGGATTCCTGACTTAAATCGACAGAGTCCTTTTGCCCATACTAGTGAGGAGATCAGTCTAGATGAGGAAAAAAGGATTTCAGACCATGTTCTATGTATGGTCTAGCTAGTGTTTTGTGCACACGTACGAATATGTCGTTTGGAAATAATCAAATTATTTTGTAACAAAAGTTCTCACAATATAAAAGAAAGCAATTCTCAGCTTTTCTTTTGTGTGTTGGATCAAAAGATCAGAACAAACAGAATGTGACGTCCAAGTCTTGTTGTTCTCTTCATACATGCTACTCCTATTCTCCTGTCTGTATATATCATTCATATTTATTGGCTTCTTCTGTTTCAGTAGCTCAACTGAAAGTAAAAGGGAACACTGAACAGATTGCTCACCACGTCAGTACGGTCTGAAATACAACTCCATTCAGCAATCATATCCTAAAAGTCTAACACTGGTCATCGATTGATTGCAACGATAGTAATTCTCATCTGACAATATTTCTCAGCTGACGTCATATATCACCTAGCATGATATGTCACCCACTTACGACATGATTTCTTACCCCCTGCACAATCTATCACCCAGCAAACAACCATACAGCTCATACGGATGGGGGTGGCATATTTTTCTCGATCGACACGATTTCTTATCCTGAATACTTGCTTACGTTTTCTGCTTTAAAAAAAAAAAAAGAGATCAATACCTCTTTCTACCTTCTATAGTTAATATTTGCATACCTTAATCATTTGTCAGCAAAACTCAACTCTAATGCTGTTTTATATCATTTGCAACTCTAATGCTGTATGATATCATTTTTGGAATATTAGAAATTTACAGAATGGAAAAAAGCTACTTCTTGCCAGATATACGCTGGTAAGACTACATGAGGTTTTCTTTAACAGATCCGACTGTTTCCCTTTGAGATAGTGCAGTCCCTGTCCTGCATTTCCTGTATTTCCTCAAGGAGCAGGTTCCACCACCACCACCAGTTCCAGAACGTCTGGAGTAACTGAATCATCGATCGTCAGGTCTGGACGGTCCAGTCTCTGTGGGACGCAATCTCTGTAGCTTCTACCAGCTCTTGGAGCTCAGTGTGACGCAGTGCTTGACCACTGCTTCCATTATTGTATTCCACAAAATCCTATGTGACAGTTTTTCACATTTGAAACTAAACAGTCATACTGCTCTTATTGATCAGTCTGACCACTGCTTCCATTACTGTGTTATAAAAATCCTATGTGACAGTTTTTCACATTTGAAACTAAACAGTCATACTGCTCTTATCGATCAGTCGGTGCTCAAATTGTTCATAACCAGTATTTTATGATAGCGCATCCATAATACGTTCAGTTCCTGACCATTTCTTTTTATGTCGGGAGACTATTCGTGTGGATATTATGTGCTCTCTCTCTCTCTCTCTCTCTCTCTCTCTCTCTTCTCTTCTCTCTTGGGTGTATATTGTCTCTCTCGTGCGCGCGCGCGCGTGTGTGTGGGTATGTGTGTGTGTGTGTGTGTGTGTGCGTGCGTGCGTGCGTGCGTGCGTGCGTGCGTGCGTGCGTGCGTGCGTGTGTGTGTGTGTGTGTGTGTGTGTGTGTGTGTGTGTGTGTGTGTGTTCTTTCACATTGCTTATATCCTTGGGAATTCTTTAACCGAATAAAGGCGGGTGATCGGAAAAGCAACATCAGATCCAGAAACAAAATGGCAAGCAATAAAAAAGATCGCCAGATTTTGCTCTTGAACCAAGAACGAGGACATTGTAGGAAGAAAGGTAAGCTCTCTTTGTAGGACGCTATAATAGGTTGTTTGTCTCTTGTTAACAGATTTATTGAAGAATAGAGAAGTTTGTTCACAATATCCATGGTTACTATAAAGATCTATGAGAAAGAAAACCCAGTTTACTGGTAGTAGGGAATTGTTAGCGCCACAGACATTACGTCAATAAAACGAGGGGCGGTAAATCTTCAACGTCAGCTTCCGTACTGTATTGTAAGCGATACATAAACACTCCGTGGACGTAAAGATGTGCATTATGGCGTCGTGCAGGAAATAAACTTGGGGTATTTATTGTTCCGAAGACCTGTTTATGGCTCTGAGCCCTGTGTGACTGACTGAGACCCTGTCACGTAAGGAGAAAGTGATACTCTACCTACTTTCTTGGGAGAGAGAGAGAGAGAGAGAGAGAGAGAGAGAGAGAGAGAGAGAGGAGAGAGAGAGAGAGAGAGAGAGAGAGAGAGAGAGAGAGTGTTGTTGTTGTTGTTGTTCAGTTTAACGTCTTCCCACTAAAAGTGATATCAGATGATATGTGTGCGTGAGTGTGCGTGAATGCATGCGCGCGCGCATGTTGTGTGTGTGTGTGTGTGTGTGTGTGTGTGTGTGTGTGTGTGTGTGTGGTGTGTGTGTGTGTGTGTGTGTGTGTTGTACTGGTCAATTTACGAAGTCAGTTTCCCATCTGGTCAAAAACCTGGAAAATGGGCTCCTGTTTAGAAAACCCTTTTTTCACCTGGATCCCGGCATATTTTCAATGTTGAACACATTTTTGAAATATTGTCGGAGTGAGACAGCGTCACCCTCAGGAAAGCGTCACCACGCTCATTTAATTACCGTCCCCATGGACTCCACAATAACGAAACCGGACTCGCGAAAACCTGTACAGGAAATGAAATCAAAATAGATGTCATTCCAAGAACATAAGAAGAAAGAGACAGAAGATGTGAGATCTTTATGACGATCAGGGAGGGTTAGGACGGTGAAGATGAAATGTGTTTCATGTTAGGCTGAGCTTCATGGCAGGGTTGTACTCTCTGCTTCGGTTCCTAATGTTTTCCAAAGTTAACCACGCTTGAGAGAAACAGACACCTGCAGGTTTAGATCATGACATTTTGGCAACATTGTCAAAGACACATCCAGAAGTGAATGAACTCGACAGTACTGTTCCAGTCTTCACATCTGAGCCCATAGCACACCTGTTCTGGATAGGTACCGACCGGCGCTAAAAAACATGCCTGTGGTGGGAAACGAACCGAAGACCTCCAACGACAACCCACGACACTAACCACATACCAAAGAAACGACAACCCACGACACTAACCACATACCATGGAAACGACAACCCATGACACTGACCACATACCATGGAAACGAACAACCTCACGACACTAACCACATACCATGGAAACGACAACCCATGACACTAACCACATACCATGGAAACGACAACCCACGACACTAACCACATACCATGGAAAGGACACAACCCAATGACAACCTGACACCACATAACCATGGAAACGACAACCCAATGACACACAGACACCACATACCATGGAAACGACAACCCATGACACTAACCACATACCATGGAAACGGACACCAAGAACAATTTTTCTTTCACTTCCTTTTCTTTACGGCAAATGTGGCTGTCATACAAGTTTATGGTCAAACAGCATAGCTGCTAGCACCATACGTTGGTCGCTGTATGCAAAACGTAATACAAAGAAGTAGTAAACAACCAGCCGCCGTGGCGAAGTGGTTAGCGTCGCGGACTCCCGGCTGGGAGGTCGTGGGTTCGAATCCCATCAGTCATGTGGGTTTTTCTGCACCGACCGGCTCCTACCCAGAGTTGAGTTTGCTGCGGACTCAGCTGGGAATACTGGGACCACACTGTCGAGTTTCATCCACTTAATGGATGCGTTTCTGAGAGTGTTGCTCAAATTTCCTGACCAACACTGCAGGTGCCTGTATCTCTCGGGCCTGGTTGACGCCGGGATATATTATGAAAGGAAGCGTAGAGTACAGCCCTGTCATGTAGTCTCAGACCGAAATGGAAATCCGTAGCATCATCTTAATCATCCTCATTCTCATCGATCAGCATTAAAGAAAATGTCTCAAATTCTGTGGCCCTTCATGCCCTGCTCTCATGGTGACCTCAGTTTCGATGTCCTCTCCACGTCTGTGGCCTTGGTTTGGTTCCGTCGGGGTCACCGGTATCGGCGAGTCCATGGGGGCTGTCGTTGGACGGACGTGGTGGCGCCCTCCGGAGGGAGAGCTCACTCACGCCGGCTCCGCGACTAAGCGATTGTTGTCGTCAGTAGGGGGCTTAGTAGGTGGTGTCCTGCGTATGTTAGATCAGAGCAGGCGCCACTGAACACCACCAAAGTGACTCGGCAGCAGTGCAGTGTCTTCTCCGGTGGGTTGCCTCTTGACGACTTGACATTGACTGCTCCCTGTGGATTGTCGGTGCTGGGGCTGCGGCGAGGCTGACCGGGCTGTGGCTGTGGACGGGGTGTCAGAATGAGCGGCGTGTGTGCACTGCCTCTGAGGTGGCGCAGAGGTTGGGACAGCAAAAAAAAAAAAAAAAAAGAAGCAGTAAACATATCCGCTAGGCCCGTATTCAGATAGACATAATCGGCAATCGACAATAAATGGTGACCACACAAAATTCCGAACAGCGGCCAGTAGTTTGTGTATTTCCAAATGAATGTGAATATGGAAATGTGATGGCAGATGATTCAATGACATACGCTTGTAAACTGCTTTTGTTATGAGGCCAGAAACTGAGTGATTTCTTTGTTCAATCTGTTATAAGAAGTTTAAAAACAACAACATTTATTCTCCCAACGCGAATGGAATTTCGAGCTGCACTAAGCAAGTTGCTTTAATAAGACAAGACCTTTTTTCCTGTCTTTTAAGGGGAGTAGATAAGAACGTGTGGGTGTTTATTCATTCATTTATTTATTTATTCATTTATAGGGCAGTAGATAACAACGTGTGGGTGTTTATTTATTCATTTATTTATCTATTTTTTTATGAATTAAACACGTGAATGCGAAAAGAAAACGAACCGAAATAAAACTTGGCACTTAACAGATGCTAAAACTGACAAGCTGTTCAAACGGAAAGCATAATCAAATGTGCACAGAGAGAGAGAGAGAGAGAGAGAGAGAGAGAGAGAGAGAGAGAGAGAGAGAGAGAGAGAGAAGAGAGAGAGAGGGATACAATACCGTGTATAATGCGAACAGTTTGAGTATAAGTATGATATGGTTTGTTAATGTAGAATAGCAATGCAATGCAAACTTAAGGCATGGCGAAAATGTCATTCGGAAGAGAGAATAGAGAGACAGAAGAAATCCACTCGCCGGCACACACGCGCGCGCGCACACACACACACACACACACACACACACAGACACAACTTTCTACTCACACATCTATATTTATCTACACACACACACACACACACACACACACACACACACACACACACACACACACACACACACACACACACACACACATCTGTCGATCTATCTGTCTGTCCATCAGCACTATTATTAATCCACCATATTCACTACCGTCACTAATATATCATGCCATGTTACAAAACAAACTACAAAGCCCACTGTTTCACCCCCCCCCTTCCGCCCTCCCACCCCCCTCCCATTTAAAAAAAATAAACCCACTTTACCGGTATCCCTCCTCTTATCATATACGTTCTCATCATAGCCACTATTATCACTATTATTGTCTTTAATACCATTATTATCACTGTCATCATTACTATCCCGGCTCCCATGATCCCCTCCTTGGCGGCCTCGTTTCGTCTAGCGGCCATTTTGATTTTGCGCCGAATATGAGAAGATAAGTGGTTTCTCGTTCTTCGTTTTCACTGTCCTAAATGTTATTTGTTTTTGCCTGAAGAAGACCCAAGAGTCGAAATGCATTGTGTTTTGTCCTGTACTTTGTTTGTCTATGTCCATGGCGGTAACTAACCCCCTCTCTTTCTAAATTTTGCTTCATTTTCCGCCCTCAGTCACCCCGTTTTGAAACTATCTGTCTATCTGTCTATATATGTATACCTCTTGTAGATAGATAGATAGATAGATAGATAGATAGATAGTAGATAGATAGATAGATAGATAGATAGATAGATAGTATACACATGAACACGAAGGATAGAGACTTCGTACTGTTCCCTGGAATAGCATTATGACAGAATTGTCTATAGATCAGATATATGTAGTTCCTTCAATCTTCATTGTGTATGAATTTTCTCTATGTTGACCATGTAATTTAAGATCTTTGTTGTGTCTCCACAGTGCCCCTTTCATCCACATTGAGTATCATTTTCTCCACATTGTCCATGCCATCCACGTTGCATGTGATTTTCTGTACAGTGTCCCTATCATCCATATCGTGTATCAATATCGCATTTTCTATACATGGTCCCTGATGTTCACGTTTGATTTTACAGAGCAGAGGTTGGTCACTCACACCGATTTATATGAAAATGTCGGTGAGCTAATAACAGATGGCATTTCAAAGACAGGCGGGCCTGAATGAAAGCATTAATTTTATCTAATTTCATTTTTTTAGCAGGCGAGCAACAATCTGGCTCTTCATCTTCCGTCTTTGCCAATACTCCGTGATCATTCTGGCAGACAAGAGCAAAACAAATCACACTCCTTTATGAGCTGTCGGGGAATTTATGGGTATATTTTCCTGCCTGAATACACACGCATGCGCTACTTGAGAATGATTAATAATAACACATTAGAGTGTGTTTGCCAAAAGAAAGGATGGTTGTCGTTGCACCGTATACATTCACAGTATGGAGGAGTCCCAGTGTTGACCTGGGACAGCTGACTGACCTCACGCACGTGTTAATGGTCAGAACATCTGGCAGGTGTGTGGTTGGAGGTGAAGTTTAGGGAATGGGAACAGGGGACGGAGGGGAGGGGGCACGGCTTTTTTTTTACCTTCAAATGTTCTAAACCCCTCCAACTGTCAGTTTGAACTGAATATCGGTGTAATCATGCTAATAACGGTGTAATTTCCCATTAGATTTCGAAACCAAGATAATGATAAGTCGACACTCAAGGTGTTCGTTGACTTCTTTTTTTTTTTATTTTTTATTTTTTTTTTTAGTTAGCTTGGATATTATTGGCCTTGAGATTCTTTTGAGAATCCTTTGATAGATGGGATGGCGACCATGTGACATGTTTCCATGCTATAACAATTTATCTCTTGCCATAGTTACAGCAGTCTTTTTTTCCCTTGTAAGACCTGGCCTGGTCATTCGTTCAAAATGTCAACCATCTTAGTTAATATTCAGTTCCTTTTTCTCATCCTTAGAATCATTGATTGAAAGTGTATTGCCTTGAACATCTAATCTATCTAGATGTATAAATGTCCATAACTCGAGATAAACCAGTTCCCGATTTCTTTTTCACGCAGTGGCTATTAACCCAAGACAACGGTAAATCAGCTCAGTCAGTGGAAAGCCAAGATGCTGGTCTTCAGGGGCCACGACTGCAAAGTCATACAGGAAGTCAAGTGAGTGATAGTGGCCAAAGACTTCACCAGAAAGCAGCTCAGCATTGCGGACAGGGCGACGAAGGACATTAGGCGGTGTTCTTCAGGAGAGGTCATGTGGTAGTGAAGCTACAACATCCAGACACCATGCAGAAGTTTCAGCAGCAGGGAAGGATGCTGCAGGTTCTAAAAGATCATCAGTGGACGACGCGTCTCTGGCAGCCGACTTGAGAGGCAGGGGTCACGCGGAAATACATCACAACCAGGTGGACAGAGTGGCGCGGATCTTTCTTGTCGCGTTGATGAGGACAGGCAGCACGTTGATGACAGGCAGCGCATTGATGAGGACAGGCAGCACGTTGATGAGGACAGGCAGCACATTGATGACAGGCAGCACCTTGATGAGGACAGGCAGCACATTGATGACAGGCAGCACGTTGATGAGGACAGGCAGCACATTGATGACAGGCAGCACGTTGATGACAGGCAGCACGTTGATGAGGACAGGCAGCACGTTGATGACAGGCAGCGCATTGATGAGGACAGGCAGCACATTGATGAGGACAGGCAGCACATTGATGATGACAGGCAGCACGTTGATGACAGGCAGCACGTTGATGACAGGCAGCACATTGATGAGGACAGGCAGCACGTTGATGACAGGCAGCACATTGATGAGGACAGACAGCACATTGATGAGGACAGGCAGCACATTGATGATGACAGGCAGCACATTGATGATGACAGGCAGCACATTGATGAGGACAGGCAGCACGTTGATGACAGGCAGCACATTGATGAGGACAGGCAGCACATTGATGAGGACAGGCAGCACGTTGATGACAGGAAGCGCATTGATGAGGACAGGCAGCACGTTGATGACAGGCAGCACATTGATGAGGACAGGCAGCGCATTGATGAGGACAGGCAGCACATTGATGAGGACAGGCAGCACGTTGATGACAGGCAGCACATTGATGAGGACAGGCAGCACGTTGATGAGGACAGGCAGCACGTTGATGAGGACAGGCAGCACGTTGATGACAGGCAGCACGTTGATGAGGACAGGCAGCACATTGGTGATGACAGGCAGCACGTTGATGAGGACAGGCAGCACATTGATGAGGACAGGCAGCACATTGATGAGGACAGGCAGCGCATTGATGAGGACAGGCAGCACGTTGATGACAGGCAGCTCATTGATGAGGACAGGCAGCGCATTGATGAGGACAGGCAGCACATTGATGAGGACAGGCAGCACGTTGATGACAGGCAGCACGTTGATGAGGACAGGCAGCACGTTGATGAGGACAGGCAGCACGTTGATGAGGACAGGCAGCACGTTGATGACAGGCAGCACGTTGATGACAGGCAGCACGTTGATGAGGACAGGCAGCACAAAGGTGATGACAGGCAGCACGTTGATGAGGACAGGCAGCACGTTGATGAGGACAGGCAGCACATTGATGAGGA
>CM065718.1:78502470-78507470 GCA_033310375.1 Conus canariensis
CTGCTGTGTTGATGTGATAGTTTGAAACAATGTTTTGCAGACGTTGCTGAAACGGTCCTTTGAGAAATGTTTTTAACTTTAGTCATACTCTCTCTCTCTCTCTCTCTCTCTCTCTCTCTCTCTCTCTCTCTCTCTCTCTCTCACACACACACACACACACACACACACACACCACACACACACACACACACACACACACACACACACACATGCACGCACGCACACACACACACACACACACACACACACACACACACACACACACACACACACACACACACACACACACACACACACACAAACACACACACTGTTGTTGCAGCAATATGCAGTCTTTGGCAGTCAGAGAATTTACCATATGAACATGTTCTGTTACCTGCGTATCAGGCTACGTCGTAGCTAACTCCCTCTGACAGCTTACAGCGTTACATGGAAAGCCCAGAATCAGTACAGAACTGTCATTCTTCAGTGACTTAGACATCGCTCAATGTTTCAGCACTAAAGAGATTGCCAGTCCATGATTATTTCAGTTCCTCATCTCTCTGTCCAGTCTCATGAAGACGTTCTCCATTACCAGCTGCCAGAATTTAAAGACAGTAGACTGAAAATAAAACAGTAAACAAGTGGGGTATTTTTTGCTCCCATAAGAAAACCTAACACAGAGTAACTTTTATTCAAGACTGGCACAGCCTTTTAAACTTGAATAAAGTCAGACAAATACATAGACGAACAATCTAATAGTGGGGGGAAAAACAAGCGCAGGCCAAAACAGTTGATTGATTGTTAACACTGGGGACTTAGGGACAAAATAGATGATTTATTGATAGCACTGGGGACTAAACGGACAGCCGGAATAGCTCAGTTGGTAGAGCGCCTGACTCGTAATCTTGGTGATCCTGGGGTTGCGGGTTCGAATCTCCGCCGGGGCGTTTCGGTACAGGGGGATTTTTTCCCTCGGAGTTAACATTAGTTCTGACTCCATTTCCCATACAGTCCTTCGAATGAGACTATAAACCGAGGTTCCGTGTGTGAACGCACGCATAATATCTTGCACACACGTAAAATCCCATCACCAACTTTCGGAAGAGTAGGCCAGTTTGGCCGTTGGTATGGATGACACGTTACACACAGCATGCACCCTGCGTAAGAAATGGAAAGAATGAAAGAAGTAAAGAAACTGAGTAAACGATATTGAACGATATTGACTGGATGACACGGAAAACGACTGAATGAAGCGCCAGCTGGCAGCTCTTCAGTCGGCACTACCCAGGTAGGCAGCCCGTTGTGTAAGCGTGTGTTGATTGTAAAGCGCTTAGAGCTTGGTCTCTAGCCGAGAATAGGCGCTATATAAGTATTCATTATTATTATTATTATTAAATTAATTGATTGATAGCACTGGGACTCAACGGTCAAAACGGTTGATTGATTGCTAGCACTGGGGACTAAACGGACAAAACGGTTGATTGATAGCACTGGGGACTAAACGGACAAAACAGTTGATTGATTGATAGCACTGGCGACTAAACGGACAAAAAAGTTGGTTGATTGATAGCACTGGGGACTTAGGGACAAAACAGTTGATTGATTGATAGCACTGGGGACTAAACGGACAAAATAATTGATTGATTGATAGCACTGGGGACTAAACGGACAGAACAGCTGATTGATTGATAGCACTGGGGACTAAACGGACACAATATTTGATCTATTGATAGCACTGGGGACTCAACGGACAAAATAGTTGATTGATTGATAACACTGGGGACTAAACGGACAAAACAGCTGATTGATTGATAACACTGGGGACTAAACGGACAAAACAGCTGATTGATTGATAGCACTGGGGACTAAACGGACAAAACAGCTGATTGATTGATAGCACTGGGGACTAAGGGACACGAACATGCGAGTTAGGTGACTTTTATGATGGAATCTTTCGGGGATGAGAAGGATGGACGAAGGATCTGGTCGTCAAATTACGGGTTATTGTAGCTTGACATGATAATACCACTAATTTGACATTGATCATTTTTACAGCCCAATATCCAGCTCCATTTCAGAAAGAGCAAACGCTTAGATATTTTCATCTAAAGCATTGGATATTACAGCCAAGAGGCTTTTAAGTATAATAGAAGAAAAAGAAAAGAGAATATGAATTATGTGCAAAGAAACATGCATTGATGTTTTTTGATGATGACTCATGGAACATGAAACACAGAATGGAATGACCGATATCTATTGAACAATTGAAAAGGAGGAGGTGGAGGAGAAAGAGGGGAAAAAACACACGAGAACACGTGGTCGCCATGGTGCAGGGGTTAGCGTCGCCAGCTGTGAGCCAGGAGGTCATGAGTTTGATTCCGATCATACACGCCAGAGATGTATTTGTCTGAGTTTTTGCCGTCGCCTACACCCACCTCCCCTTCCGTCTCTTTCAGGGAGTTGAGTGTGCCACGTGCTTCAGTGTGAATATTGGAACAATAGAGCTGTGGTTCACCACCTAATGCATTCATCACATGGAGTGTTGCACACGTTTTCCGGACCAAGACTGCAGCGTTTTTGGTTTTTTTTTCTCTTGGGTCTGGTTGACGCTGAGGTATCGTAAGAAAGGAAATGTCGAGTGCCTGGCAGGTCTGGTTGACGCTGGGGTATCGTAAGAAAGGAAATGTCGAGTGCCTGGCAGGTCTGGTTGACGCTGGGATATCGTAAGAAAGGAAATGTCGAGTGCCTGGCAGGTCTGGTTGACGCTGGGGTATCGTAAGAAAGCAAATGTCGAGTGCCTGGCAGGTCTGGTTGACGCTGGGGTATCGTAAGAAAACAAATGTCGAGAGCCTGGCAGGTCTGGTTGACGCTGGGGTATCGTAAGAAAGGAAATGTCGAGTGCCTGGCAGGTCTGGTTGACGCTGGGGTATCGTAAGAAAGGAAATGTCGAGTGCCTGGCAGGTCTGGTTGACGCTGGGGTATCGTAAGAAAGGAAATGTCGAGTGCCTGGCAGGTCTGGTTGACGCTGGGGTATCGTAAGAAAGCAAATGTCGAGTGCCTGGCAGTTCCAGAGCGGCGTGGAACTGTGTAACGTCATAGTAATCACTTTCATCTGGTATCCCTTCGTGCGCTGTGTTGGGTCTCGTGGTGATCTCAGTGTCGACTTCCTCTACACTTGAATGAGGCGAGTCGTGCCACCGTCGTGTGTGATGGCGAGTCCAATGGGGACGCTAACCGACGTTGTGTTTGCAACCAAGCAATTATTGCCATCAGAAGGGGCTCAGTAAATAGTGTCCTGCATATGTTGGATCAGAACACACACACACTGAACACTTAGGACGTATTTAGGCAGTAGCGCAGTGTATCCTCCAGCGGTATGCCCATTGAAGATTTAATGCTACTGACTGCTCTTGAAGTCACAGGATGATAACAGATGTGCCCGAGTATCTGACAGACAAAATAAGCGTGATTGGAATACTACTGCCCAGAAAACACGGCAGAATACACAGCAAACCAAAAAAATGAAACTGAAAATAATGAGAACAAGATGCAAAGCATATAAACGTACTCCCAGTTTATCTTGAATACGTGTGAGATATTGCATAAAGAGGAAAAATCGTTTGGGGCCGTTATAGCCGTTAGTAACGGCTATTCTGGTAAATCGGGCATGATCCGTGACCCATAATGAACATATCTACACATTTTCAGAAAGATCGGCCAAGTACTTTCTAAGATATTCCATAAAGAAGAAAAAACCTTATGGGCCGTTATGGCCGTTAGTAACAGCTATAAGGGCAAAACAACACATTGGGCATCATCTGTGACCTATAATGAACATGCCTTCAAATTTTCAGAAAGATCGGCCAAGTACTTTCTGAGATATTCCATAAAGAAGAAAAACCGCTATGGACCGTTATGGCCGTTCGTAACGGCTATAAAGGTAAAACAACACATCGGGCACCATCCTTGACCCATAATGAACATGCCTACAAGTTTTCAGAAAGATCGGCCCGGTAGTTTTGTCTGGAGCGAGTGGAACACATTTTGACCACGGACGGACGGACGGACGGACCCACACACACACACACACACACACACGCACACACACACACACACACGCACACACACACACACACACACACACACACACACACACACACACACACACACACACACACACACACACACACACACACACACACACACACACACACACAGAGAGAGAGAGAGAGTATGTCTTCGTTCCCATTGTAAAGTACTCCCTGTTCTATAAGAACTGGGAGTACAACAAAAACGGGAAGAGTGATATAAAGTACACGAAGTGGGCACTAACAATCAGGTTCAACACACCTGTCATTTTCAAGAATATATATATGTTAGAAACTCTATGCTCCATGCTCTACAGAACTGCTCTGCCTAGTTCCTATCAACCCGCACACATTCTTTCAGACGTTCTGAAGTTCTCACTTATCAGGAGTCTTAGTGTGTCATGCTTGCTTCTAGTGGGAATCCAGAAAGTGTAGACACAGGGCTTATTGTCTTCGAAAGCTGACAGTCGTAATCTAGTGAAGAGAGAGTATTGCAGATCAGGACATTTGGAATAGCGAGGACAGAGGATGGGGATGGAGATGTTAGCTTTTGTTTGTGTACAAACACTGAAAAGGTATCTGCATTGTCACTTCTGGAGAATGTGTTGAGTCACTCATCTTTCGCTCGCTTTATGTGACAGCACATTTCCTTCGATATGATAGTACAGTATTTATCTTGTATATTAGCGACCTCCCCACCCCTTCAATAGTGGCAACTGACTATCTTATGATCTCTCTCTCTCTCTCTCTCTCTCTCTCTCTCTCTCTCTCTCTCTCTCTCTCTCTCTCTCTCTCTCTCTCCCCTGAAATGTGTATCCCTGGATATATTGTGAACAAACGCTGATGATTCCATAAAAGCCCCGTCTCCTTGTTCAACCACTCCCTTCCCACCACTTTCCTACAACGCATCTTGCAACATCACAGAGGACA
>CM065718.1:78509970-78512470 GCA_033310375.1 Conus canariensis
TTCGTGCCTGTTCCGTCTGGATCTGAAATGAAAATAAAGATTAATAATAAAATATAGCAGCTAAAACTGTCTGTCATTCAGTCTGTCTCTCTGTCTGTCTGTTTGTCTGTCTGTCTGTCTGTCTGTCTCTCTCTCTCTCTCTCTCTCTCTCTCTCTCTCCTTTTTCTTGTGTGTGCCTCCCGCTGTCTTGACTATCTGTGCATCAATATGCATGTTTCTTGTTAATGTGTGTGCTCAAGTGTGTGGGCTAGTGCGTGCGAGCTTGCGTGTGTGTGTATGTGCGTCAAAGTCAAAGTCAAAGTCAAAGTCAAAATTTTATTTTCAGATGGAACATTGAATAAGCAATAAATCTGCTTTTTTACATCAAGCCATCCATAAAAAAAAAATTAAAAAAAATAAAAAAATCGGTGAAACAACGAATAATCACAGAAATTTATGAAAGTCAGAGATAACAACAAATAGAAACCAGAGAAGAAATGGATGGGGAGGGGGGGGGGAGGGGAGAGGCGGGGGAGGGGGGGAGATAGGGAGTGTACAAATGAGAAGGGGAAATTCCAGAAAGTAAGAGAGAGAGAGGAGAGAGAAGAGAGAGAGAGAGAGAGAGAGAGAGAGAGAGAGAGAGAGAGAGAGAGAGAGAGAGAGATTGGTTATATACAATATGTACATTGTCTTCACAAATGTGCACGGTACGTATACTCCAAGAATACTGTAAACACTGACATACCCTTTCCTTTGAGGCACACTCACTCATGCACGAGCATGTACATAGATATACATATACACATGCATACACTGTGAAAAATCATAAAACCGTATTTCAAAGGGTTGGGGAAAATGTAAGTTATGAACCATTCATGAGATACCTTTTCAGATTATTTTTAAACTGGATTTTATTGTTTATACTTTTAAAGCGTGTTGGCAACTTGTTCCATACATTTCCACCAGAGTATAAAAAACTAGATTTATAAAGATTATTTCTTGGTCTAGGAATAGATAAAAAATGATTGTGTCTATGGATGTTAGTTTTAAATGTGTCGCTTATCTTTTTAGGAACATTGCCGTATACAACATTATGCATACATACTGCCTTATTGAACAAAAGTCTGTTGTGGAAAGTTAATATATTAAGTTTTTTATAATCTTCTGTAGTCAGAGTGCTTGATCTTAACAATACTAATTTTAGTGCTCTTTTGTACATTCGATGAATCATTTTTAAGTTGGTTTCACTGCAGCTGTCCCATAATGTCGATGCATAATCAATTATTGATAAAATGTGAGCACAGAAGAAAAGCTTACGAGAATGGGTATCAAGGAAATTCTTAATCTTGGCTAGCTGAAGTAATTTTTTTGAAAGACGTTTTCCCAGTGACTTCGTATGGTCAGTCCACGATAGATCCTTATCAATTATTACACCTAGCATTTTATGTGAATCTACTTCTTCAATTTGTTTGCCAGATATAAACAATGGTTGAAATTTTGACTTCATTTTTTGCCGTTTTTGTCGAGCACATACATACATACATTTGGTCTTGTTTGCATTTAAGGACATATGATTCAGTTGGGTCCATTCAGTAAGTCCATGAATATCATCTTGTAGTTTGTTTGCTAGTCTATGGGTGTCTGAATCACTGGAATGGAGCGATGTATCGTCGGCAAACATTTCGCACTTACATTTAACATAAAAAGGTAAATCATTGATATAGATAGAAAACAGAAGAGGACCTAATACAGAGCCTTGTGGTACTCCGTATTTGACAGGCAAAAAGTTTGACATTTTGTTGTTAACTGTTACTGCTTGCTTTCTGTTACATAGAAAAGAAGACAAGAGATTAATGAATTCTGGATTTAATTTATACAGTTCTAATTTGCGCAGTAGGAGAGGATGATTTATAACATCAAACGCTTTCTCAAAGTCTATAAAAAGAATACCAGTAAATTTATTTTCGTTTATACTGCATAGAAGGCTATCAACGAGCTGTATGAGGGCTGTATGACAGGAATGATTTTCACGGAAACCAGACTGATCTTCATTGAGTAAATTATTTTTAGCAAGGTAAGAATAGAGGGACTTTTGCATGTGCTTTTCAATAGGCTTAGATAAAGCAGATAAAATAGAAACAGGTCGATAATTTGATGGATTTGATGTATCACCAGATTTATGGAGAGGAATAACTTTAGCTTCCTTAAATTTTAAAGGAAAGGTTTGTTTATCTATACACAAATTGTATAAATAAGTTAGCGTGTCAGAGATAACTGGGCATGAAACTTTTAGTATTTTTACATCTAAACCGTCTAAATCGCGTGCACCAGATTGTTTTAAAGATGAGAAACTTTTACTGACATCCAATACCGTCATTGGTTGGAGAGTAAAAGGAAAGTAAACATTCTTTGAATCAAGGTAAAGTTTTAAGTGGCTGAGATCATTTTCATCGGACCTGTCATGTAATATGATTTTATCTTTGATGTTTGTAAAGTGGTTGTTTAACTGATTTGCAGATAC
>CM065718.1:78517470-78553071 GCA_033310375.1 Conus canariensis
TTTTTTGGTCATGTTGAAATGTATGTTGCGTACTCCTGTGGACGGACCGAGGGCCCTGTGACGGTACAAAGTGTCCGCAGAAACAAAGTGTCCGCATGCGGACACTTTGTTCCCTGCGGACACTTTGTACCGTGAACTGACATTCAAAGTGTCCGCAGAAATCCTGCGGACACTTTGTTCCGCGAGGTGACATATAACTTACAAAAGCGGAACAAAGGGTCCGCAGCCGGTTCAGCCTCAGTGTGAGTGGGTGAATGTGCACGTACACTCCCATGCGCGTGCATGCGTGCGTGTGTGTGTGTGTGTGTGTGTGTGTGTGTGTGTGTGTGTGTGTGTGTGTATGTGTGTGTGTGCGTGCGTGTGTGTGTGCGTGCGTGCGTACGTACGTGCGTGTGTGCGTGCGTGCGTGCGTGCGTGCGAGTGTGTGTGTGTGTGTGTGTGTGTGTGTGTGTGTGTGTGTGTGTGTGTGTGTGTGTGTATGTATGCGTGCGCGCGCGCGCACGTGAGCGTAATCTAAACTTTGTGCGCTGTTGCAGAAAAAAGTAGTCAACAAATTTTATACATTTTTAATTTAATTAAGATGTACACACACACACACACACACACACACACACACACACACACACACACACACACACACTCACACACACACACACACACACGCGCGCGCGCGCGCGCGCATGCTCCCGTATGGGAGTGTACGTGCACATTTACCCACTCACACTGAGGCTGAAACGGCTGCGGACCCTTTGTTCCGCTTTTGTAAGTTATATGTCACCTCGCGGAACAAAGTGTCCGCAGGATTTCTGCGGACACTTTGAATGTCAGTTCACGGTACAAAGTGTCCGTAGGGAACAAAGCGTCCGCATGCGGACACTTTGTTTCTGCGGACACTTTGTACCGTCACAGGCCCCACAATAAATGGCGCGGCGTGAAAGCGCGCGTCAAGAGTCAAGAGTCAAGAGTCAAGAGTCTCTCTCTCTCTCTCTCTCTCTCTCTCTCTCTCTCTCTCTCTCTCTCTCTCTCTCTCTCTCTCTCTCTCTCTCTCTCTCTCTTCAGTTCCAGGGTGATTTCACTAAAGACCAGGAGATTTGATCACACTGTCTGCTCATATGCAACCGCCTTAAAGAGATGCGCCAATGTTCTGCCTCTTCTTAAATTGAGCCACCCTGTGTGTTGCATTTTCTATGGGGAGGAACACATTGAACTTGCACTGGTTTGTTTTCCGCTGCTAGAGAAGAATACTCCATCCAAACCGATGCAGACCTTGGTAGACTTGATTTGAAAATATAAATCACTGTTTTTGTATTTTTTTCATGTTTGTGCTGACACATGATATAAATCATACTGCGTGCAATGAACGCACGCACGTACGCATGAACACACAACACACACAGACACACACACACACACACACACAACACCACACACACACACACACACACACACACACACACACACACACACACACGCACACACCTTAACTTCATCCTTGTCCCTTTTCTCCATGTATCTATTCTCAGCTCCCATTGCTTTCTTCCAGACGTCTTTTCACCCCTGCGTCTCTTCTTGGTTCTTGTTTCTGTACGTCTTTCGTCTTTGTTTACCATCCACTGCTCTTTTTTCCTGTTTTTCCACTTTCCTGTCTCTATGTGTTTCTGCCTGTCTCCTTATCTTATTTTACCTTCTTTCTTTTTCAGACCTCCAAACCCGATAACCTTCTCTCCTCTCTCTCTCTCTCTCTCTCTCTCTCTCTCTCTCTCTCTCTCCTCCACTCACTCTCTCTCTCTCTCTCTCTCTCTCTCTCTCTCTCTCTCTCTCTCTCGCAATTTGTTTTTACTCAATAAACTCAGTTATTATGTTGAACCACACATCCGGAAATTATTTTTTGAAGCCCATTGCCTCTCTCACATCAACTATGCGTCCACTGTCTGGAGTGGTGCCGGTGAAAATCACATAAAAAAGATCAACTCTATGCATAGACGGGGAATTAAGCTGATTCTTCCCGACAAGTCTCTATCAACCACGGGCAAATTCGCAAAACTAATGATGTTACCACTGCAGAGCCAACTGACCTATAATAAGGCAATACTAATGTTTAAAGTCCATGCAAACATGGCGCCAACATATCTTGCTGAGTTTATCCAAATGGCAACAACACGATATGATTCAAATAATTACATTTTACCACGTGTCCGCATTGATTTGTTCAAATCTAGTTTTGCATTTTTTGGTCCATCTGTGTGGAACTCTCTTCCTCCGTCTGCCAAAACATGTCAATCACTGCCGTCCTTCAAATCAGCAATACTTAAACATTTACTTGAACAATAAATCTGACCTTTTGACCATAGTCTCAACGCCCTACTTTTATGCTTGCCTCTATATTAGCTAATGAAAATGTGTGTGTGTGTGTGTGTGGGGGGGGGGGGTGGATGTGGGTGTGCGCGTGAGTGCGTGTATGTGTGGGCGTGTGCATGCATGTGAGCGCGCGTGCATACGTGTCTGATTGTGTTGTGTAATTTTTTATTTTTTTTTTAATTCTATAATTATTATTCTTATTACTATTGTTATTGTTAATATTATAATGTTGCTATATTCTTCATTGTTTCTGTCATTATTAGTGTGTGCAGTCTGTTAAGTTGAATGTTGTAGAATAGCAAGGACAGATTGGAAGAATAGGCACTGCCTAAAATCTCTATCCTTGAGTAATAAAGTTTTTGAGTCTTGAGTCTCTCTCTGTCCCTAACCCCACCCCCTCCACCCCGGTTTTCTTCTCATTTTCGATGAGTTTTTTTCTATGTTTTGTTTGCTCGGGCTTTTTTTCAGCTTTATTTTGGATCTCAACTTCTGTGCCACTATAATAGCATTACACCCCCACGCCCACCCCACCCGCTGCGCTCCTCCTCCTCCCCCCCCCCCCCCCCAACACTCCCATTTGATCATTCCGCCTTCGCGTCCACAGCCACATCCTGGGTTTGTTCTGTCACAGTCAGCCGTGTCACCGGCAATCCACAAGGAGCAATGAATGACGAGAAGCCAAGAGGCAGCTCACCAGAAGAGACATCGCACGAGTGCCGGGTCCCTTCGGTGGTGGACCTTGACTCCTGCTCTGACTGAACACAGAAAGGACATCACCCACTAATCCCCTACTGACGACAATAATTGAACACAGAGAGGACATCACCCACTAATCCCCTACTGACGACAATAACTGAACACAGAGAGGACATCACCCCCTAATCCCCTACTGACGACAATAACTGAACACAGAGAGGACATCACCCACTAATCCCCTACTGACGACAATAACTGAACACAGAGAGGACATCACCCACTAATCCCCTACTGACGACAATAACTGAACACAGAGAGGACATCACCCACTAATCCCCTACTGACGACAATAACTGAACACAGAGAGGACAGAGAGGACATCACCCACTAATCCCCTACTGAAAACAATAACTGAACACAGAGAGTACAGAGAGGACATCACCCACGAATCCCCTACTGACAACAATAACTGAACACAGAGAGGACAGAGAGGACATCACCAACTAATCCCCTACTGACGACAATAACTGAACACAGAGAGGACATCACCCACTAATCCCCTACTGACGACAATAACTGAACATAGAGAGGACATCACCAACTAATCCCCAACTGAGGTCAATAATTGAACATAGAGAGGACATCACCCACTAATCCCCTACTGACGTCAATAACTGAACATAGATAGGACATCACCAACTAATCCCCTACTGACGACAATAACTGAACACAGAGAGGACATCACCCACTAATCCCCTACTGACGACAATAATTGAACATAGAGAGGACATCACCCACTAATCCCCTACTGACGACAATAATTGAACATAGAGAGGACATCGCCCACTAATCCCCTACTGACGACAATAATTGAACATAGAGAGGACATCACCAACTAATCATCTACTGACGACAATAATTGTTTAGTCACAGAGCCAGTGTGAATGAGCGCCCCCTACGCCCCCCCCCTCCCCACCCCTCACCCCCTCTGGAGGGAGCCTCCATGTCCACCCAACAATTCTCCATCAACTTGCTTATACCGGCGAACCTGACATGAACTCAACAAGAGAACAATAACGGAGAGGAAACCAAAATTGAGGTGACAGACAATGTTAACAGGCCTTAAGGGGCCACAATACTCAAGACTTCTTTTACGCTGATCGATGGGTATGAGAATGATTAGGATCGTGATAAAGTGCTCCATTCGGCTCTGAGACAGCAAAACAGGGATGAACTTTCAGAATATTCTCATAATGCATCCTGGCGTCAACCAGGTCCGCTAAATTTAGACACATGCATATTTGGTTAGGAGATTTAAGCAACCCTCTCAGAGATGCATCCTTTGAATAGATGAAACTGGACTGTGTGGTACCTGTCTTTCCAGCTGACCCCATACCAACTGAACTCTGGGCTGGAACACAAGAACCCAACAAATGAAAAAACTGACTGTGATGGAGTCGAGTCCACGACCTTCAAGCCGGGAGACCATAACGCAAACAACAGTATCACGGCGGCTGCTGCGTTTGGTTTATTAACGGTTTACACAACTGCCAAGCTAGCAGCTAGCAGCCTTACCTCATGAAACAACTCAAAGTGTTCTTCTTCTTCCATACTACCTTCGTGATATGCCTTTCTTTCACCACTTCATTTGTAGATGACCTAACAAAGTCAAATAGGAGGTTCCAGAAAGTCTGTATAAATCATCCATACTCTTTCCGTAAGTTACTCAGATCATGTTGGGATGTGCTTGCAAGTTCGAGATCCCATAAACCCTTAATGTATCAATAGAGGGCAATTCTCCTTACAGATCTTAGTCAAGCATGCTACCAGAATAGCTCTTGTTCCAGAGGAGGAATAATATGCCCTTCCTGAAAATGGCCAGAAACTTGATTGCAAGCCAGTGACACTGCATCAGCAAACGAGACTGAAGAGTGTAAAAATGCAGACATTAACTGTGATACTTTTCTCTGATGAATCTGGGGGTATGAACAGAACTTAACTTTCAGACCAGCTAACTTAAATGTCACAACTCCTTAACAATTCCCTGAAAACTTCTGACGATCATCCGAAGGTCTCTAAACAATTTCTTGAAAGCCCATGAAGAATCATCTGCTAGCCTGATACAATTCCGTTCAAGGCTGTACAGAATACACTGAGAGTCGCCACAGAATCAAAGCAAAAAGAGTCTTTTGAAATATCATCCTGTTTTACAGGTCATGCAATGCTCTTTTGAAATATCATCCTGTTTTACAGGTCATGCAATGCTCTTTTAAAATATCATCCTGTTTTACAGGTCATGCAATGCTCTTTTGAAATATCATCCTGTTTTACAGGTCATGCAATGCTCTTGTTTTGCAGACTGTATTATCTTGATATATTTTCTCTCAATTCTTCATTTACACATATGTTCTGTAAGATATAATTACTTCAGTCACACGTGTCACTTCGTGAATACAGAAATCAAAGTAAGGTGGTTAGTATGTTCTGAAGGAGAATAGTGTTACTCCATTAAAAGATGAGGAACAGGGATCGCTGACTGGTAGACCCGGGTCAGGAAGGCACGAACATGTGAAAACTGAGGGCCCTCCGGTGTTGTTACAGTCAAATCGGGAAATCAGGCATTCTCCGAGAATGCCTGAAAGTTTAGGCATTCACGGTAAATCCCTGGTTTGATCAGGCAATACCGGTAATGACTGAAAATTTTCAGGCATTATCAGGAAATGACTAAAAACTACTTGTGCAAATTTCCCGTTTTGCCTGACTGTTAGGCAAAACGGGTTGTTCTGAGACCTTGTCTGTTTTTACATAGCCTGCCTTGAGCATGAATTTTTAGTGAGTTTCTCTTCTAGCACATTGTCTATTCATCTTTTTCCCCATTTCACTGAGTTCGGAGTGATTGGAGTTTGTTTTTTACGGGTGCAGGTCACTACCGCGAGCGTCACTACCGCGTGTAACACTATCACGAGTGTAACACTACCGCGAGTAACACTACCGCGTGTAACACTTCCGCGTGTGTAACACTATCGCGTGTGTAAAACTACCGCGAGTAACACTACCGCGTGTAACACTTCCGCGTGTGTAACACTATCGCGTGTGTAAGACTACCGCGAGTAGCACTACCGCGTGTAACACTTCCGCGTGATGATGAGAGGCTGGGATAGACTGGCATGTCGGGAACCATGTGGGCTAACCTTTTTTTTTTGCCCGGAGTTCGGAGTGATTGGAGTTTGTTTTTACATAGCCGGCCTTGAGCATGAATTTATTGTGAGTTTCTCTTATAGCACATTGTCTCTTTAACTTTTTCCCCTTTTCGCTGAGTTTGGAGTGATTGGAGTTCACTTTCAGTATAATGCTAGTTCCATTGTGACGTTGCTCTCAATGTTGAGGGTAGCAATGGAGGAAACAGAATCGGTAGAAGACCGATTTAATCGGTTACTCTTTCAAAAGTACGCCAAAAATGAAAAACACTTGATGCCAAAGTCAAAATATTTTCAAGTACTTGAAGAGATGATGGAAAACGGAAGTCGGAAAACTCCACGTCAGTACAAGCTGTTTTCGAAGTAAGTAGACTCCTCTCTCTCTCTCTCGTTCCTCCCTCTCTCTCAAATCTGTCTTTCTGTCTGTCTCTGTCTCTCTCTGTCACTTCTCTCTGTCACTGTTTGTCTGTCTCGATGTATGTATCTCTCTCTCTGCGACTGACTGACTGACTCTCTTTCTCTCTCTCTCTCTCTGTCTCTGTCTCTCTCTGCGCACATGTCCCATACTTTTGTTTCCCATTTTCATTTTTGTTCTCCTTGTTCTCGCTTTTCCTTGTATCAAGAATTTTATCACTTCTCTCTAACACACACACACACACACACACACACACACACACACACACACAACACACACACACCCCACGCACACACACACGCACACGCACACACGCGCAGACACAGATAATAAAATAGTGATCTCTTGATTTTGAATCAGGTATGAAATCCTTCGATGTGGGCACATGGACAAGCTGATAAAGAAACGAAAGTCACCTGCTGAAACCCCGATCTACTATGTGACAATTGAAGACACATTCGACGTGATCAGAACAGCTCATCTTGCCACAGGACACGGTGGAAGGGATAGGGTTCTAAAGGAACTTGAACAGAAATTTGCAAATGTGCACAGAGAAAGCGTTGAACTTTTCAAGTCTTTCTGCAAGGTGTGCCAAGAAAAGACAAAGCGACAAAAAACAAAAGGAGTTGTTGTGAAACCCATCCTTTCAAGTGATTTTTCTTCCAGGTGTCAAGTTGACCTGATTGACTTTCAGTCGATGGACGATGGTCAGTACAAGTGGATAATGGTTTATCAAGACCATCTTACAAAGTTCGTGGTGTTGCGACCACTGACCTCAAAAAGAGCTTGTGAGGTAGCATCTCAGTTGATGGACATCTTTGCACTACTTGGAGCTCCTGTGATCCTACAATCGGACAATGGTTCTGAATTCACTGCAGCAATTATCACAGAACTGAGAGACTTGTGGCCTGAACTGAAACTTGTCCATGGCAAGCCGAGACACCCTCAGTCCCAAGGATCTGTGGAGAGAGCAAACGGCGATATAAAGGACATGTTGATTGCCTGGATGGCCGACAACTCCACTACTCGTTGGTCAGTTGGGCTCCGATTTGTTCAGTTCATAAAAAACAGGTCATACAGTGCTGCTATCAAGAGATCTCCATATCAGGCTCTCTTTGGATGTCAACCAAGACTGGGGCCGAGTTCAATTTCTCTACCGAAAGAAATGATTGACGAGTTTCACACTGAGGATGATTTACGTGACTTTTCGTTGCGAAATTCTGGCACTAGTGATGCTGAGATGGCCGCAGATGTCGTGGTTGCTGACGTCTACCCTGCGAACGTGGCCATGGCTGCTGACGTCCACGATGCTGCAGACGTCCACCATGCAGACGTCGTGGTTGCTGACGTCCACCGTGCAGACGTCGTGGTTGCTGACGTCCACCATACTGCTGACGTCCACCATGCTGCTGACGTCCACCGTGCAGACGCTGTGGTTGCTGACGTCCACCGTGCAGACGCTGTGGTTGCTGACGTCCACCATGCAGACGTCGTGGTTGCTGACGTCCATCATGCAGACGTCGTGGTTGCTGACGTCCACCATGCTGCTGACGTCCACCATGCAGACGTCGTGGTTGCTGACGTCCACCATGCAGACGTCGTGGTTGCTGACGTCCACCATGCTGCTGACGTCCACCATGCAGACGTCGTGGTTGCTGACGTCCACCATGCTGCT
The DNA here is from genome assembly GCA_033310375.1 of Conus canariensis. Taxonomy (NCBI): domain Eukaryota; kingdom Metazoa; phylum Mollusca; class Gastropoda; order Neogastropoda; family Conidae; genus Conus; species Conus canariensis. The sequence continues at coordinate 78,525,812 of CM065718.1, forward strand.
GACGTCCACCATGCAGACGTCGTGGTTGCTGACGTCCACCGTGCTGCTGACGTCCACTCAGCTGGCGAGGCAAGGTAAGTGACCACTTGTACACGCTTTTGACCTCTCTCTCTCTCTCTGTCTCCAACACAGGTCCAACGCTTGTTTTCTTTTTCTCATGCTTTAATCTCTCTCTCTCTCTCTCTCTCTCTCTCTCTCTCTCTCTCTCTCTCTCTCTCTCTCTCTCTCTCTCTCTCTCTCTCTCTCAGGGCTGAGTGGAAAAAAGTATGTATATGCTTATCACATAAACCTGGCTTAATAAAAATTTCGTTTCGTTTCTCTGTCTTTCTCTCTCTGTTCTCTGTCTCCTTTCAATTTTCTTTCTTCTGTTTCATTCTCTTTCTTTCTCTCTCAATCTTCTTTTTCTCTTACTTTCTATCTGACCGCTATCCTTCTCGCCTCTTTCTCTTTTCTCCCTCTCACTCGCTTTTTTCCTCCCATTCTTTTTTTCTCTTTTCTTGATTCTTTTTTTCTCATTCTTTTATTGTTTGTCTTTTTTTCTTTCTCTAATAAAAAAATCTCTTATTGTTTGACTAGGTCTGAACCCCAGCGTAACACTGCCAACATCCACCCTGGAAATGCAAACCTCAGTACTGAGGAGTTGGTGACTGATGACAGTGTGGCATTGCTTGACAGACAATATAAACAAATTCACCACCACAGACAAGCTAGCAGGGTATGTCAGCTCCAGCAAGCAGAAAGAATGGTGAAGCGGAGTCGCTTGGATCTCGGTCATGGACAGAGAGGTGATAACGTCGCTATACCCATTCCCCTGGTGGATAGAGGCCGTGGAGACCCGCGGAATATCCTGGGGGTGATTCTTGACAGGAGTGAAAATGACAACTACACACTGGTGACCAAGCATGGGATTTTAAAAGGAGCCTACACCAGAAACGAGTTCGAACTGTGTCCACAAAAACTGTTGTCTTTGAGTGAAATGAACTGTGTTAAGCACGTAAGTCTTCGAGAGGCAGTCATCCTGGACTCCCAAAGCGGAGGACAAGGATACGTCAAGTGCAACTGTTCGGGTGCAAAGAAATGCCAGAACAATCGGTGCAAATGCTTCAAAGCAAAACTGAAGTGCAACAGTCGGTGTCACCAATCCTTGACTTGTGGAAACAAATGAACTGTTGACAGAAAGTTCTGTTTTAATGTACATTTTAGTTGTTAGAATTAAACATTAAACTGATTTCATCATTATGTTCTTTAATTGAATGCCTTAAAATTAAGAGAGAGAAAGAGAGAGGAGAGAGAGAGAGAATACAGAATAGATTCCAAACTGACAGCATTGGCCAGGCACAGGCAGTTGATGGCTGGACAGCACTACCTTCCTGATGGAAAAGAGGCATGAAACCAATTACGACCCCAGCCATTCAAAGTTTTATAGTAGGCTTATGTGCTGAAATGCTTTCAGACTCTCACCAGAAACACAGATTGTGAGCGGTAGGCATTCTCCGATAATGCCTGACAGCCTATTTCAGTCAATCACCGATAATGCCTGAAAATTTTCAGTCATTACCGGTATTGCCTGATCAAACCAGGGATTTACCGTGAATGCCTAAACTTTCAGGCATTCTCGGAGAATGCCTGATTTCCCGATTTGACTTTATCTCGGACAGTGAATGCTTTGTGTTCTATTTGAAATTTTATTTTGCAAGGCAACGTGAATCTACACTTCACCTCTTGATTGGAATAACTCACAACTCTACCCATGGTCAGGCGATGTTCGCCTAAGTTTCGTTGACTGTAATCTACTGTGACCAAGGAACATGTGACGGTGCGAATGCCAGAAGAAAAAAAAGTGTTTTTGTTCGATCTGAATCATTTTGCAAAGCTAATCATCATAAGAAGTTCAGTCTATATACAAGATGTTTCGATAATCCTGGGAGACCTTTAACCAAACATTGGGAAGGCATACATCCCCTCTTTACAGTGGAATAGTCATTTACTAGCACAGGAGTATTCCCTCACTGAAGGCAAGATCTCATTTCTGTTATTTTGTTCCTTCTTGCTGCCCAGTGTAACCACGTACGCTGCGGGGCTTACATGTTTGTTACTCAAAATCAACACGAACATGAAATTACCATAATGATGAAGGAACACAAACAGTATTTAATGATTATGACATTAACTTTTCTTTTCGAGGATAGTTCTGTGTTAATTTAAATTCATGCACTCAAGAACTACGGAGACCTTTTTGTCTTGTTCAACACCCAGTCTTAGATTTATTTCCTGAGACTGACTTGATCCAGTTAAGCAGATAAGTATGATAAAACTTACGACTACAAACAAATAATTGAACAGCAATAGATGGCGAATCATACTCAAAGCCGAAACCAGTCCGTACCAGTAACACACAGCAGGCCACTTTTATTGGATGTCTGTTCCAGTCTATTTTCCATGTCACACAGACAGGTCGTTTCAGTCGGGCAAAACAAACATTGCAGTGGTTTCTGTTGAATCTTCTCATAATACAAAAAGGGTAACAGGTTTCCCTTGAGTATTTGTTAACAGCCTCTCCTGACATTGTGTAGAACTATCTGAAACCTTTCGGCTGTGGTCCATACAGCCATGCTTAGTTCGGCGACTGATATTCTATTCTGTGGCAAAGTTAAGGATGAAGTTATGTGGAAAGAAAAAAACATGGAACCTCTGTATCAATCGGAAAACTTTTCAGACAGCTTGCTATTGCATCCATATTGGCTGAAGCTGAAACAACTCTGTGAAAGTTGACAAGTGTTGCCCCAGACAGCTTGCTATTGCATCCATATTGGCTGAAGCTGAAACAACTCTGTGAAAGTTGACAAGTGTTGCCCCAGACAGCTTGCTATTGCATCCATATTGGTTGAAGCTGAAATAACTCTGTGAAAGTTGACAAGTGTTGCCCCAGACAGCTTGCTATTGCATCCATATTGGCTGAAGCTGAAACAACTCTGTGAAAGTTGACAAGTGTTGCCCCGGACAGCTTGCTATTGCATCCATATTGGCTGAAGCTGAAACAACTCTGTGAAAGTTGACAAGTGTTGCCCCGGACAGCTTGCTATTGCATCCATATTGGCTGAAGCTGAAACAACTCTGTGAAAGTTGACAAGTGTTGCCCCGGACAGCTTGCTATTGCATCCATATTGGCTGAAGCTGAAACAACTCTGTGAAAGTTGACAAGTGTTGCCCCTGGTCCTCCTGAAACAACTCTGTGAAAGTTGACAAGTGTTGCCCTGGTCCTCCTGAAACAACTCTGTGAAAGTTGACAAGTGTTGCCCCTGGTCCTCCTGAAACAACTCTGTGAAAGTTGACAAGTGTTGCCCCTGGTCCTCCTGAAACAACTCTGTGAAAGTTGACAAGTGTTGCCCCTGGTCCTCCTGAAACACCTCTGTGAAAGTTGACAAGTGTTGCCCCTGGCCCTCCTGAAACAACTCTGTGAAAGTTGACAAGTGTTGCCCCTGGTCCTCCTGAAACAACTCTGTGAAAGTTGACAAGTGTTGCCCCTGGTCCTCCTGAAACAACTCTGTGAAAGTTGACAAGTGTTGCCCCTAGCCCTCTTTATTCCGGCCATGCAGATCAGAAGATAATTAATGACACACAACTATCATGCAGTTCAGAAGATAATCAATGACACACAACTATCATGCAGTTCAGGAGATAATCAATGACACACAACTATCATGCAGTTCAGAAGATAATCAATGACACACAACTATCATGCAGTTCAGAAGATAATCAATGACACACAACTATCAATTCTGCACAAACTTTGGTGACTCTATCACTCACAGGTGACGCCATTGCCCAGAATGTTGTAATTCATCAACCTTTCACGCAATTTGTCGTTTAACGGTGTCTTTTTTAACTCACAGAATATTGACACACCCTTGCACAGTTACTTGATAGTGGTGTTCTAAGTTCATACATTCTTTCATGAAAATTGCGGGTTTTTTTTTTTTTTTTTTTTTTTTGTTTGTTTGTTGTTGTTTTTTGTTAACCAACACGTCCTCTCTATCAAGTTTTCAAGTTCCTCTGAAAGCACTACCATCAGAAGTGATAGTACTGTAAACTTGGGAACAGTTTAATGAATAGATCGAAAATAGATCAGCAACTGTTTGAAGAAAGAACATGTCTCTGCAGTATAAAGCCGTTTCATATAATTATGATCCATACCACTGTCTGACAGCTTCTCTCCATGAAGCACCAAGATCTCCGCAGTTCCATAAAAGTCCTGCGCTTGGATGGTGTCCCAGATGAAGCTTTCTCCAGCAGCTACAGATAATTACATAGATGATGAACGTCCTTGGAATGTGTCGGCGGCAGACTTCATTTCTTCTGTGGGGTTCTGCATCAGTAGATGCATCTTCTGCTGGAACTATACACTGTCGTGGGCCAGTGTCACTGAATGAACAACCCCTCTGCTTGATCCCATTCCAGTATCTGGAACTAAGTATATACTTATCATTCTCTGCTACTTCTATTTCTACTACTACTACAACTCTTTGTGGTGTGTGTGTGTGTGTGTGTGTGTGCGTGCGTGCGTGCGTGCGTGCGTGCGTGCGTGCGTGCGTGCGTGCGTGCGTGCGTGCGTGCGTGTGTCTGTCTGTCTGTCTGTCTGTGTCTGTGTCTGTGTCTGTGTCTGTCAGTCTGTCTGTCTGTCTGTTTGTCTGTCTGTGTCTGCGTGTGTTTGGAATGACTGTTAAGAAGACGGCATTACTATTATTGATTAATGATGAAAAGTATGATTATAACAACAACATTATCAATTGTAATGATAACGATGGTGAAAATAATACTAGCATGATGAAATAGTACTGACCGGGATAAAACTCATTAATTTTTTCAATGTTGATGATGATGATTACGACGGCGACGATGACGATAACAACAATCACAGCAACAACAACAACAGCAAGGGTAACAATATCAACAATGCATAATGATAATAATAATAATAATAATAATAATAATAATGATGATGATGATGATGATGATGATAATGATGGTGGTGATGATGATAACAATCATAATAACAATAATGATAATAATAATGATAATAATGGTAATAATAATAATGATGATGTTGATAATAATAATAATGATAAAAATAACAAAATTGAAAAGCAGTGAATAAACAAAAACAACAGCATATTCCGTAACATAACAGTGAAATCAAAGATCACGGGAAAGAATAGACTGAGTGAAGTAACAGCATATTCCGTAATGTAACAGTGAAATAAAGACATGGGAAAGAGGCGACTTAGTCAAAATAACAACGTATTCCGTAATATCACAGTGAAATAAAAGATAACAGGACAGAAGCGACTGAGCAAAAAGAACAGTGTATTCCGTAATACAACAGTGAAATAAAAGATAACAGGAAAGAAGTATTACTCCACAGGCTCTAATACACTCATCGCACCAAGGAAACTGGTCAAATCGCTTCATAATCCACACTTTTTTTTTTCTGTAACTCCAATGACAACGATCTTTAACTAAGAAGTCATTTCTGCACAGATGTGACCTTCAGATTAAATTCTGAGCTTGTTGTAAGCTAGACAGTTGAGAATGACCAGGCACTGCAATTATTGTTCCGTGGACTGTATCCAGTTTACATTTCTCCAGCTTCAATAGTTTCCCGTGAAGACGTTGCTGTAGCGCAGCTGATTAAAACCATAACAGCCTTCTTATCTCCGACACCCCCCTCATTCATTGAGCATAGATATCATACCAAGGTCTCTGGAACCAGGGATTCCAGGCTGTCTGACTTCCACTTCGATCCCTCTTCCAGGTGACCCACCCCATCCCAACGCCCCCTTTCTCCTCTTCCCCACTGACAACGCAAACTTGTCGTTTCCAGAAATGTTTTACATATGTTGAAGTGGACAATGCTGTGTCGCAGGTTGGTCTGTTTCTTTCCGAGTAGTTTCATTTGACTTAAGAACTGTCTTTAGGTCAATGCAAAAAGTGATGCTCAATGGCTGAGGGGAAATCTGACGATCATTTTCTACTCTCTCTTCTGACTGTGATTAAATTCAAACGCTTTGTTCCATAGTCGTGTGAAATGTCGTGGACAACCTTGAATCTCACACTCACAACATGTATCCGTTATACTCACGGCCAGTTCTGTACTCACAACATGTATCCGTTATACTCACGGCCAGTTCTGTTACCTAATCTCACACTCACAACATGTATCCGTTATACTCACGGCCAGTTCTGTTAACCTTTCGTTTTCATTTCTGGTCATAGCTTTTCACATGAGCGTCATACTGTTTGATAGTTGCATAGACATCCTTAATGAGCACTGTCTTTTAGCATCTCCATTTACAAGCTGGTGCTTTTGAACTGTGGTCTAACACTTTCTCTCCCCCCCCTCCCCCCTTCCCCTCCAATACATGGATTCACTTTTAAAACAATCAAATGACACCAATGTGGTGTGTTTACATAGTTTGATTTATGGTTTTAATTTCTGGACTTCTGTTGCTGCTGCACACTGGTTGGAAAACAGTATTACATGTATTCATTTTCGCAGTTACCAATTCGGAATTAGGGAAATGTGTGTCCCGAAGAGAACACCCAGTCTTGATTGCTTCATCCCTAATATAGTTACACCACACGTTCTGGACATTTTGTTTCTACTTTAAATTGTTCCTCTCTGAAATTTGAAAAAAAAAAGAAAGAGCAAAAAGCCGTTTTTCTATCCCGAGGGGGAGCAGGTTCCGTGGATTTACGGAGAGATGCAAATGAATTGGATTGGGATAGCGATGGTAGAGAGGGAATGATTGCGTTCAATGCAGACCTTAGATTTTAAACGCACGTTCGTGTTGTGTACAGAGCGCTGAGAACCAGGAAACTGTAGAAATAGAGGATCACTGAGTGAATGGACAAAAATGCTTCTCTGGAGAGAATGAATGGAAGTGGAATGCTGCTCAACTGGATTACAACATTGAAGAGAGAGAGAGAGAGAGAGAGAGAGAGAGAGAGAGAGAGAGAGAGGGGGGGGGGAAGCGTCGTGCTGACGGCTGATTTTACACATGGAGACTTTTGTTCTTCTCAGAACTTTCGGAGGCTGTGGGTATGACAAGCGTTTGGTCAGCGTGACGAGAGGAGGAATGGGGATGTGTTTTGCAGGTTGAGCTCTTTTTTTTGATGGGACCATCTTGAATGTCTAAAGTAACGCGTGCTATCACCTTTGTCGCTATTTGTTTAGTGTTATAAAGCAGAAATTGTACTTTCGTTGTAAATTGTTGTTATCGCCTCAATGCAACTTGTAGAAAAATATACTGGGTTGACTGGCACTGTGACAGAATATGTTTTTCACTAAAGGGAAGCAAGGAATTGTTGGTTTGTGGTTAGTACACAGCTCTGTCAGTTAGGGACCGGTTCGCTACAGATAGATGAAACACTCATTCCGTTTTGAGTAATGTAGGACCAAAGATGTTAAACGACCTGGAGGTCGTGTTCTTGACCTACATTAAAGTCACTGTCACACGAAAGCATTTTAAGGCCCGGTGTTCAGTCATCTCTGAAAAAATACTATAGAGAACTATAAAATAGGCATTCTGGCTCACCCACCTCCGCCAGCTCCAACCGGCTAAAGCCGGTTTCGCTGTTGCTCCGCCGGCTTACCCAGAATGCCTATTTTATAGTTCTCTAATAGTAAACACTTTACAAACATACATAATGTGTAGGATTATCTGTTTTTAACACTAATTTAGAAAACTTTTGAGACTTTAGTTTTTGCTTAATCCTTCGTTTTTCTTGATCAAATAACATCATTCATCAAATGTAAAATAAATTTTTGCAAAACTCTTCACATCTGGCCGCATTACTGATCACCTCTGGATCTCACTTGAGACCCTATGGCGCCCTAGGGCCCCAAGCCAGACCCAGAGGGTCACATATAACACGGCCAGATGTGAAGGGTTTTGGGAATATGCCTCCAACAGTAGTATACTTTTATACTTGTTTGCCTGCTTTCTATTTGTCTAATTTGGGCAATCCCCTCACCCCCATTTTAGTGGTCCTTCCCATAGCCGCACCAGGGCGACCATTTTAGGTTTACGGGCGTTTATAGCCGCGCCAGTGACCATATTCTGGGTTTACGGGCGTTTATAGCCGCGCCAGTGACCCAATACGAAAGTAGGAAGGATCACTTGAGGGCAGGGAAGAGGGCAAATTTAGACTTTTCAATGCCATGACAACCAAGTATTTAAAACTACTGCAGGCATATCCCCAATGTTGTTAACTTCAAGATTTATATATATACTGTACACAAACAAACGCTTTACAATTACATGGTGTCTACTTGTAAAGTTGTTTTTATTTGCCTAGAGTAAAGTTGTTTTTAAAGTTGTTAAAACAACACCAAAAGCTAAATAACAAAGTGCATCTTACCTTACTTTTTAGTCACTACTTTTTAATAAATATTTGTTTTAAATGCTTTTAGATTTAAATATAAAAATGCTGCTTTTAATACATAAAATTGGGAAAAGATTATTTTGAGGTGGGGAATTTAGCCGCCTAAATTTATACAATGACGTCTAACGCCTGTACTAAACGACGCCGGTGGGGAATTTAGCTGGCTAAATTTATACAATGCCGCGTGGGCGGCCTGCAGTAAACGACGCCCTTACATCCGTTATGTGTAACTTGACACGAACCCGGAAACAGTGCAGCGCTTCGACTCGGCTATTGTGCAGTTGAGTAAGCCGTGGCTAGACATGTCTGACCTAGATACTACATAAAGGCAGAAGGGAGTTGTCTCCCCGGAAAAGAATGTAACAATTAATTGTGAAAAAAAATCGTCATTAAGTCGTTCTAGGTTCTTATTCAAGTCGGCATCACGTTCTTATTTAAGTTCTTAACAAGTTTTTATTCAAGTTCTTAACAAGTCAACATCAAGTTCTTAACAAGTTCTTATTCAAGTACTTATTCAAGTTCTTAACAAGTCGTCATCAAGTCGTCATTAAGTTCTTATCAAGTCGTCATTAAGTTCTTATTTAAGTTTTATTAAGTCGTCATCAAGTCGTTATTAAGTTCTTATTCAAGTCACTTATAATTATTTATTAAGTTCTTGAAATATTATTCCATCTGAAATGGATCAAAATGATCTTTTGTTGTTGGCGGTTCTGGCATGCTTTTTTGTTTGGCTTCTGTATTTAGTGGCTGTGATTTTTTTGACTGCTTTGGTTTTTGCTGGCGTTGTTTATATGTTTTATAAACGTAATAACCACCCCCACCAACAGCAATGACGCCAAAAATGCTAACTCTTTTAATCCAAATAATCCATGTCGACTTTGGTGTTGTAGGTCTTGAATCAACTTGTGTATTTACAGTTGAAACAACTGTTGGCGGTGTTATGTTTTCATTATGAGTTATATTCTGTGATTGCAACATTAATTTTTTTTGTTTGTTCCACTCTGCTAATTTTTTTCCTGCTGCAACACGCCCAGGATGAGGAGGCTTTTTACTGGTCACTTTCTCCATCAATGTTTTCTGCTGATTTTCTGGCTCGGTCATTTTGAAGGGAAACAAAATCTATATGATTAAAAGTAATTAATCCCATGATTAATGGCGACAATAATGTTCCAAATCTGTAATATAGATCACATCCTAGAGACTCTAATGACTTTGTTAAAACTGGATCCTGCGTTAAATCATACATAAAATCTTGTTCAGAATCAATGGGAGCAAATCTACTAACTAGTTTAGTGTACAAACTAAGAACAGTTTGTCCGACACTTTTGACCATTCTTGACCCCAGTTGCGCTTCATACCTGTTGTGATACTTTACAATGTCTTGTGGCGACATTTGTTGAATCTGTTCTATGCTGAATTCATTTCCGAGGTACTGTTTTGTTTTTCCACATGCTGCTAAAGAATACAGCCTTTCCTTTTGACGCATAATAGCTTGGTCATCAACTTGATCATTTGTAAGTTCAGGAAGTAAATCATCGCAGTTCATGTTTTATTAATGAATAAATATTATTTTATTTTTTAAAAATGAGCACCGAAAAAACTGTTACCAACCTCGTATACCATTCTGCTGTTATTGGAGGCCTAAGTGTAGGATACACAATGCTTGGTAAAAGCCTGTTAAAAATAAAACCAGCAGATCTTGGCAAACTAGGCTTTGAAGACTCAGCAAAGCTGATTGCTGTTATTACAGCTTCATTTGCTACGAAAGATTTTCTAGTTAAGCAAGGAATAATTCCAGACAGTATCAATATGTAAAATTAAAAAAATACATTTATAAAAATGGCTTCACTCGTAATGATGATAGGCGGCGCAGTGGTCAACGCGCTTGCTTTCAGCGGAAGTAATTACGCGTTTAGTAAACTACAAAATAACGATGAGAGAAAAAGACATAACAGAGCTATGGAGCAACTAGCCGCTGCACAAGACACCTATGAAAAGCAAAGAATGGAGCAGTTAGATTTTATTAACGACAGACTTAAACAACAGGGACATGCAGCTTACACATTTAAAGATGTTGACCAGGCAATAAAAGAATATTTTCTAGTAACAGGCAAACAAGTTGAAACATTGCGTCCACCAAAATTTAGCGATTACTATCAACCATCAGAAAAACAAAAGATGCAAGAAATATTGTTTATTGCCTTTGGCATGACCGTTGTGTATTTTGTTGCACATAATATTGGCTGAATAAAAAATGAACAAGATCTATTATTCGCCAAAAGGATATTGGAAGGGAATAACAGCAATTAAAAAGCTAAGCCAAGCAGCTGGAGTCAGTGAACAAACAGCAAAAGAATGGTTATCTAAACAAGCGATTTGGCAAATTTATCTACCAGCGCCTAAACAAATACAGAGACCACACTTTGTGAATATAACTCCAAACGACACCCATCAAATGGATCTTCTATATTTACCCCATGATACGATTAGACGAAAAAGATTTAAGTACGCACTTACAGTCATTGACATAGCTTCAAGATACAAAGATGCGGAACCATTAACACAAAAGAGTGCTTCTGCTGTTGCTGTCGCTATACAACTGATATATCAACGAGGCCCATTAACTTATCCTCGCATGATTCAAGTCGATGATGGGAAAGAATTTAAAGGACAAGTGAATCAATTATTGTTAAAACATAGAGTTACCATTAAAAGAGGCATTCCAGGAGTTCACAGATCACAGGGTTTGGTTGAAAACTTTAACAAACAGTTATCTGAAAGACTTTTCTCCTACCAGTATCACAGAGAGCTGATTGACAATTCTCGCAACACAGAATGGGTAAAAGACTGCCCTCAGTTTTGCGCGCAATGAATAATGAAGAATTTAAAGGTCTAAAACCAGTACAAGCAATCAGAAAACAAACAATAAATGTTGTTGAAGGAGAGTCTTCATCAAGCAAACTATTACCATTTGGTTTGAAAGTGAGATACCTTTATTCGCCGGGAGAAGCGGAAGGGGACACTCGCATCAGGGCAACAGATCCAGTTTGGAGTGTTGATCCATATGAGATAAAAAAAATTGTGAAAATGAATCCACCCGTGTATTATTTACGAGAAACTGACACAACAAAACGACCAGCCCCTCAAAGATCTTTTGTGAAGGAAGAACTGCAGATAATCCCACCAGACACAGTTCCGCTTTAACTGATTTACGTAAATATATTTGAGTTAAAATGGAAGCTCAAAAAAAATTATTTGCGTATAGATTTATTATTAAAACAATGATAAAGAATAAACTACCCATTGATCCTAATTTATATGAAAAAATCAAAAATCTTGAAAAAATCAAAAATCTTGAAACAACAACCACAAATAATCCAGCTATACTGGATAAAGAAATTACTGAGTATCTAATTGCGCTTGACCAAATGTCCTCCAGTGCCCAATTGCATATGAATACTCTGGATTAACAAATACTCGTTTAGTGTTTGTTCTGTCTAATGACTTCTTTGTTACAACTGTTGTGTTAATCTCATTGCAGATTAGATCGCAGCTTGTAATTGTCATGATGAAAAGTCTTATTGCCAAACAATGCTTCTTTGTAGTTGTCATGTGATATGCTTGACTGCACAGCGCTGCGAGATATTCCCTTTGCTTTTTTAACAACTTTTTTTTGGCTTGAAAGACTGTACATTTTCGACCTCAAACCAACAAACTCCTTGATCACACCTCCAGATAATTCATCCTTCATCTTACCTAAAACCTTCTTATTAATAACTGAATGCAAAGGTGAATCTTTAGGGTAATCAGATGTGTCGTACCATCCTGCATGCCCTTTAGCTACTTCTAATTCCATGTCTTTGTAAAAATCTTCAGTAGGGATGTCGATTACAAAGGAATCTGTATCTGTGTACAGAACTCTGGACTCTGGATACAAGGGTTTAAAGTAGTCATAAAGAAATTCTAACATCAAAAGCTTCGACAGCTCTAAAACAGTAAACCCAATAAAAACGGGCTTATCCAATTTGACTTTCTTTTTTTTCATCATTATGCCAAAAAGCTGATCATGAAATCTTCTGAAGTCCTGATAATTAGGTTTTGAAGTCAACTTAATTGCATCGTTCTCTCTGGTGACCAATCTAACATCTTTACGCTTGTGCGGATTTTCCATAGTCTTTCCAAAACAGCTGTTGTTCATCAGCTTGAAAAAGTCTTTTTCTGAAGCATCTGTGGATTTAGTTCTGAGATCAGTGTTCTTCATTATGTATGGTTTCATGAACTGTTCTTGATCAAAAGCAATTATACGATGAACAGCTGTCAACTTCAAACCATGTCTTAAATAAAATTGTAGAAGCCTGTAATGACAGACATAATTTTTTTTGACACGAAGATTAGGCACAAGTTTAGGTGGTTCTGTCATTGACACTTTTAGACTTTCTGCCGCTAATGGATAGTCATTATGGTAATCATGAAGTTCATGAGGATATTCTAAATCAACTTCTAGAATGAGACCTCTTTTACGATCAGCTTCTAGACTCTGAAGCCATTTTAAAAACTTTTGAGTGTCTTTGAGTCCTGTGTACATTTTAAAGTTACGTAACGGTAGTGACTGCGCCATTGCCCATCCATACAGATTGTTTGCATCTAAATACATGAGATAGTTAGACCTTTTACTTGGATCATAGTCGTCCAAGTATTTGTTGTTTGCTTTACAGTAATGGTGCGACGCCATACTGATTCCCCCACGCAATCCGTTTTCAATCATCTGAAGCATTGGCAGGTCAGACAATAAATCAATCTGTACTCCAGTAAATTTTAAGAAAGCGTCCCAGCTCATCCCAGGCGCAGAAATGTAATGCGCGGGATCCAGGCTGTAATGTTTCATGCAGGTCTTCCTATAATTTTCAAAGACGTCCGCCAACAAACAGGTATCCGCCATTAAATAGGAATCATGATAGTCTCCCATTGTTTTACACTCTAACTTCTGCCACGCATCTTGAGCATAAGAATAATCAGAATCACTGATGTCCTTTCCTCTAAGACTAGAAAAGAACGCGCCTTTAGGCGGAAGTGTATCTTCGTCAAACCTTTGCCAACTGTTCATGTACTCATAAGGGTAAACGCCCTTTCTAACAAGAGTTGGGTCAAAATATTCTTCTGTTATTGGGCAGGACTTTAAGGACATAGCCAGTGACTCTAAACTCCCCATCATGTGTTGCATAGAGTCGTAGAAAGACATGTTATTTAAAGTGAAACACATGTACTTTTCTGATGACTGTGCAATGCATGACACCCTGAAGTCGCTGGTTACTGCTTGCATTATAAGGTGAGAGTCGTAACCTCGCAAGTTGTGAAAGAATATAGGCAGCTTCCATGTTCTTTGGTTCAAACTTTAGTTGAAGATTGCAATTGTTATGCGCTGCTCCTCTGAACTTTCCGCTGATGTGATCATGGTCTCTTACTGTTGGATTCTCTGGGGAGAGGCCTAAACCACAAATCCAACAGTGAGTGGCTGAGTCATACTGTTGTTGGTCTTCAGGCGTCATTATGATTTCAGATAAGTTTAGATTATTAGAACAGGCATTACGCACTTGCTGCATGCGTTTTAAGAAGTATTTTGCAGCATTTGGTCCTCTGTATAATTCTGGCTTTGAATGGGCGCCATCCGACCTAACAATGATGAAGGCAAATGAGCAAATCTGATGATTACTCATTAAGACTGTTTTAGGAAGTTTCTGTGGGGTTGGTCCTTCATAAGGAACAATGAGTGATTCGAAGTCTGCGTAAACAACATATGGACTAGTTTGCAACCGTTTCCAGTTCTTAAAACTAACTTTACTGCCTTCTCCGGGCGTAATTAGTTCTGTATCACAGTCAACTGGGCTAATACAATGTTTTATATGTTCGCTCGCAGCTTGAACGGACGGAATTCTTGTTAAACATTTTCTACAAAATTCTTGTTTGCTATGTTGTTTTGTAGTATGCACTAGTAATCTACTCATTGTGCGTATTAGAGTGTAGTGCAACCCATTAAGGCTTTGCATTAGGAGTAAGTCTACATGACTCCTGGTTGGTTCGCCTATTGTTGGACTGTTCTTTGACACTCTAATTGGCAGAAGGTTGGTTTCTTCAGACCATGTGTAGACATTAACAGTTATTGGCGGATTTTGTTTTTCAAACTGATCAATTTTGTCTACAGCCATAGGAAATTCAAGGCCGTTAAAGTTAAGATCATTGGCCCACTGTAAATAGTTAGATACTCTCTCTGCATTTTTGGCAACGTGATGCAGCCTAGCAAGAACGCACCACATAAAACATTTGTCGTCTGAATTCTTTATGTTCAGAACTGCTTTCTTTGCAACTAATGTTGGAGGCAGTGGAATGTAAGACTTGCCTACAATTGGCTCATACTTAGCTTGTCTTAATCTGATGTCTAGGACTTCACCTCTGACCAACCAGAGCCTCTCATTTTAGCTGCTTCAGAGGCTTCATTAAACTGTGTAAGAAGTTGATCTGCCCAACCGGGTGTTAAGTCATTATGAGAAAGAATAGTCTGCTGTTTAGTTGAGACCCAGACTTCTAGATTTTCTTCGTTTATTGTTATATAGTCGATTAAAACAACTAACCTTACTTTAACTGGAGGGTTTATTGTTAGTTTACTTGGAACTTGAGAAATAGCGTGTACAACGCTTGCCTGTACCTTTGTTGGATCAATAACTTCTAAAACGACCTCATTTAAAGCTTTTGACAAACGCTCTTCCTCGAGCATTGCTTCAAACAATTCATCTGAACCTTCATATATCTTATCCATGTTGAGCTTCTTTTCTAACTCAAAATATTTATTTAAATCAAAAAAATAAAAGTTAATCAGAATCAATATCAACGGTCTTTTGTGCTTGGACTCATAAACTAAAGTATAAACGCCCTTTGGGGTTGTTAATGTGAGCTGTTTAGAACAGAGTTTAATGTCTCGTTTACTTTTTTTAAACATTCCTTTTTTATCTGGTCGGTTGTTGGTTGTTGAGAAAAAGTTGCCCTTGCCTTTCTTTGAAGATCAAACTTTTGTCTTTTGTAGTCCTCA
Organism: Conus canariensis; assembly: GCA_033310375.1. Classification (NCBI taxonomy): domain Eukaryota; kingdom Metazoa; phylum Mollusca; class Gastropoda; order Neogastropoda; family Conidae; genus Conus; species Conus canariensis. The sequence goes on from CM065718.1 coordinate 78,541,338, forward strand.
AAATCAGCCTGTAGGCGACTAAATTCTTCATCCGTGATGTTTGAGTCAGCAAGTGCTTTATTTATTGTCAGTTTGAAGGAACTAAGTTTAGCTGTTATTAGTTGAACCATAGCTGTGTGCTTTTGGAGTTTAGCTTTTATTTTTTTGCTGACAGCACTTACAGCCAATGAACACAGGCCAAGAGTTAAAGACAAACCACCTAGAGGTAAAGCTGCCGGTGCACCTACGCCTGTTGCTAAGAGACCTACACTTGTTCCTGCTGATAGAGCACTAGTGATCGATGCTCCAGTATTAACATATGTAACAGCATTAAAGACAGCAGAATACCTTCGTTTGGTTTTACTGTATTTTGAAAGGTCCTGCTCTAGTTGGGTTTGCATTTGTGTTATGTTGGTTAATCTGAAAGTTTTTTATGTCTACAGCAGCAGCTATCTCTTCTTTGGGCACTTTTGGATAAGTCGTAACAGACATGCTTTTTTAAAATAAAAATAATTTAGTATTGGATATCTTTCAATCTGTTATCTTGAATATTCAGCTGCGCATCATATATTAAAAACAAATGTACATTAAGTGGTTTATCACTCTCTTTTTCTTTATCAATTTGAATGTTTATTACGTCTTTAACTGTTCTCCCACTCCCATGCAACTGATTATCTTCTGTTGACCTTAGGTCAATCCATAAACCGTATTTCGTTGTTAAATATTCATCAAGTCTAACACTGTGAAGGTGTAGATCTTTAGACACAAGGTCTACTGTTGGACTTCTAGACCTCCCGCCTCCAAACAATTTTCTTATTTCATCAAAATGATGATAAGGTTTAAGCCCACTACCGTAGGACTTGGTTAGGACTACCCTCAATTGAACATTGTACTTTCGTTATTTTAGGATTGATAAATTTTTCACTTTGTCTTTTGAATGGTTCTTCATCTTCACACAGCAATAAAATACCTTTAAGGGATCTTGCTGCGGCGCTAAAACTAAAGTTCCATATAGTGTCTGCCCTGCTTTTAGGATATTTTGAATGATGAATCACTCTTTCGTAATATATTGCTAATTTTGACTGATATTGTTGCTCAATCAGCCTTGCTAAGTTAGGGTTGCTAACAATGTCAAACTCTAACGAGATGTCGAAAATGCTGTACTTGGAATCAGTGTCTGTCGATCTAATGACACGTTTGTATTCATTAAAAGTTAGTTATATTGACAATCTGTCTTTTAATGCTCCTTGAAAGTATGGCGCATGCGCTTTTAACAACTCAAAATCTAAGAGTATGGAAAAGCGATTTCCAAACGCATAACTTACAGCTTCATACTTGTTACCGTCTTTAGCATCTTCGGCGTCTATTCTGTGTTTTAGTGCTTCGTTATTTTCGATTCCTTGAAACGCAAGATCGGCCCTTTCATTCTCGGGTTAGCCATAGATCAGAATAGATTAGAAATATGTCTTGCATTGTGTAAAGAAAATATTTCTTGCCCCTCAAGTTTTATAGAAATTTTTAACAATTGCCCGCCCCAGATTCTGTACAACTGTCCTGTTTACGTCTGTTGCTGAATCAAGTTCTATTTTGAAAGTAAGCGTGCAGATCCTGGCACAATCACTTCATCTGCTCCTAGGTCTGGAAATTTAACAGTAAGAATTTGATCTGAATCAATAGTAGATGGATTATTTGGAACAATAATATTCTGTTTTATTTCCCTTCACGCCAAAGGGCTCTTTCAGTCTTCTATGCGGGTCAAGAATCGAGCCATATGCTTTGTGACATTTTTTTATAAAACAAAATAAAAAGTTAATTATTTAAAAACATGGCAGAAGAAGATTATGTGTTTTTGATCCTGGAGACGACATGAGTGAAATGACGCCTTTGACACATCCATTACAATCATTGCGGCGTGAATTAACAGAAAGTAAGGTCAAATCATTTATCAAAGTTTAGGCCAAGAACCTCCTGATTTTATAGACCCTAATGATTTTGAAACAAAAGATGGCCATTTAATTTTTAAAAACGAGCAAGGACAACCTGTACAGCTTACATCTAAACCAGACCCATCAAAGTTTTTAGCAAAGACTACAATTAGACAAAGGCTCAGTGTGAGCGATCAAAATCGCCTTAGCATTGCTAAACCGCGAAGATTAGACAGTGAGGCAGTTGCTAAACTTCAAAACACACTACAAGAACTCCCAACAGATAACCAAATACAAAACATACCCCTTAAAGATTTAAGCCCAACAGCAGACGAAATAATAGAAACCAGTTTTTCAGAAGAAACAGTATTAAAAACTATGCACGATCCGCCGCTACCTATGAGAGAAATAACGGCCCTTGATCATGCTTTGAAAAGCATCAGAGGCGAATTAACAAACAATTTAGCAAAACTGGGTGAACTAGATGAGCATATAAAAAGAGAAAAAAGAAAAACTAGTTGAGGTGATGACCACAACTTAGGACCTGGTGTTAAAGAAAGAATAACACAAAGACTAAAAGATCTTGAACAAGAGAGATCAGCAAGACTAGAAGTGCTGTCTACTAACCGAGAACAATTACGAACTCAAGTGAGCAGAATAAGAGAAACTATCCAAAGAATTTTGTATGAAGACACGACGCTAGCAGAACGAATAAGAACACTGTTTAGAGAGCAAGGTGTCACATTAGCGAGCGTTATAACAGCCTTAGGATTTGCAATAAGTACACTGGTGTTGGCTATTACAGGCGGTGGTGGCGGTGGGGGAGCAGTGCCACCAGGACCACCATCAGATAAATCATGGGGAAAAAAACAACTTGATCATCTTGCAAGTTTATTAAAAAAATTAGCCAGTAAGGCAATAGATTCTTTGCCTGGTATAATAGGGGGGATCGTTAGCTGGCTTTTGTCTGCCGCAAGTAAAGTAGTTGGCTTTATGGCTGAGCACTTATTGGGCATTAGTTGTCTTAATAGTTGGGTTACTCTTTAGTAAGATAAAGACCAAGTAATCCTAGGGCAGTTAATCCAATAACAAGTGCCGTCTTTTCATATTCATGGTCATCACGCGCGTCTTCAATGGCCTTTGGGCTTTGGGCCTTGGGGATTAGATGGGGTTTTGAGGGGGCCACGGGGATTGGGACTTCTTTTTTTATTGCTATTGCTGGCTTAGAATTTATGTCGTTTTTTCCGACCTTCTCTTCATTGCCAGCCACAAGGATTTCATTATTATAGTTTATTATTGTTCCTATCTGAAGTCTGAGGTCAGAAGGCAGCATGTATAAACAGTGCCAACAGCAAAGTCTACTTTTGATCTTGCGTATTGCAAAACATTTTGGTACCTTTTAATACTTGAAGGCAAATCAACTGCAGAATTAATGGAGTCCTCTAAATTTGCTAAATACTGTTTTTGGGCGTCAAAGCCAGTTAGAAGGATCAATTATGTTTGATCTCGTTTGTGCTTGCGAACCTAGCAAACACCAAACATATGTACGAATGGGTCGTTTATTCGTTCTATTCCCGCTCTAGTTATGACCATTAGAAGTATCCAAAATAAATGTTGTCCATGCTGTTTTATGCTCTTGCTCTATGGGACCCGAGTGAACAGTTGTGCCTGAAGAGAAAGATGTGTAAGGAGGATTCCAATCATAGTTATACTTTCTGTGCACGCCCCAATAATAAAGATGCCTAAACCATGATTAAGATCCAACTTTTGTCTAAAGTCTGTCTTTGGGTCAATTCAAATTCGTTACAGATCCTTTCAAAAGCCTTGTAATCTATTCTGTTGCTGAATGGATTAAACGTTTTGTCATTTGGTAATGGCGCTTGCAGTTCAGATAAAAATACGCCTGAAGGTGTAATAGAAATGAAATCTATACACTGACCTCACCAAAGGATCAGGATGATTTAAATGATCAGCATACGACACTCCCAACCCAGTTGATGCACAAAACACAGCAAAGTTTAACTGGTTCTGATAAAACTGCATCAGATGACTGAAACCACACTTTCGGGATGTAGTCGTTTTTAATAGGAGGGTTAAGATATCTGTTCAATGGAGTACTAACCTTTACTTGAAAGGCGTCAGTCTGAGTCACAGAAATGTCGAGGGTATCAGTTGTTATATCTTTAGGACTGTAGTGCGGTCCAACAGAATATTTTGCATTAGTATATTTGAATGCACTCATTTTTAAATTTGTTTTAAAAATGTTTGTAACAATAACAACTCAAGACAGTCCTTCGTTTTTAGAATATGCTATTGATAATAACTGCGGAACCCAAAGGGTCGCACTCCCATGAAATATTCTACAAAGTCGTATGGTTTAATATAAGTCAATCCAAGAGAGATAATGAGATTCGAAAACTTGATGACGGAGGAAACTTAATTAGCCAGTTAACCATACCTGATGGTTATTACGGGTTTTGCTCACTAAAAGAAGCAATGAGTAACTTCGACATTACTCTCAAACTTAACAATGCAAATCTAAAAACAATGTTAACATTCAAACCTGAAAAAGAAGTAGTCCATTACTTTTTTGATGTAGAGCTAGCTAAAATGTTAGGCTTTAAAATCAATTATGTCTATCATAAATTTAGAGTTGCACCAGACGAAATACTTTTGAGGGAGAATATCCGCTCGATCTTGCCTTATATCCATTACTCTATGTACATTTGGATGAGCTGAGCACTGATGAAAACTTATATGATGGAAGGCCCTCAACTGTTTTAAGAGCTCTTCCATCAGGGAAAGCTGCATATTGCGATTATGAAATTATACGATTCCCTAATTTACAGTTTAAAAGATTAGCTTGTGGGAGGGTCAGATCATTTAATATAAAGATCACAGATAAAACAGGGAAAGTCGTGAAATGTGATAACCTGCACATTGTTTTAGAAATAAATAATACGTTGTTTTAAAAAATGTCACGTGGACCAGACGATTCGGGGGTCACATTAGCGCCTGAGAGGGTGTAACTTTAGAATTAAAAGACCTTGCAGACGTTGAGGACTTTGAACAAAACGGTGAGATAGGCACTTTTATATGGTTTTGAGTACACTAAAGATGGTTATTATAAGCGCAAAGAGGTTGACGACAACAAAAGGTTTCCTAAACTAGAACAACTACGCAATCTAGAAGCAAATAATACAGGTCAGTATGAATATAAAATAGTTCGAAAAACTGACAACAAATGGCACTTAGAACCATATTTAGAATGGGACATAAAATTTGAATTCTTAAGCCCATTTACATTTTTTGACCGTCAAAAAAGTTTCAGAAAAGCATTGAACTCTGGCCCTTTACATGTAAGTCTTATGCCAGAGGACAACAGTCGGAGAGAGATCGAAATAAAGCCGTTTGGGGACAAACAGTACATCCTCCACAGAAGAGAATCGGTTTTAAAGAAAGCTTCTACAAAATTACAGTTCATTCCACGCACAAAATTAGGAGACACGTTCACAATGATATTTAAAATTTCTGTCTTAAAAGATGAGGCAAGAAATGGAGCTGTGGGTGTCAGTGACAACCTTATGGAAGGAATTCTTATTAGCTGGCAAAACTTAGACGTTGACAAACTTAAAGTTACTGTCGTCGTTCTTTACAATGGCGAGGATATTAAGGTCATAACAACAAGCAACAAAATTGATATTAGTTTAAATAGAAACGATCTTACAGAACTGAACTGGATTAATCTTAACATTTGGGCCTTATAGGGTTTTATTATACTGAACAAGTTTTGACAGAGAGTATGATAAAAACAATAACTGGTGTAAATTAAATTCTGTTTTAAAACTATGGAGCAAACGACTTTGGTGACAATGCCGATGTTAAACTTTATGATAAAAACCCCTCATTGTTCATTGATTTGTGGACAGACTGGTTGTGGAAAAACAATATTTGTCCTCGAACCTATTACAAACAGTTTATAGTTATAATTTTGATCATATTGTAATTTTCTGTCCAACACTTAAATGGAACAAAGCATATCACGACAGAAGGTTTATATGGACGGATGATGAAATCTATTTAGTTGATCCTAGCAATAAGCTGAGTGAGTGTTTAGAACACTTTTATAAATTGTTTGAGGGAACGCAGACACTATTTATTATAGATGACTGTTCAGCAGAAAGAGACATAGTTAAAAAGAGAAACACTTTGTCAAAACTAGCTTTCAGTGGAAGACATGCTGGGATAAGTGTGTGGATTCTATGTCAAAAATATAACTCAGTTTTAAAAGACTTTAGAGAACAGTTAAAGACTGTAGTTTTATTCCACATGAAAGACAGAGACGCATTTGATGAATGTATGCGTGAAAATGATGTTATTGAAGACGATCAAGAAAAACGAAGGATTAAGCAAAAACTAAAGTCTCAAAAGTTTTCTAAATTAGTGTTAAAAACAGATAATCCTACACATTATGTATGTTTGTAAAGTGTTTACTATTAGAGAACTATAAAATAGGCATTCTGGGTAAGCCGGCGGAGCAACAGCGAAACCGGCTTTAGCCGGTTGGAGCTGGCGGAGGTGGGTGAGCCAGAATGCCTATTTTATAGTTCTCTTACTATGCCTTGCTTGGGGACAGATAGATAGATAGATAGGTAGATAGATAGATAGATAGATAGATAGATAGATAGATAGATAAATAGAGAGAGAGAGAGAGAGAGAGAGAGAGATAGACAGATAGATAGATAGATCTTAAGTAATCTATACAGAAGTTACTGCAACAATCAGTTTCTTTAGAATATTTCATCTGAAGCAGCCGTCTGCGTTATTGACCTGACCACCGCTACAAGAGAAGCATTCGTAGTGACACATGGGCAAAAATCCAAAAACGAACAAATCTACGTGAACATACAGGCAATCTATGTGGACATACAGGCAATCTACGTGAACATACAGGCAATCTCTGTGGACATACAGGCAATCTATGTGGACATACAGGCAATCTATGTGGACACACAGGCAATCTATGTGGACACACAGGCAACCTCTGTGGACACACAGGCAACCTCTGTGAACATACAGGCAATCTATGTGGACACACAGGCAATCTATGTGGACACACAGGCAATCTATGTGGACACACAGGCAACCTCTGTGAACATACAGGCAATCTATGTGGACATACAGGCAACCTCTGTGAACATACAGGCAACCTCTGTGAACATACAGGCAATCAATCTATGTGGACATACAGGCAATCTATGTGGACATACAGGCAACCTCTGTGAACATACAGGCAATCTATGTGGACATACAGGCAATCTGTGTGGACATGCAAGCAAACGAGCAAAAGAATAGTGTTGTATCAGTCGCTCAACTTCCGTGCTACTCGCCACACTCAGCATCCAGAACATGGCATACAGCATCACTTTGCAGATTAACTCTAAAAGCAAAACCAGAACTAGTGTGCCGCCTAACCAAAGAACAATCAAACTACAAAACAGACTTAATGAAACTGAAACTGAACCTGCTCAAGGTGACAATATATTGGCAACAAAAGTGTGCCCTTGTCTCTTTTGCAATGAACTTGGATTTTGTTTGGTTCAATTATGGTATGGTATAGTAAAACAAAATACATGATTTTTTCGTGTGTTTTTTTGTTTTGTTTTGTTTTGTTTTTTTTTTAATCAGCGACTGGTATATTGCAGATGTGAAAATGGCCCTATCATTTTTTTAAAACTTTTTTTTCAGTATTGTTTATTTATTCAACGTAATTAAGCGTGAAACGGACGCAAATTTGTGGTCAAACACACAAGCGCACACAAGCGCATGTACGTGCTCGCCACCGCACACACAAGTACGCGCGCGCGCAAAGCACACACACACACACACACACACACACACACACACACACACACACACACACGCACGTACGCACGCACGCACGCACACACACACACACACACACACACACACACACACACACACACACACACACATACAAATATACACGCACACGCGCACACATGTGCGCGCACACACGCAACATGCGCGCACGCACGCACGCATACACACACAAGCACATAATATTCTCCTGTTACATTATTCTGAGATATATCTTTCTTGTCACCTACCATTAAGAACGGAAATAAGACTTATACTACTGAAACTCTTCATTTCCAGAACCAGAGAATTCTATGCTGTTTTGTTTGTCAGTTGGCCAGCGTTGCTTGAGAAAGGTTGTAATAAACCGAAATACTGCTGTTAATTCATGGGTGTTGTGAGGCTTCAGCGTTTTATCTTCCATAAAACGCTTACAACGTATATTGCATAAAGAAACGCCTCTTTAATTTTAACAGCATTTGCCTTAAATAAAGTCAATGCCACGTATTCTTTTCAATCTTCAGCATAAATCACAGTTATCAAACAAAAATCTGTAAACAACTTTGGTAAGATTACACATCCTCACCAGAATTCTATAATTTTTTTTTTCCAATGAGACAATCACATACACTGGCTTTACCTTTTCTTTTCAATTTTTAACAGCCAGCACCTTCTTGGATGTATATCTATCAAAATAATTTTCTTCATTATAAAGTGCCTCATGAACTGGGACGGACTGTTCATAATCCCTTTCCAGCATTTTTTTTTCAAATTTAAGAACCAGTGATGTGTTGGAATGTTATTTGCAAACCGTGATCTTTTTTAGATCTTGTGTATGGTCTTCCAGAATGGCTGCTGATTTTTTTTTTTTTTTGTGAAGGTTTTAGTTTATTCACAAGCGGGCCATGAGGAGGGTGCGAGGGATGGAACAATACAAAAATACAATCAAATTCAAGCACGTTAGGTCGTCATGAAGCCACATCAAGGAAATACAATAATTTCACGATCAGTCTGCTAAAGCACAGTAACAATCGCTTTACAGTCTCTGGTCTTTATAAGTTTATAGTACCATGAACATAAGTTCAAATAATGATAATAAATTTTACAGTTTATACAATACATGAATACCAAGAACTTTGCTCACAAATTTAAATGATGACTGTATAGTGATTAAGTCATATTTTGAGCAAGATTTCCTTTTCAGCCACACTGATGTCAGAACATAATAAGGAAGTTCGTGATAGTTAGGTTGCTTCTAAACGAAGATTTCCATTGCAAACCAGCACTCGTATCACATGTCTTTTTTTTTTTTTTTTTTTTTTTGATGCTGAAGTTTTTCTTTAATCTGTAATCATAAAAGGTATATACGATTCCCATATTTTTTTCAAATCGTGGTCAGGCAATTAATTTTGGCTATATATTCTTCAATTTTAAACTTTCCTGATAGTCGTTTCCTAAATACACTACACATTGGAACACATTTGTGTTGTTTACATTGAAAAATAAACCATTTCGCAGGCAGAATCATTCTTTCAAATGCTTCGTCATTTTCAATCTGTTTTCAGTACCTAAAATTACGAAATTTTTGGTCAAATTTAACGTCATTTTGCATTTTTCATTAATTTCTTGATGATTTAGTCCAGAATGATTTGATCATATTACACCCCCAAAATAAGTGTCTTATAGATTCCTTTTCTGTATGGCAAAACGTACAAGAGTTATCGCCAACCACACCTATTTCTTTCAATATAATATTTGTACCAAGAATTTGATGTATGATCCTCATTTGAAACCATTTCATTTCACTTCAGAAATTTTGTGTATCTTTTTGAAAACATTTTGCCAAACTATTTCGCCTTCCAATGTATTATTCCATTTTACAACATTTAGGAGCTGGGCTATCGTCTATTAATATGAGATAATAAACCTTTACAACTCGATAAAATCGTTTTTAGGGCGCATGGAAGGTCAGACTTGCTATTATTTTCTAAAACGATATTATGTTTAATCATATATTGTCGAATACATGATAGATATCCACCGTACGTCAAAAAGTCAATGCTGACCTGGAAACGACGGTTGAATTCAGCTAAAGACAAAAATCTTCCGTCTACATTCACAAAATCTGCAATGCAATGAACGCCATTTTCTGTCCAGTTCGTTGATTGAATAACTTGTTTCCACGTTTAAAGCGTTCATTGTACAGGAATGGTTCGGCTAGTAAATCTGTACTTGTTTTAGGCTGTACTTTCTTCCAAAACAGTTGATATGCACTGAAAACATGTTTCCAAAATAGGTTATCCTTTTTTTTTTTAGATTAACACACAACGGTCCGTACATATCTAGTTTATTCAATATGGGATATAACTGGGTACAAATACTTTTCCAGTTATGCTTAGAATAATACATTTTCGTATCCATGTAATTTTAGTAGACATTAAACATGTTTTAAACTTCAGGTACATTCAAACCACCATCTTTTACACTTTTAACTGTTGTCTTCCTATTAATTTTGTCTTGTTTTCCATTCCACACAAATCTGAAACACGCTTCCTGGAGATCTGCCATGAAATCATCGGGTGGGTTAGGCAACAAAATCCACAGATGTATCATTTTGAAAGAATCAAAGATTTCAGAACAGCCACCCTTCCCAGCAGAGTATATTATTTCTCTTGGACCAAATTTTAAAGAATGCTACCACTTCTTCAAATTTATCATTATAATTAATTGCCTCGCAATGCTTTAGATCGCTTGTTAGCCAAATTCCCAGTATCTTAAATCTGTCTGAGTTCCAGTTTATTTTCAGGTGTGGTAAATACCTTTTAGTTGATTTTCTCATGGATTCCTAGCCATATTGCTTGAGTTTTATCTACATTGATGTGTAATCCAGAGTACTGTCCAAATATTTCCACCGTTTGCATACTTTGTTCAAAAGATTTTCTGTCTCCTATGTTCATTAAACTGAGTGTCATCAGCGAACTGAGAAATTTTATGGTCTGTTTCATTAATAAAAAATTCCCTCTATATCTTTGTTTTCACGAATCATTATTGCCATTATCTCAGCACATAAAATAAATAAATAAGGTGAGATGGGGTCCCCTTGTATACATCCGCGTTAGACAGTCAACCGTTCCGTTACCTGACCATTGACTATAACAGTCGACTTTGTGTTTTTATAAAATGTTTGAATCCACCTTAAACCGTTCTCAGAAAGCCCAAAAGCTCTAAGAACTTTATACATAAATTCCCAATTTAAAGAATCAAATGCCTTCTCAAAATCTAAACAAATCAACACCCCCGGTAAGGATTTAGCTTTCAAACAGTGAATTAAATCATAAATAAGCCTTACATTATCACCAATATAACGGTTTGCCATAAAGCCTGTTTGATCCTCGTGAATGATTGAAGGTAATACGGCTTTAATTCTATTGGCGATACAGGATGAACCAATTTTATATATAACGTTAAGTAAGGAAATGGGTCTCCAATTTTTTATATATTGTTTAGGTTTGTCGTCCTTTGGTATGCAGACTATTATTCCTTCTCTCTGGGTATGGGAAAGTTCCCCATCTTTCAAACTATCATTTAGTGCTCTCACAATAAAAGGGCCCCAAGTCTTTCCAAAAGAATTTAAAGAATTCAGCATTGAATCCATCTGTCCCTGGACTTTTATGATTTGCCATATTTTCCAAGCAAATGCTGCTCATCAAGTGTAATGTCACCTTCCAGTGTTTGTGCTTCATCTAGTGTTAATTTAGGTACATCATTAATTAAATTCTCAATTTGACATTCTTTCAGTTTTCTTTCAGAATAAAGTGTTTGAAAAAAAAATGCACTTCCTTTCGTATTTCACATTGGTCTTGCAACAAAGTCTCATCTTTATCCACAAGATTAGTCATTGTTTTGCTCACATAATTCCTTTTCCCTAGCGAACAAAAATACGGTGTGAT
>CM065718.1:78553171-78555671 GCA_033310375.1 Conus canariensis
GTGTGTGTGTGTGTGTGTGTGTGAGTGTGTGTGTGTATGTGTGTGTGTGTGTGTGTGTGTGTGTGTGTGTGTGTGTGTGTGCGTGCGTGGGTATCTGCGCGCGCGTGTTTGTGTGCGTGTTTGTGTGTCTGTGTGTACGTGCATGTACATCTGTGTGTGTGTGTGTGTGTGTGTGTGTGTGTGTGTGTGTGTGTGTGTGTGGTGTGTGTGTGTGTGTGTGGGTATGCGTGCATACGTGCGTGCGCACGTGTATACTTGTGTGTTGTGTGTGTGTGTGTGTGTGTGTGTGTGTGTGTGTGTGTGTGTGTGTGTGTGTGTGTGTGCGTGCGTGCGTGCATTCGTGCGTGCGTATGTGCGCGCACGCATGTGTATGTATGTGTGCGTTGTGAATTATTCACAGCATGCCACTCAAAGGAGATTCAGCGCGCCCATGAGCTCCGTCTGTTCTCGATATCCATGTACGGCTGGTCAGTTGAGATCTGCTTCATCAGTGAACCATGTGCGGCTGTCAGTTGAGATCTCCTTCATCAGTGAGCCATGTGCGGCTGGTCAGTTGAGATCTCCTTCATCAGTGAGCCATGTGCGGCTGGTCAGTTGAGATCTCCTTCATCAGTGAGCCATGTGCGGCTGGTCAGTTGAGATCTCCTTCATCAGTGAACCATGTGCGGCTGGTCAGTTGAGATCTCCTTCATCAGTGAACCAGTTTTGTCTCCTCTACAAAATCGAACGTGGAATCTTGGATGTCAGTGTGGAGAAGAATGATACACATCTACAAGCGGTGCGGTCAACTGCCGCAACCCCTACGTTGGCTTTTGTTTCCAGACATAAATTTCACAGTGTGACTGTACTGCATATTTCGTTACTTGTTTTTGTGTTATATACGAAGTAATGTTTTAGCGACAAACCATTACATCTGTAAGTGTAAATTGTTTGTTTTTTTGTTTTCTATGTACTTTTGCATACACAGCGCATGCTTGAAGGTAGATAATACTTCGTTCAGCGAACAAAACATCCTAGGAAAAACAAGAAACGCAGTGTGATTCTGGCTGAACGGTCTCTACCATTGGTCTTACCCGAGCACTCTCATCTGTTCATCCAGCTCACATGTTGTCTGTATCCTTGAACTGTTTCTGATGGAGACTGCTGGCTTACAATCCCACAGCCTGGAACATACCTTGGTCTTCCTTAGACTACGAGAAGGACCAGGACGTCTGCAGGCTAATGCACAGCCTGGAACATACTTTGGTCTTCCTTTGACTACGAGAAGGACCAGAACGTCTGCAGACTAATGCCCAGTGGTCGGTCATGCACTGGATGGTAGGAGTGTGCAGCCAATATCTGTCTGTCTTTTAACCTATCTGCCTGTCTGTCTGTCGGTCTCTCTGTCTGCCTGCCTGTCTCCCCCTCCCTCCCTCCCCCCTCTCAATCTCTCACTCCCCTCTCTCTCTCTTCTAATCAACCATTCTTTGAGCCACCATGCGTCTCTGGTCTCAAATGCACACTGACGAGGAAGAAAATTAATGTTTAAAGATATTCTGCAGCGCAAACTAACACACCCAGCTCCTGAGCCCAAACGTCTCTCAGAACGCTTTAGGTTTTATTGATCCTTTGGACCCAAGAGAGGATTTAGACAAATATTACAATACACACGTCCCTCATACAGAATAGGGAGAGACGCATACAAATACCGGAAAACCTAATTGTCATTGCTGCATGACTCAAACATTGCCGAGCTTTGTCCTGCAGAGATTGCTGGTGTGTGTCTCATTTCCCCTGATTTCTATTCATTCACACGGAGACGTTTTGTCTTTGTGGTAGCTGCTGCTGGACGTATGTGACGCTACTAGAAATCAAGACAGTGTAGCCAAAGAGTGGCCTTTTGTTATGAAGGGGAGAAGTCTTTCCCTTTGACAATGGTAGCAGAGGACGGGTTGGGTAGCTGTGATAAGTGAAATGTGTGCATAGCAGAAGCTTAACTTCACACACACACACACACACACACACACACACACACACACACACACACACACACACACGCGCGCGCACACACACACACACACATACACACGCGCGCGCGCGCGCACGCATGCACACACAGACCTCACACACACACACACACACACACACACACACACCACACACACACACACACTGACATACACAGACAGACAAACAGACAGACACACACACACACACACAGACACCACACACACAGACAGACACACACACACACACACACACACACACACACACACACACACACACACACAACACACACAACACACACACCATCCTTTAGAGGTAAGATGCGGGAAGGAGGTCGGCGGAGAGGTTGGGGGAGTAAGGGGAAGTAAAGCCGGGGGTAGAAAAGCAAGGAAGGGAAGGGGGATCACGTGACAATGTCGGGCTCGTGGGAGAGAGGAGCATCATCCAGATGACTTCACAGTTGCAATGATGTGGTGTCAAGCAGTCTTCTACAATGACTGCCGAGAGATGAAAG
>CM065718.1:78560671-78563171 GCA_033310375.1 Conus canariensis
GGTCTATTCCCCAGGTCTATACTTCTTCAGGTCTATACCCCCAGGTCTATATTTCCTCAGGTCTATTCCCCAGGTCTATGTCCCCAGGTGTATGTCCCCAGATCTATACTTCTTTAGGTCTATACCCCCAGTTCTAACTCCCAGTCTATACTTCTCAGTCTAGCTCCGGTCTATACTTCCTCAGGTCTATACCCCCAGGTCTATACTTCTTCAGGTCTATGTCCCCAGGTCTATACTTCTTCAGGTCTATACCCCCAGGTCTGTATTCCCCCAGGTCTATGTTCCCCCAGGTCTATATTCGTCTAGATCTATATTTCATCACGTGTATGTTCTCTAAGGTCTAAGGTTCCTCAAATCTATGTTCCCTCAGATCTACATACCCTCAGATCTACAGTTTCTTACCTCTATAATCTCAGGTCTGTATTTCCGAAAGTTTTATGTTCCCCGAGGTCAATGTTTCCGCAGATGTGTGTGTTCTCCCAGGTCTATGATCCTCACGGTCAATTAACCCCCCCTCCCCCCCCCCCCCCCCCCCCCACACACACACACACACACACTTCTTGGTTCCCCAGGTCTACGTTTCCCTAAAATGTCTGTAGTAGTATGCCATTTCGTGTGGACATTCTACTATTTTTGGGGCAATACGTCACAATAATGCACAAACATGACACAATATGGCAATTTGACCATTTTGGGCAATACGTCACAATAATGCACAAACATGACACAATATGGCAGTTTGACCATTTTGGGCAATCCGTCACAATAATGCACAAACATGACACAATATGGCAATTGACCATTTTGGACAATACGCCACAACAATGCACAAACATGACACAATATGGCAATTTGACTATTTGGGGCAATACGTCACAATAATGCACAAACATGACACAATATGACAATTTGACCATTTTGGGTAATACGTCATAATAATGCACTAACATGACACAACATGGCAGTTTGACCATTTTGGCAATACGTCACAATAATGCACAAACATGACACAGTATGGCAGTTTGACTATTTTGGGCAATACGTCACAATAATGCACAAACATGACACAGTATGGCAATTTGACCATTTTGGGCAATGGCCAAAATATGGTCAGCAGAAAACATGCTGTTGTGGTCGGTTGTGAAAAACCTATCAAAACGTGATGGCAGGCGCGCGCGCACGCACACACACACACACACACACACACACACACACACACACACACACACACACACACACACACACTCGGAATATATCGGAAAATAGAATACTTACCTCGGTCAATATTGATAATACAAATCAAACGACAAAAAGACATAGCGAAAAATTCATAATGGGATCTAAATTGCTGCATGATATGTCACGTAAATTAATGTGGCGTAGTTTAATTTGTTGCTTGACAAATAACATGCCGTACTACAATACGTAACATGGTGTGCCATGACGTCTAACGTGTCGTGATATGGCACGGTATGGCGCAACTGTGCATATTGCATGGTATATTGTATTGGGGGAACACAGACATGGAAGTATAAATGAAGACCTGGGGAAACACACACACACACACACTCTCTCTCTCTCTCTCTCTCTCTCTCTCTCTCTCTCTCTCTCTCTCTCTCTCTCTTTCTCACACACACACACACACACACACACACGCACACACACACACTCTCTCTCTCTCTCTCTCTTTTCTCTCTCTCTCTCTCTCTCTCTCACACACACACACACACACACACACACACACACACACACACACACACACACACACAGAGAACGTAAATTCTGTGGGGAACACAGACGAAAGGGAACATCAACTAGGGGGCAAATTTAACCTGAGATAATTTAGTCCTAAATGAAAGTGAATTCAGGGGAACATAGACCTGGCTGAAAACCTTGACATCCACCACTGGAACACCCCAAAGTCTCCAGCCTGCTTTGTCCTGTCATTAGAAATCATATGATATCCACCACTGGAGCACCCCAAAGTCTCAAGCCTGCTTTGTCCTGTCATTAGAAATCATATGATATCCACCACTGGAACACCCAGAAGTCTCAAGCCTGCTTTGTCCTGTCAGAAATCATATGGTATCCACCACTGGAACACCCAAAAATCTCCAGCCTGCTTTGTCCTGTCAGAAATCATATGATATCCACCACTGGAGCACCCCAAAGTCTCCAGCCTGCTTTGTCCTGTCAGAAATCATATGATGTCCTGTCATTAGAAATCACACCCACCTTTACTTCCACTGGACCATCCTGCCTGGTTTTTTTTTTTTTTTTTTTTTTTTTTTTGTAAACCTTTCTGATGATTTTTGGACTGTTTCTTTTTTTCTTTCTTTATTTTTTTTTTTTTTACAGTGCTAAAAAAAAGAAGCTAACCAACGCACTGCAATTGAAAGTTTTCTGTTAATGGTCAATTTCCATGTTAAAGTAGGCCAGAAAAAAAAAAAAAAACAGTAAAAATGTAGTTTATCAACACACACACACACACACACACACA
>CM065718.1:78568171-78578171 GCA_033310375.1 Conus canariensis
AACATAAACACTATACAGCAGGCACCATGAAAATCATGTTTAGAGATGTTCCAATTGATGTCAGTTTTGAGTGCCTAAAAGAGATAGACATTTTTCATCTGATATTAGATTTTTCCTACGGAAGAAGTATTTCAAAGCAACTTGTGTGTTTTTGACAATGTTCGAATTCCTTTTTAAAACGAAAATGTGTGGAATGGCTTCGACAAAATGAAAACCTCAATAAAGCCCTGTGATGGACTGGGCTCTGAACAACATCCATTGAATAGGTTTTGCTCTGATCATGCCCTCAGTGATGGACTGGGCTCTGAACAATATGAATTGAATAGGCTTTGCTCTGATCATGCCCTCAGTGATGGACTGGGCTCTGAACAATATGAATTGAATAGGCTTTGATTTGATCATGCCCTCAGTGATGGACTGGGCTCTGAACAATATGAATTGAACAGGCTTTGCTCTGATCATGCCCTCAGTGATGGACTGGGCTCCGAATAACATCAATTGAACAGGCTTTGATTTGATCATGCCCTCAGTGATGGACTGGGCTCCGAACGACATCAATTGAACAGGCTTTGCTCTGATCATGCCCTCAGTGATGGACTGGGCTCTGAACAACATCAATTGAACAGGCTTTGCTCTGATCATGCCCTCAGTGATGGACTGGGCTCTGAACAACATCCATTGAACAGGCTTTCCTCTGATCATGCATGGCACCTGCACAAAGCCGGCATATTTTCCAAGGGGGGAGGGGGGGGGGGGGGGCAGTCTGGATGGGGAAAATCGCGGGCTGTGACACGCGCGACTCGAAAAAGCGAAAAGTCAAGGTAATGAGGAGGAGGTGGAGGTGGAGGGTGGGCATGAAAACAGACAAACAGTCAGTATCACTGACGTTAATAGCGGTCGTACCTTGGAACTGAAATGGGCCAATGGCTGTAAACTCCGTGGTGGTTAATGTCACTTTAATCAATAAGACCCTTCAACTGCGGTTGAAAACAAGAACCTCGGTACTTCTTGGTGGTCATCTCATCATCGTGAAAGCAGATCCTTATTGAACCAACCTTTAGATGGCAAACATACGTTGTCTAGTAACGCGATCTTGCCAATTTTGATTACCTTGAATTTGTACGTAATTGTGTGATCTTTTAGTTAGCAAGCCACGGTCGTTGCGCTATACGTATCTTAATGCTTTAAAGAATCTGAGTGGTAGAAAGAAACGCGCTACATTCTCTTTTTAGCGGGTTGGGTTCGTATAGGGGGGAGTATCCACAAATTGTTTTAACGCTGGGTGACAAGTTGTCCTGTGATGGCAATAGATCGTCTTCGATCGACGAAAATTTCACATAATACAGCTGTAATGTTCAAATTGACAATGCTTTAGAAGACAGCAAAAGTACTGAAAGAATGAGATATCTGAAATCGAGCTCATAGACAGTTCCAAACTCAACAGGCCGAACAACCCCTCTCAGTCGAACATAACCAAGCACCATTTTTCTTGATGAGTTTTCTTTTAGAAAAGATCGTTCAAACTTCAGGTAGGAATCAGGCCTGACAATCTACATCAGTCGAACAGCAGCGAGCAGTATTGTGCACGATGTGATCTCTTCCTTCAGGGAAGATCGTTTGAACTGCACACTAGAACCAGTCTGTCGTTTGTGACTGCTCGGTGATCTCTGCAAACTAGATTCTGGGTCGCAGATGTTCATTATGAGAGGATATATAAGCTACACACAAAAAGTTAAGGATCACTTTCACAAACATTCATAACTGTCAAAATAAGAAAGTCAATGCGTTGAAGTCTGGCCAACATTTAATTCCATTCTTCAGTGATAACGATACACAATTGCCTTCAATCTCGAGCAATCGTTTGGTGTGTACATTTGATTAAAGTGGGTACGTATCCAAATTTGATTTCCCAAAGTCATTGAAATCACAAGACAGGGCATACTGATGCTCCCAAAAGCTCAGTATTGCGTGTAACCACCATGGCTGTTCTGGCACTCGACGCAGCGAGTCCTCATCGAGTTGACCAGGTTGGTGAAGATCCTCTGTGGAAGCGCCTGCCACTCAGCCTGCAGCATCTGGTAGAGGTGTTGGGCATCCCTGGGAGAGGGGTGGCTCCTCACTTTGCGATCCAACTCATCCCAGAGGTTCTCAATCGGGTTGAGATCGGGACTGCATGCTGGCCACTCCATTCTGTTGACTCCAGACTGCTGCAGGAAGTCGTTGACCACCCTTGCCCTGTGGGGGCGAGCATTGTCATCCTGGTAGACAGCCCTCGGTCCCATCTGCTGCAGTGTAGGCACAGCCAGCGGTCGAAGGGTCTCATTCTGGTATCGGATGCCAGTCAGGTTACCCTGTACATGATACAAGGGTGTTCTGTGGTGAAGGCTGAAGGCCCCCCAGACCATTACAGAACCTCCACCAAAGGCCACCTTTTCTTGGACAGTGGCGTCAGTAAAGCGTTGCCCTGGGCGCCTCCAGACCCTCAGTCGGCCGTCGTTGTGGTGAAGGGTGAAGCGTGATTCATCACTGAACAGGACCTGGGACCATTGCTGACGTGTCCACCTCACGTGACGTGCGCAGAAGGCGCGGCGTGCTGTCCTATGGGCTGGAGTTAAGCGTGGCCGTACTGCTGGGCGACGAGAACGGAGATTAAACCCATGTAGACGGTTCCGTATGGTCTGCTGGCTGATGTTGATGTTAGTAGCCACCCTGAACTGCCTTTGAATTATGCTGGAAGAGGCTGTTCTTGTCTGCAGGGCTTGTCGTTCAATGAGACGATCGTCACGTGGGGTTGTCTTCTTCGGTCGACCAGATCTGCATCTTTCATGGACAATCCCAGTGGCTGTGAAGCGTTGAATCAGTCGGACAATGACCAAGATGGACACATGAAGTCGCCTGGCCACTTCGCGCTTGAGAACACCATCTTGGAACCATGCAACAGCTCGTCCCCTATCCAACTCGCTTAATTTTCGTCGTGGAGGCATTGTCAGATCAGGCCTACTACTGGTGGAATGTCTTCTTATATAGCCAAGCGAGCGACAGCATCTCACACATAAACAGCAGTGCTTGCACGTGCATAATGGTTTTTCCATCTGGCAAGTGCAATGTGTTCAGGCAGAACGGTCCAAAACAAGGTCATTTTTCGCAAGTTTCCGCTTTTCCGTTTGCGGCCCAGCTCAGTAGTAGAGAATCCCATGCAATTTTCGCACTAACACAACATCGCCCACTTACAGCTGAACAAGAATTCATGACAATTTGGCTGGACTAAGAAATAAATAACAGTAGGGAACCGAGTTTATGACGCACCTGTTTTCACATACCGATCCTTAACTTTTTGTGCGTAGTATAGTTCGTCATTAGTTGGCAGTCAAGATACATGAACTAATGGTCTGTTCAATTACGGGCTGCCTTTGTCAGACCGGGGGATGATGAAGTCACAGCACATACAGCGCTTTGCTCTCTACACACGACACCTGAGCTGAACACCAGTATACAAACAGCTGACACATGAAATGAATGCCAGACACTGCCGACACATGAGTCAAATGCTGTAAAACGAACACTTCTGACTCAAGAGGTCAATGTCGTACAAACACTGCCGACGCATGAGCTAAATGCCTTACAAACACTACCAACACATGAGCTAAATGCCTTACAAACACTACCAACACATGAGCGAAATGCCTTACAAACACTACCAACACATGAGCTAAATGCCTTACAAACACTACCAACACATGAGCTAAATGCCTTACAAACACTACAACACATGAGCTAAATGCCTTACAAACACTACAACACATGAGCTAAATGCCTTACAAACACTACCAACACATGAGCTAAATGCCTTACAAACACTACAACACATGAGCTAAATGCCTTACAAACACTACCAACACATGAGCTAAATGCCTTACAAACACTACCAACACATGAGCTAAATGCCTTACAAACACTACAACACATGGGCTAAATGCCTTACAAACATTACAACACATGAGCTAAATGCCTTACAAACACTACAACACATGAGCTAAATGCCTTACAAACACTACAACACATGAGCTAAATGCCTTACAAACACTACAACACATGAGCTAAATGCCTTACAAACACTACAACACATGAGCTAAATGCCTTACAAACACTACAACACATGAGCCAAATGCCTTACAAACACTACAACACATGAGCGAAATGCCAATATATTATATATATATATTATATATATATATATATATATATATATATATATATATATATATATATATATGCATGCAGCTAAACATGAGCTGAACACCTGTACACATCCGCTGGTTTCTAGTTACGTCATTGATTTGTTTTGTTTGTACTTGGAATTCATAGCATTTGTTAACTGAGAAGACAGAGCAATGGGGATGATTTCAGATTTACCGAATATTCAAAAACACGCGCAGTGTCATAGAGAATTATCGATAACAAAGGTATTGACAGCCCCCCAAAAAAAAGAATTCTGACAATTCTAAGTTTGTCCATCATTCTCAGAATATAACCTTTCAGTTTATTTCATTATCTAAGGAATTTCATGCTTGTCATTCTTTACAGTAAAGGTGTTCAAAGACAGGTATTCACTTGCTTTCTTTTCGTGCACACATGAAGAGAGTGCTGTGGGGAGGGTGGCATAGAGAGTGCTGTGGGGAGGGTGGCATTATGAAGAGAGTGCCGTGGGGAGGGTGGCATTATGAAGAGAGTGCTGTGGGGAGGGTGGCATAGAGAGTGCTGTGGGGAGGGTGGCATTATGAAGAGAGTGCTGTGGGGAGGTGGCATAGAGAGTGCTGTGGGGAGGGTGGCATTATGAAGAGAGTGCTGTGGGGAGGTGGCATAGAGAGTGCTGTGGGGAGGGTGGCATTATGAAGAGAGTGCTGTGGGGAGGGTGGCATTATGAAGAGAGTGCTGTGGGGAGGGTGGCATAGAGAGTGCTGTGGGGAGGGTGGCATTATGAAGAGAGTGCCGTGGGGAGGGTGGCATTATGAAGAGAGTGCTGTGGGGAGGGTGGCATTATGAAGAGAGTGCCGTGGGGAGGGTGGCATTATGAAGAGAGTGCTGTGGGGAGGGTGGCATTATGAAGAGAGTGCCGTGGGGAGGGTGGCATTATGAAGAGAGTGCTGTGGGGAGGGTGGCATAGAGAGTGCTGTGGGGAGGGTGGCATTATGAAGAGGGTGCTGTGGGGAGGGTGGCATTATGAAGAGAGTGCCGTGGGGAGGGTGGCATTATGAAGAGAGTGCTGTGGGGAGGGTGGCATAGAGAGTGCTGTGGGGAGGGTGGCATAGAGAGTGCTGTGGGGAGGGTGGCATAGAGAGTGCCGTGGGGAGGGTGGCATTATGAAGAGAGTGCCGTGGGGAGGGTGGCATTATGAAGAGAGTGCCGTGGGGAGGGTGGCATTATGAAGAGAGTGCTGTGGGGAGGGTGGCATAGAGAGTGCTGTGGGGAGGGTGGCATAGAGAGTGCTGTGGGGAGGGTGGCATAGAGAGTGCCGTGGGGAGGGTGGCATTATGAAGAGGGTGCTGTGGGGAGGGTGGCATTATGAAGAGAGTGCCGTGGGGAGGGTGGCATTATGAAGAGAGTGCTGCGGGGAGGGTGGCATTATGAAGAGAGTGCCGTGGGGAGGGTGGCATTATGAAGAGAGTGCTGCGGGGAGGGTGGCATTATGAAGAGAGTGTTGTGGGGAGGGTGGCATTATGAAGAGAGTGCTGTGGGGAGGGTGGCATAGAGAGTGCCGTGGGGAGGGTGGCATTATGAAGAGAGTGCCGTGGGGAGGGTGGCATTATGAAGAGAGTGCTGTGGGGAGGGTGGCATTATGAAGAGAGTGCTGTGGGGAGGGTGGCATTATGAAGAGAGTGCTGTGGGGAGGGTGGTATTAATCTTGTGAAAATGCGACTGTGAGGGCAGGAGACCAAGCGTCACACCAAGCGACCGCCAGGATGATGGGGTGGAGCGAATGGGGGAGCATGAATTGAAATATAGGACAAAGGGATAGAAGGGGGAAAGCGAGGGAATGAAATATAGGACAAAGGGATAGAAGGGGGAAAGCGAGGGAATGAAATATAGGACAAAGGGATAGAAGGGGGAAAGCGAGGGAATGAAATATAGGACAAAGGGATAGAAGGGGGAAAGCGAGGGAATGTAATGGGAACAGAGATGGTATCACTTCCGCCATTTGTAAAATCAGTCTTCACACTGATTGTTCTTTTCCGACGTTCGTATGTTTCAGCTTTCATCTTACATATTCTTTCTTTTTTCATGTTCAAAGGAGGTGTTGTTTTTCATCATCAATATTTATGAATCCACTCTCGTGCTTGTGGCTGCCTTGAGTTTTGGATCCAATTTTCTTCTGGTAACATAACAACACTCACAACAACCAACTAAGCAACAGAAAGACACGAAAACACCACCACCACCTTCACCAACACCATAACCAACAATGAAGACTTTTGCAATGTCCTATCTTATACATTCATTTGACTGTTTTAAAGCTTGTGTTCATAGCAACACTATAAAAATTACGTGCGTTTAAAAAGAAAGAAAGAAAAGAAACAAACAAAGAAGAAAAAAACGTCGAATAAAGAAAGCTGAACAGGGGCGAATCAGATCGTAGCTGTCAGCAAGACAGTCACGACCCGAAATGTGAACTGAAGAGAGAAAGAGTGGAGAGGACGGTGTTGGGCGGTGGGGGTGAAGTGTGTGTGTTAGTGTGTGTGTGTGTGTGTGGGGGGGGGGGGGGGGGGGGGGGCGGTTGAAAGTAAATCAGTCTCCAGCCTTCGTGCCAACAGAAACGTTATCAGTGCAAGGAGGGCGTGGACAGTGCGTGGGGCGGGAACCTGTTACTTCCTGAAACAAATCATCCACAAAAAATATACTTTTGAGGGGATGAGTGTGAATCTCTGTAACGATCAACGCAGATGCTATGTTAACTGCCCATTAAGGCAATCTCAGAAGACCAGATATAGCACCAGCTTGGGTTTTCTCTTTACGGTAACGGGTGCTGGTTTGGTGATAACACAGGGCCATTCAGGATGAACGCGTGTTGCCGTGTCACACGAGAGACCCCAGTTTCAGTTTCCTCCCGTGAATGTAGCTGGTAGATCTACCGTGATTTGATGGGGTCTGCAATCTGGTCAGTATGGGACCAATGGCGGTAAATCTGGTCAGTATGGGACCAATGGCGGTAAACGAGCCCATGAAAAGCAAGCCAGTTACTTTGGTTCCTAAATGAGGGATGAGCACGCAACGTCTTTGCAAGGTGGTTCCTAAATGTGTCCCTCTTTGCCCTTCATTGCCCGAACAAGCCTACATTTGGCCCTTTATGGCCTGAATAATCCCAATCCTCTTTCCTCATTTGTTTATTGTTTTATTTTCATGTACAAAGAGATTTTAACACCAGATCACTGACACAAGGATAAAATATTCAAAAGATCCCCCCCCCCCCCCAACACACACACACATGCACGCACACACGCATGCAAGCACGCATGCTTGCACGACATACAAACACAGAGACACAGACACATAGACACGCAGACAGACAGACAAGCACGCACACACACACACACACACACACACACACACACAACACACACACACACACACACAATACATAGACAGACACACACACAACATACACACACACACACAACGAGAGAGAGAGAGAGAGAGAGAGAGAGAGAGAGAGAGAAGAGAGAGAGAGAGAGAGAGAGAGGGGGGGGGGGTAACATTTGCTACTTACCCGCAGGTGAGGAAAGGCAGGAGCTGAAACTCACCCCCCAGAAAATAAATCCTGACAGATCTGTTTTGGCACGAAGTTCGTCCCTGTCCTTTAATATTCACAAACTGCCCCGAACATCAGACAGTGTTGATCAAAATTCACAAACTACCCCGAACATCAGACAGTGTTGATCAAAATTCACAAACCACCCCGAACATCAGACAGTGTTGATCAAAATTCACAAACTACCCCGAACATCAGACAGTGTTGATCAAAATTCACAAACTACCCCGAACATCAGACAGTGTTGATCAAAATTCACAAACCACCCCGAACATCAGACAGTGTTGATCAAAATTCACAAACTACCCCGAACATCAGACAGTGTTGATCAAAATTCACAAACTGCCCCGAACATCAGACAGTGTTGATCAAAATTCACAAACTACCCCGAACATCAGACAGTGTTGATCAAAATTCACAAACTACCCGAACATCAGACAGTGTTGATCAAAATTCACAAACCACCCCGAACATCAGACAGTGTTGATCAAAATTCACAAACCACCCCGAACATCAGACAGTGTTGATCAAAATTCACAAACCACCCCGAACATCAGACAGTGTTGATCAAAATTCACAAACCACCCCGAACATCAGACAGTGTTGATCAAAATTCACAAACTACCCCGAACATCAGACAGTGTTGATCAAAATTCACAAACTACCCCGAACATCAGACAGTGTTGATCAAAATTCACAAACTACCCCGAACATCAGACAGTGTTGATCAAAATTCACAAACTACCCCGAACATCAGACAGTGTTGATCAAAATTCACAAACTACCCCGAACATCAGACAGTGTTGATCAAAATTCACAAACTACCCCGAACATCAGACAGTGTTGATCAAAATTCACAAACCACCCCAACATCAGACAGTGTTGATCAAAATTCACAAACTACCCCGAACATCAGACAGTGTTGATCAAAATTCACAAACCACCCCGAACATCAGACAGTGTTGATCAAAATTCACAAACTACCCCGAACATCAGACAGTGTTGATCAAAATTCACAAACTACCCCGAACATCAGACAGTGTTGATCAAAATTCACAAACCACCCCGATCATCAGACAGTGTTGATCAAAATTCACAAACCACCCCGAACATCAGACAGTGTTGATCAAAATTCACAAACCACCCCGAACATCAGACAGTGTTGATCAAAATTCACAAACCACCCCGAACATCAGACAGTGTTGATCAAAATTCACAAACCACCCGAACATCAGACAGTGCTGATCAAAATTCACAAACCACCCCGAACATCAGACAGTGTTGATCAAAATTCACAAACTGCCCCGAACATCAGACAGTGTTGATCAAAATTCACAAACTACCCCGAACATCAGACAGTGTTGATCAAAATTCACAAACTACCCCGAACATCAGACAGTGTTGATCAAAATTCACAAACCACCCCGAACATCAGACAGTGTTGATCAAAATTCACAAACCACCCCGAACATCAGACAGTGTTGATCAAAATTCACAAACCACCCCAAACATCAGACAGTGTTGATCAAAATTCACAAACCACCCCGAACATCAGACAGTGTTGATCAAAATTCACAAACCACCCCGAACATCAGACAGTGTTGATCAAAATTCACAAACTGCCCCGAACATCAGACAGTGTTGATCAAAATTCACAAACTACCCCGAACATCAGACAGTGTTGATCAAAATTCACAAACGACCCCGAACATCAGACAGTGTTGATCAAAATTCACAAACTGCCCCGAACATCAGACAGTGTTGATCAAAATTCACAAACTATCCCGAACATCAGACAGTGCTGATCAAAATTCACAAACTACCCCGAACATCAGACAGTGTTGATCAAAATTCCAAACCACCCCGAACATCAGACAGTGTTGATCAAAATTCACAAACCACCCGAACATCAGACAGTGTTGATCAAAATTCACAAACTACCCCGAACATCAGACAGTGTTGATCAAAATTCACAAACTATCCCGAACATCAGACAGTGTTGATCAAAATTCACAAACTACCCCGAACATCAGACAGTGTTGATCAAAATTCACAAACCACCCCGAACATCAGACAGTGTTGATCAAAATTCACAAACCACCCCGAACATCAGACAGTGTTGATCAAAATTCACAAACCACCCCGAACATCAGACAGTGTTGATCAAAATTCACAAACCACCCCGAACATCAGACA
>CM065718.1:78583171-78603171 GCA_033310375.1 Conus canariensis
CTTCTGTAGATTCTTCACGCAAGACAAATAACACTGAAGACTGACAATAAAAGACGTGCATACAGTTACCTATTTCCCAGTTCGAAGAGATAAGTGACTGTTCGTCCTTCATTTTCATTGTCTTCAAAGTTATTTGTCTTGCCTGAAGAAGACCCAGTAGGTCGAAACGCGTTGTGTTTCTCTGTGTTTGTTTATGTTTTCGTTCGGCGGCACAGTAATTCTGTCTTTGCTCTTGTTAAGAAGACAGCGATCGGATGGTTTCCAAATTTGCCGAACATTCCGAAAACACGCAAAGTGCCATTAAAAATGTTCCATAACAAAGGTATTAGCAGTCAAAAATGTAATTCTGAGTATTTAAATTTGTTTGATAATGAATACCTTTGCATTTAATTTTTTTTAATAGGAATTTCCTTCATGCCATTTTTTTTTTTTTTTTACTGAGTATGACAACAGTTAACTGTGCTTGCTTACTCTTTGTGCACGAATGAGAGAAAGAAGAGACTGTAGTAGTGGGCAAGGTGACTGAAAACTTGCAACATGCGAGTGTGTGGACAGGAAACCAAGCGTGAAACCAGGCCATCGCGAGGAGGAGGTGTGGGGATGAGGGCACGGGGAGGAAGTGGGGGAGAAGCCATCGAGATGGATGAGGAATGGGGGAGAAAGTGAGGGTATGTAATGGGAACAAAGATGGTATTACTTCCTACACTTTATAAAATCAACTTTCACACTAATTGTTCTTTTGCAACGTTCTAATGTTTCTGCTCTCATCTTGTATACTACCTATTTTATGTTTCTGCTCTCATCTTGTATACCACCTATTTTAAGCACTGGGGTGATAAACGGAATAGATCTTGCTTTAGCTTGTGTCTTAGCAGTACAATATAAATGACATACATTACAAAATGGCATATAGAGATAGTTGTGCAGGGGCGGATCAGATTGTAGCTACCAGCACTTCACTGTCTCTTATCCACAAACCAGCTTAGAACTCAATAAGCCGTACTATTAAAAGTGGAGAGTGGACTGGGGATCCCTGCTTGGCGTGAAGTAATGTGCAGCCTCCTAGCAGAGACACTCTTTTTTGTGCCATCAGTTCTCGGATCAATGGAGCACCTAAGGTGGTGATTTTTTTTTAAATTTATTTTTTTACTTTTTTCTTTTTTTCTTCCCTAAGGCCAAAATCCACCTCTTCATTTTTTGGTGCTTCACACTGTCCTCTTCATCTGCCGAAAAAACAAAAAACGGAAGAAAAAAAAATTCCACTACTAGGCTTTTTGTCTCTGTTTTTTTTTTCTTCTTTTCTTTCCCAGCCAATCTCTTACACACCATGCATAGTCTGTATGTTCTCTTACAAATGGACATATTTTTGCTGATTTTAATGTTTTGGCAATTGATACAAAGTGTCTGGGTTTGTTAATGTACTAATGTGTGGTGTACTGGCACACTCACTCTGATAATGTGTTGCATTATACGGAAACGGAACCAACATAGATGAAACAAAGGACTTAATTATTTTTTGTTTTTCATTTTGTTTTACACATACACCCGCACACACACTCTCGCTCCCTCCCCTCCCCCTTCCCCCTCTCTCTCAAATATGCTAACAATGGTAGAAACCTGTTAAATACACGACACGATACCAAAGCAAAAACTATGCGTAAGCAACCAATTCTGTATATACACATGCCTGAAAGGATGTCGTTGGTCCCTATTGCCTGTCTCCCTCTCCTTCCCCCTACCCAAGCGCGTGAGCGCTGTTCACATCACACCACCACCACCACCATCCACCCACCCCACCACCCATCCCCCCACCCCCTCCCCCACCCCCACCACCCAACATTCACCCATCTCCACCCCCACCCCCACAAAAAAGGACACACACACACACGCACACACCACACACACAGAAAGAGAGAGACAACGAGAGAGAGAGAGAGAGAGAGAGAGAGAGAGAGAGAGAGAGAGAGAGAGAGAGAGAGAAGAAGAAAGAAAGAGAGAGAGAGAGAGCGAGAGACGAGAGAGAGAGAGAGAGAGAGAGAGAGAGAGAGAGAGAGACAGACAGAACAGACAGACAGACGGAAACAGACAGACAGATAAACAGACCGTTAGGCAGACAGACAGGCAGACAGACGGACAGAGAAGGCGTCTTTTAAATGAATTTAGGGATTTAGTTTGTTACATGTCGTCTCATCAGTTGTCTCTTCCCCGATGAAGGCAATCTTATAGTGAAAAGAAATTATGCATGATCCCCATCATTTTCCACATTCCCCACGTGCAGCAGTCTTACACAGGCGAAAACGAAAGAGTGCAAGAAAGTACAGAGGAGTGGAGAACGAAAAGGCATATTTACCTTGGGGTCACTTTCTTTATGAAAGTAACGTCACCAAGACTGTAATGTGTGCGTGCGTGTATATGTGTGTGTACCTGTAAGTGTGTTTGTTATAGTGCATGTGCGCGCACGCAAAATGCACAAACACGTGCATGTATTTGTAACTATGTATCTCTCTCTCTCTCTCTCTCTCTCTCTCTCTCTCTCTCTCTCTCTCCCTCTTCCCCCTCCCTCTCTGTGCGCACGCGTGCGCGTATCAGAGACACTCAAACGGATGTACTGCCCAGGGCATGCAGATGTCAAAGGAAATGAGAGAGCAGACTCACTGACAGGTAATGCAACGACAAGAACTGGATTACAGCTTGGCCGATTTAATGTAATAAAGACATTTGAAGAATCATCGAAACAAACAAGATCAAAGCCACTATACCATGAGCTCAGCATCAAGAGAGGAAGTGGCTGCACATCCAGACTTAAAGGAAGAGTATGCTGCCATGCAGGAGGAGCTGAGAGGGCTGAGGCGGGAGGTGGACGACCTTCGGCAGCAGAACCACGACCTGCAGAGAAGGAACGACGACCTGGCATCGAGGATGGACAACCTGGAAAGGAAGACGGACGACCTAGAGGGGAGGTCCAGACGAAACAACGTTCTGTTCTACGGCTTGCCCAGGAAGGAAAACGAGACAAGTGCTGAATGTGAAGACCTGCTTAGGGATCTTATCACTGACAAGTTGGGGCTGTCCCGTGACGTAGAGTTTGATAGGGCCCATCGCGTGAACTCTAAACAGGATTCCCCGATCATCGCTAGATGTGTTTTCTACAAACAGAAGATGGATATACTGAGAGCGAAACGAAAACTCAAGGGCACCAGCGTCTTTGTGGGCGAGGACTTTTCCACCAGAGTGAGAGAAATGCGAAGAAAACTGACACCTCATCTGAAAAAGGCGCGAAGTGAAGGGAAACGGGCCACCATGATCCATGATCATCTGTTAGTGGACGGTGTCCGGTATATGTTGGACTCGGTTGACCATCTCGTGCCAATGAAATAGGGTTCCGGCCGGTCCCTTTTCATCCCCGATCTTTGTCCGCGGCTGAGGAGGGAACGTCAACTGAGGCGACACCGGTTACCTTGTCACCGCACGACAGTGGCAGTGAGCTGGCGACGCCACGTGAAAACTGTGCACCCGTGTTCTGTGACGATGTTTTTGTGTCACCTGAACACGTGGACAGTGATGCGGTGGGTGTGTTGAACGAAAATGTAAATAGTTCGAACTCGTCCGAGTTGAGAAATGAGTTTAATGATGCCAGTGTGTGTAATACATCAAAACCGTTTTCTTTCCTACATTGGAACATTAATGGATTGCTTACAAAAATATATGATCATGATTTTGTTTCGTATGTCTGTTCTTTTGATTTTGTCTGTTTAGTTGAGACGTTTGTAGAAGATTTTCAATTGTCTATTTTTAAAGGGTACACGGTTTTTTGTAGACCGGCTGTTAAACTGTCAGTACACGGAAGACGCTCAGGCGGAGTTGTCTGCCTTATAAGGAATGAGCTGTGTCCTTATGTCAAGCCTGTATGTGTGAAATCTTCTCTTTTCTACGCCTTTCTTTTGGATAAATGTCTTTTCGGTATAGATAGAGACATTATGTATGTTTGTGCTTACATACCACCAGAAAACTCACCCTATTATGTGCATTTTGACTGTGAAAATGGTGTCGCTTTATTGGAAGATTTTTTATGTGACTGTTTGCTGTGTAATGAAGAACATGATGCTTATATAGTAATAAATGGAGACTTAAATAGTAGAACTTCAAACATTTCTAGTGATTTTGTAACTAATGAGTGTGATTATGAAAATCAACATTTGAGTGGTCCTTTGAACTTGAACAGAAATTCTGAAGACCATGTGCTTAATAACTATTGCAAAATGTTACTCAACATGTGCACTGTTTTAAACTTGTGTATTTTGAATGGTATGTGTCAGGGTGACCTTCAAGGTCATTACACGTACATATCGGATAATGGTAGCAGTGTAGATGATTATTTTTTTACTGTCGAATGATCTGTTCTCAATAATTTCTGATAGCAGTAGAATGAATGTGTCTGACAGGATCGAATCTGATCATTTGCCTTTGGAGTTATGTATTAATTTCCCTAAGAATAATAAGATATGTTCAAAAGATAATGGTAATGTTCAGGTTTTGGAAAAGTTTATATGGGACGAAGCCCACAGCAGTATGTTCATAGACAACATCTGTTCAAAAGAAATGCAAATTCAGTTTGAAATGGCGATCACTTTGATTGATGAAAATATTAACGAGGCACTTGAGCTTTTTAATCATTGTATAAAAAGTGCTGCAGACTTTATGAAGAAACAGGTACACATTGGTAAGGGCGTGAAAGAGGACGACTGGTATGATGATGAATGTCGTGTGGCCAAAAGAACTGTACGCAATTTGTTGAACAAATTTAAGCGTACATTGTCTCCACCCGATCGCACTTCTTTATGTATAGCAAGGCGTGAATATAAACATTTGTTAAAGAGAAAAGAGAAGCAGTTCAATGACACTTTGCTCAATAATTTATTAACTTCGGTAAATAGCCAACAGGAATTCTGGAAATCTGTGCGTAAAATTTCCAAGACAAGAAGGCAGCCTTTGAATGATATTAGCATAAACGATTGGTATGTACATTTTAAAGAATTGTTAGAAAGAAAAGACAAATTTGATAATGATCTGATTCAGGGAGAAGATATTAGTAACCAACGTGCTTTTGGAAATCGATATAGTGCTATAAACAGTGACGATTGTTGTGATGACAATGGTGATGAATCCGACGATAGTGATAGCGAAAGTGATTTGAATCAGCCTATCTCAGCAGAAGAAATTTTGAGCGCTTTAAAGACACTGAAAAATCGCAAGGCGGCTGGACCTGATAAAATTATAGGGGAATTTATCAAAAATGCTTCCAAATCAAACTTAGTAATGGAATTTTTTGTTAAATTTTTCAATGCCCTGTTTAATAGAGGCATATACCCTGAAAGCTGGTGTGAATCAATTGTTTTACTATTATATAAAAAGGGTGATGTTATGAATCCAAATAACTACAGAGGAATTTCGCTGTGTAATGTATGTAGTAAATTGTATAGTACAATTATTAATAAAAGACTTCAAGTTTGGGTTGAGGATAATAACATTACAGGGGAGTTTCAAGCTGGATTTAAACAAAATCATTCCACAATAGACCATATGTTCACATTATTAGCTTTCGTTCAAAAACAGTTTTGTCTGAATCGTAAATTGTATGTTGCTTTCATCGATTTTGAGAAAGCCTTTGATTCTGTTAATAGAACTATACTTTGGCCTATTTTGTTGAAAAACGGAATTCATGGAAAGATGTATAAATGTATTATGAGTATGTATGACCATGTAAAGGCAAGGGTGCGATGTGGTGCTGCTTTAACAGATTATATCAACTGTACATCTGGTGTTAAGCAGGGTGATGTTTGCAGCCCAGTTTTGTTTTCTTTATTTATTAATGAGTTGACTTCCAAAGTCATAAGCTCTGGAAAACATGGTGCCCATTTTGTAAATGATGTTCTTGAAATATTTATTTTACTTCTTGCTGATGACGTTGCATTAATATCAGAGACTGTAATAGGCCTCCAAACTCAGTTGAATAGTTTGCAAAGGGCAGCTGATTCACTCCAGTTGAAAGTAAATATGAGTAAGAGTAACATAATTGTTTTCAGAAAAGGCGGTTATCTCGCTGCTAGAGAAAACTGGACATATAATGCAATACATATGCCTGTTGTAAATGTATATAAGTACTTAGGGATATATTTCTCTACGAGATTAAGTTTCACTTTTGCATGTAAAGATATTTGCTGCAGAGCCAAAACCGCATTGCTGTGTATTATGAAGAAATTGTCGATGCTTAACAATGAATCTCTTGCCTTGTTTTTGAAATTGTTTGATGCTAAAATCCTGCCTATGTTACAATATGGGGCTGAACTGTGGGGTCTTGATGCTGGAGCTGCACAATGCGAAAAGGTTCATTTATTTGCTTTAAAAAAGTTTTTGGGTGTCTCACCACAAACACCAAATGATCTTGTGTATGGTGAGACTGACAGATACCCCATATCTTTGCACTCCACTGTTAAATGTGTAAAGTACTGGCTAAAACTAACTCAGATGGCTGAACATAGATTGCCTTATAAAGCGTATAAAATGCTGTTAGAACTAGATAACAGAGGCAAGATGAACTGGGTGTCGCATGTTAGAATGAAATTATACGAATATGGTTTTGGGTATGTGTGGCTTAACCAAGGTGTCGGAGATATGAACAACTTTGTCCGTACGTTTAAAGAAAGACTTATCGTATGTAGATGGCAAGACTGGAATTTCCATGTTCAAAATAGTAACAGGTTTAGTTGTTATAGAACATTTAATGATCTTCATTCTCTCCCAATGTACATGTCAATGCGTATGGACAGGCACTTAAAGTTTATAATGACTAAGTTTAGAACTGGAGTGTCTGATATTTTTGTTCATCATTATCGTTATAAACAAATCAATAATTCTGATCTGCTATGTCCATTATGTCGACAGTCAAGAGAAGATGAAGTGCATTTTGCATTAACTTGTCCAGAATTACAAGATTTAAGGGAAAATTCATTCCACGGAAATTTTATACAAGACCTTGTCTGTTCAGGCTTGTCTTGTTAATGTCATCTAAGAATGAAAGCATTGTAAAACAGTTTGCTGTTTATCTGTATAAAGCTTTCAAAAGGCGAAGCGTTTATGTAATGTAATTATTATACTGAATCTGGTGATGCGGCTTTATTGTGTTTCATGTATATCCCCCTTCTGAGGGGCCAAGGCCTATAAGAATAAAACATCTGAATCTGAATCTGAATCTCTCTCTCTCTCCCCCCCCCCCCCTTCCCCCTCCCTCTCTGTGCGCGCGCGTGCGCGTATCAGAGACACTCAAACGGATGTACTGCCCAGGGCATGCAGATGTCAAAGGAAATGAGAGAGCAGACTCACTGACAGGTAATGCAACGACAAGAACTGGATTACAGCTTGGCCGATTTAATGTAATAAAGACATTTGATGAATCATCGAAACAAACAAGATCAAAGCCACTATACCATGAGCTCAGCATCAAGAGAGGAAGTGGCTGCACATCCAGACTTAAAGGAAGAGCAAGAAACTTCACCAACAAAACAAATATTGAAATAATCTGAAGGCCAACACTGTGAAGACTGATAGAGAATGGGGTAGACTCCTACTGCGCCTTTCCAATGACACAAATGACCAAACATACGTCAGCTTAAATATAACTTTGAAATTCACAGGACCCTTAGTTTTTACTGCAAGTGTATGTGCACAGGTAAGTGTGCATGAAAGAAGTGATGCAAGTGCATAAAGTCGAGTCCATAGATGCAAGCGCGAGCGCGCGCGTTTGTGTGTGTGTGTGTGTGTGTGTGCGTGTGGTGTGTGTGTGTGTGTGTGTGTGTGTGTGTACGTGCCGTTCTGGAAGTACGTGTTTTGCCGTGTCACACGAGAGACCCCAGTTTCGGTTTCCTCCTGTGAATGTAGCTGGTAGACCTACCGTGATTCGACTGTGTCTGAAATCCGGTCAGTATGGGACCAATGGCGGAAAACGAGCCCATGAAAAGCAAGCCAGTTACTTTGGTTCCTAAATGAGGGATGAGCACGCAACGTCTTTGCAAGGTGGTTCCTAAATGTGTCCCTCTTTGCCCTTCATTGCCTGTGTAAACCTTGCACTTTGCATTGATTGCCTGAATAAGCCTTGCACTTTGCATTGATTGCCTGAATAAGCCATATATTTTTTCCTCATTAATTTTGTTTATTGTGTTTTGTTCATGTGCAAAGTGGTTTGAATACCTGGTCACTCACACGAGGATAAAAAAAATTAAAAGGGATTTGCCTGTGTACGCGCTCACGCACGACCAACAGGTACACACATACAGACACACACAGACACATACACGTATACACTGAGAGAGAGAGAGAGAGAGAGAGAGAGAGAGAGAGAGAGAGAGAGAGAGAGAGAGAGAGAGAGAGAAGAGCGAGAGAGGTTCTACCAATCACTGTACAGAAAAAGTTTCGATCCTCTAGGAGAAGCATAGTGCTGCCTATGTAGCATCTGTTAATTGTATGAAGTTCACCTTTATTTCCGAAGTTAATGATGTGTATCTTCCGTGATCAAATCGGATTTTTTTTTTTTTTTTTTAGAACTAATGATACGTCGGCAGGTGCCCAGAAGTCCGGAAACCTGTTCTTTTTCCTCAGCTTATTGTCGTTATTACTCCCCCCCCCCCCCCCCCCCCCCCTCTTTCTCTGTGTCTGGCGCGCAAGAAACCTAATCGAATTTTGATTCTGGAGTCTCGTACATCTCCATCTATGCTGCTGTGCTCACAGCGTTGGTCCTGCAACTTACAATGATCTTTAAATCCAAATGTAAACATGATCTTTATACCACAACATCAACGTCTGCATTCCCTCCGCCTCCCTTTCTGCTTTGAGACCATTGCTTGCCATCATCTCAAACACCCTCATTTTGAATTGCACACTTCTCTGAAATCTGATGGTTACGCCTTAATTTCATTAGAATTACCGGTCATGTCTATATCCAAGGTACTGAGGTGGTTGATCACTTTTCAGAGATTGCTCCAGAGAAGAATTCAGCATATTCCCAAACCCTCATACTGATCTGAAACCAAAACTTCAAACCAACGTTAAAGACCTCAGCCAAGAGGACTGGTACACGCAGACGGAGAACAATTTCAGATCCGTCCAAAGCTTGGAGAGTTGTCATAATATGACAGCGGTGGCCACGAAGAAGAAAGTGCTTGTGCTGATTATATACACACCACTCCTTTTACACCTGCTCGTATCAGTGAAGGTGAAACGTGAATCTCTCTGGCGCATTACGCAAGTTGTAACACTCGCAATAAAACGTGTTATTGTAGAGTGTTGGATTCCCATACCACGCTTCCATGGAACTTGTGAGAAAAAGACCTCCATATCCAACATACGTCTTCAGCATGACTCATTCTGCCTCTTCATCCTGCTCTAACCCCCACTCCAGGTTCCTCCACCCGCCCTCACACACCACTTGCCTTTCTCCTCTTTCGGACATGCCCCTCTCTTTTCTCCAAACAGTGCAGTTGACGTTGCGAGCTGACCGGGTTTCTCTCTCAGAAACATGTGTCTTTTCTCCAAACAGTGCAGTTGACGTTGCGAGCTGACCGGGTTTCTCTTTCAGAAACATGTGTTTCTTCAGACTGAGGAGACACTCGTTTCTCTGCGGTCTAGATTTCTGTTCCTTTTCGTTTTGAGGTCCCCACGTTTCTCAAAAAGAGTGAAAGTTGGAGCTAACGACTTTATTCTTCACTTGCTATCCCAGGTTTGTTTCACAAAGCGCAGTCCACACTGCACTGCGATTAACAAGATCAGCACTTTCGTCCACATAAAAGCCTGAGATACAGCATTTCCCAACGGCGGTTCACTTGTTTTCATAGCCGCTTTCTTCCGATGCTTCTATTCTGTCAAACCAGTTATTTTGGTCCGTGTAGTGACGTCAAGGAGAAACATGTTCTTATAGTGGAGCCACTTACATGACGTCAGAATCCATGAAAATCTTGTTCTAAGATATCACACGACATACTTTTTGAGTCTCTGAAAGACTTTGATGTGGTGACAGCCTGATATGGCTCTTTGCTGTCGGCAGGGCCATAAACAATATCCTCTCTCTCTCCTGAGTCTCTGAAAGACTTTGATGTGGTGACAGCCTGATATGGCTCTTTGCTGTCGGCAGGGCCATAAACAATATCATCTCTCTCTCCTGAGTCTCTGAAAGACTTTGATGTGGTGACAGCCTGATATGGCTCTTTGCTGTCGGCAGGGCCATAAACAATATCATCTCTCTCTCCTGAGTCTCTGAAAGACTTTGATGCGGTGACAGCCTGATATGGCTCTTTGCTGTCGGCAGGGCCATAAACAATATCCTCTCTCTCTCCTGAGTCTCTGAAAGACTTTGATGCGGTGACAGCCTGATATGGCTCTTTGCTGTCGGCAGGGCCATAAACAATATCCTCTCTCTCTCCTGAGTCTCTGAAAGACTTTGATGTGGTGACAGCCTGATATGGCTCTTTGCTGTCGGCAGGGCCATAAACAATATCCTCTCTCTCTCCTGAGTCTCTGAAAGACTTTGATGTGGTGACAGCCTGATATGGCTCTTTGCTGTCGGCAGGGCCATAAACAATATCCTCTCTCTCTCCTGAGTCTCTGAAAGACTTTGATGTGGTGACAGCCTGATATGGCTCTTTGCTGTCGGCAGGGCCATAAACAATATCATCTCTCTCTCCTGAGTCTCTGAAAGACTTTGATGTGGTGACAGCCTGATGTGGCTCTTTGCTGTCGGCAGGGCCATAAACAATATCCTCTCTCTCTCCTGAGTCTCTGAAAGACTTTGATGTGGTGACAGCCTGATATGGCTCTTTGCTGTCGGCAGGGCCATAAACAATATCATCTCTCTCTCCTTCTGAGTCAGGCGCCACCAATTAGCAACTGCCTCTCCTCCACTGTTGAAAGACTAAAACTCTTTGCCGTTAGGGGAATATAATGTGACTAAGACATGAGGGAAAATGATATTAACATGGTACAATCTGTAAAACAAATGCTTTCAATGAACCTGGCGACACGAATTTATAATTTCAGTAGAGTGTGACTATTCTTGTGATTCTGTAAGGGTTTTAGTAGCTTCGGGTCGAGGGGGGGGGGGGTGTGTGTGTGTGGAGGGGGTAATATGAATGTGTTGTTGATTTTAAGTTTTAAGAACGAAGTCCTGTTTCCCCTCCCCCTTCCGATTCATGAGAGACCAGTGCCATCAATCAATGTCTGCACTTCAACACCCTTTCATCTTTGCCGTCTACTTTCCGGCCATTTTCAAAAGAGGGAGACTGCCCCGTGTTCGGAACAAGGGCTATTCTACTGGGACATTTCTTTCTCTGAGGTCTCCGAGAACTGCGTTCTGTAAATGAATTGAAAGCAGGGTCAATACGATGTAGACTAGGCGAACTCAGCAAAACATGGTCTGTGTAACATAGGGAAAGGTGAAGGGTGGTGTATATAGACGTTTGGGGGCCTACCACTTGACTCGGTTGGGTCATCTAGAGAAGATACGGAAGAAGGAATTGAGCTTATGGTTAAACAGGAAGGAATGTTTAAAGACATTTAATGGATCAGTCGTGCATTACACTTATCTCTTTTGAGATTTTCATAACTGTGTTCACCGTGAATAGAGAATGAGTGGGAGAAATGGGGATTCAGGATGAGGAGAAAGAGAAGACAAACAAATGGAAGGAAAGAAAATGAAATCGATAGCCAACGACACATGAAGAAAGAAGTGGAAAGATGGACAAAAGAAAGAGTAAAATAATGGAAGGGAGACAGGAGGCGAGGAAGACGAACAAAAATGAATCAAGGAAGAGGAGACAGGAGGCGAGGAAGACGAACAAAAATGAATCAAGGAAGATCTGTGTCAGGGGATAATAAAGACGGACAAGAGTGAAGCCAGAGGAGAGCCAAAAACGTCCATGAAGAAAAGGAATGGGATCCAGAGAGAGAGAGAGGAGAGAGAGAGAGAGAGAGAGAGAGAGAGAGAGACAGACAGACAGACAGACAGACAACAGAAGACAGAGAGAGAGAGAGACAGACAGACAGACAGACAGACAGACAGACAGACAGACAGACAGAGACAGAAAGACAGACAGACAGACAGACAGACTGAACATTTTGTTTCGAGGTGTTCCACGTGATGTGGTTGTTGAGTTTTTAATACAGGTCAGCTTTTTTCACCTGACGTATGATCTTATGTACGAATGATTTTAAAGAAAGTGACAGCCCTGATATGGCTCCTTGCGGTCGGCTGGACTTTGAGCAACATCATCTCTCTCATTCACAGGCTCTGTTGTTTCTGGTACTCACAGTTGTCTGGGTGTCTCCTTGTTAAGCTTGTTGGGGCTTGACAGGGGCAAACTGAGGGACAACTAAGAGTAAAACGAAAGAGGTGAAAGAAATGCCTCTATGTGGCCAATAGATTGGAAAAATGATTGAGAATTCAAATATAAAGCGTTTTGATCATTAAGGTTTTGAGGGCAGACGAATAAACATGACAATTATCCCATTTTTCAACCATATGTTGATGTCACTGACTCATTAAGCAGTCTTTCTTCACCCAAGGGGCTCTTGTTAACTTTTGGAGCGACACCTTGCCAGTGTCACCTCTTTAACTAATTTGAACTCCGTCCTATTGCTTCCACGTGTCATTCCTCCTTTTTAGCCTTAAATATTGAACTCCGTCCTATTACTTCCACGTGTCATTCCTCCTTTTTAACCTTAAATATTGAACTCCGTCCTATTGCTTCCACGTGTCATTCCTCCTTTTTAACCTTAAATATTGAACTCCGTCCTATTGCTTCCACGTGTCATTCCTCCTTTTTAACCTTAAATATTGAACTCCGTCCTATTGCTTCCACGTGTCATTCCTCCTTTTTAACCTTAAATATTGAACTCCGTCCTATTGCTTTCCACGTGTCATTCCTCCTTTTTAACCTTAAATATTGAACTCCGTCCTATTGCTTCCACGTGTCATTCC
Organism: Conus canariensis; assembly: GCA_033310375.1. Taxonomy (NCBI): domain Eukaryota; kingdom Metazoa; phylum Mollusca; class Gastropoda; order Neogastropoda; family Conidae; genus Conus; species Conus canariensis. Next base: position 78,596,193 of record CM065718.1, read on the forward strand.
TCCTTTTTAACCTTAAATATTGAACTCCGTCCTATTGCTTCCACGTGTCATTCCTCCTTTTTAACCTTAAATATTGAACTCCGTCCTATTACTTCCACGTGTCATTCCTCCTTTTTAACCTTAATATTGAACTCCGTCCTATTGCTTCCACGTGTCATTCCTCCTTTTTAACCTTAAATATTGAACTCCGTCCTATTGCTTCCACGTGTCATTCCTCCTTTTTAACCTTAAATATTGAACTCCGTCCTATTGCTTCCACGTGTCATTCCTCCTTTTTAACCTTAAATATTGAACTCCGTCCTATTGCTTCCACGTGTCATTCCTCCTTTTTAACCTTAAATATTGAACTCCGTCCTATTGCTTCCACGTGTCATTCCTCCTTTTTAACCTTTAATATTGAACTCCGTCCTATTACTTCCACGTGTCATTCCTCCTTTTTAACTTAAATATTGAACTCCGTCCTATTGCTTCCACGTGTCATTCCTCCTTTTTAACCTTAAATATTGAACTCCGTCCTATTGCTTCCACGTGTCATTCCTCCTTTTTAACCTTAAATATTGAACTCCGTCCTATTGCTTTCCACGTGTCATTCCTCCTTTTTAACCTTAAATATTGAACTCCGTCCTATTGTTTCCACGTGTCATTACTCCTTTTTACTAAATATTGACGCCTCCAAAACCCTTGTCTGTGCATGTTCACTTGTTTGTTCTGAACACTTTATTTTGTATATATTTTTTCTTTTTTTGATTAATTAATTACTTATTTATTTATTATTTTATTTATCTATTTATTTGTTTTTATTATTTTTCTGGCTCACTGAGCACTATTATCAATCCACCATAACCACTACCGTCACAAATATATCATACCACTCAACTAAACCAGCTACACAAGCTACAATCCCCATTGTTTCTCACCCCCCCCCCCCCCCCCCCCTTATTTCCTATCCCATAATCCCCATTGTCGTTTCCGTCTGGCAGCCATTTTATTCTGGTGCCGAATACATGGAAAGATAAGTGACTCTACGTTCTTTGTTCGTACTGTTCTAAATGTTGTTTGTTTTTACTGAAGAAGACCCAAGAGGTCGGAATACATTGTGTCTTGTGCTGTGCTTTGTGTGTCTATGTCCTTGGCGGTAACTAACCCCTCTCTTCTAAATGTGGAACACTTTATGTTCTTTTGTCTGGTTCCCCAAATTGTCTCATCAGAAACTTTCCAGCAGTGCAAAACCATGCTGCTTGCGCCATGTTTCACGCTCCTATATTTGTTTTATTCCTTCACTTTAGCGTTATCCTCACTAGGTTTCTGTTCAGTAAAGGATCTGCCGCAAAACTGCGACTATCTTCTCCTATCCTAAATGTCTGAGTGACATGTTGTACCTGTATGCCCAGTCACGTGAACATCACTCTCAGACTGATGCTCGGCGTTTTTCCATTTCCCTTAGTCCGCACTGAAACTGTTGGTCACCCTTGCTTTGCTGATTAACCCTTTTCAGTTCAAACCAGCTTCCACATCAACTTGGGTCTTCCGCCTCTTTGCCCTCTTGGAAACAAATTTGAAAACTTAACGTTTCCTTCTTAAAAAAGTAATATACAATATGTATGCTGGTGTTAGATATTGCTGTTGTTTTCCTGAATGCTGGTGTCGTTTGATTTGTTTACTTGACTGGAATCCCCATGGTGTTTATATTATAAGGCATTATGCCATATTCCATTAAAAAAATAATGATAATGACAAAAAGACCTTTTTCTGCTCAGCTGATGAGCAAGATGTGTTACCTTCCCTTGCCAAAAGGAAACAAAGACGAGGAAGGAATCTTCATTAACGAAAAGAAAGGAGAAGGTCTTCATATATTTCATACATAAATGAGGAGAGAGAGAGAGAGAGAGAGAGAGAGAGAGAGAGAGAGAGAGAGAGAGAGAGAGAGAGAGATATGTTTGGGACGGAATCTGTTGAGTAAGTAGTCAGACTCGTCTCTCTCTGTCTCTGCCTTTGTCTGTCCTCTCTCTCTCTCTCTCTCTCTCTCTCTCTCTCTCTCTCTCTCTCTCTCTCTCTCTCTCTCTCTTCTCTCTCTCTCGAGCACTACATGGAATTAAATACATGCACGCGAAGACACTCACTAACCCCTCTCCCACAATCTCTCTACGTATTGTCAAGCGATTTATCTATAAGGTTTCATGTCGGTGGGCACCGGGTATGTGCTTAGTGGTGTCTGCGTCTCTCTGCATATTGAAAGATGAAAGGGATAGGACTAATTCCCACCACATAGGATTGATTTCGACCCTGGTATACATAATAAACTCATTGTAGGATCAACGCACGAACACTGACCCTGGTATACGTAATACCCATTGTAGGATAAACACACGAACACCAGACTTCAGGAAGACATGAAAATGTGAAGTTTGTCATAAAACCTTAAGTCATCCGTATCAGCAGACGCACCTCAAAAATAAAGAGCGTGCTTCAATGCCCTGCTTATCTCTACTATTTGATCATTCTGATCACACCGAGTTCTCTTATTTCCACGTTCATCAGAAGTTCCCGCATTAAAGAGCAAGTCATTTTGCCGCATTGTTCCACATTTCCAGCCATGGCACGTGCTGCGACCAGCAGCAACAAACCTGCATGTGAATAGACACAACTCAGGGGATATTAAATCAGGCCCGGCAATCTACGCAGGATCAGAGCGATGCAATGTATGGGTCAAGCCAGGGTGAGAGTTCAGTAATGATTGTGAGCGTCCGTTGTCACACCGTAAGATCCGAGAAAGTCTCAGATTGAAGAGTTAATGATATTCGTTTGTCACGGCATATTGCATAATGCATGCTCTCACTCTGTTCCACATTAGAGGTATACAGCTGGATATTGCTACGTAATTTTTTTAGACAGTTGAGAACATGATATCAATCCAGCCAGAAAGCCAGCCAGCAAACGAGAGGCAGAAACAGAGAGAGAGACAAAGAGAGAACGTACGAACAAACAAAATTTTATTTTACCAGGGTAATGAGAGAGAGAGAGAGAGAGAGAGAGAGAGAGAGAGAGAGAGAGAGAGAGAGAGAGAGAGGGAGAGAGGGGGGGGGGTAGGTAGTGAGGGATGCTAAATGAAAAATTTGAGGTACCCCAAATAGTCATCTCTCTCTCTCTCTCTCTCTCTCTCTCTCTCTCTCTCTCTCTCTCTCTCTCTCTCTCTGTCTGTCTTCAAACACATATACTGATACACGCCTGCGCACGTGGGTGCTTACACACATATCACAAGAGAAACAGGCACAATTGGTACAGAGCTAGAGTCATAGGAGCTGCAGCGAGCGAGCGAGCGAGCGAGAGAGAGAGAGAGAGAGAGAGAGAGAGAGAGAGAGAGAGAGAGAGAGAGAGAGAAGAGAGAGAGAGATGACACTTTTTGACACTGATATTTGGTTGTCATTACCAAAGAAGTCTTTTGGCAAGAGGGAGGGGGGGGTGGGGGGGGGGGGGTAGCAGAACAATAATGTTTACCACTTCCTTTCCTTGCAAACAAATAGTACACATTTATTTCCAGAGTGTATTAAACACAAAGTTAACAAAAACAAATAAAATCATATACATTTTGTATGTTCTCGCACACGGGAGTTATACAGTAACGATAAAAAAACAAACAAATAAACAAAACAGAAATTGTAAGGCTGGCTCAACCATCCACTCAATCAAATGATGATATTGTATCGTACTGTCAAAAACAGTCAAGCAGGTTCACAGGTTCGGGTCGAGGCAACGGGACATGCGGTGGTGTGAAGGACAGGAACCTGCGTTCAAGCGCCTCAAAACATGAATAGGACAGGTCCGACCATCCAACTCAGTGGACGTTTTTAATGACAATGTCGAGAACTTAATAGTAAATAACATGATGCTTTTTCATAAATTGTGTAAATACATTTGATTATGTTTCTCTCACTGAAACGTTCCTCGACTTGTCATTTAACTGTAGGAGTACATTCACTGATTATCTCAAGTTTCTTGTAGCAGCCAAAAAATTATCAGTTCATGGAGAGAGAGAGAGAGAGAGAGAGAGAGAGAGAGAGAGAGAGAGAGAGAGAGAGAGAGAGAGAGATTGATTGATTGATTGATTGATGTCTTTAATACACAAGGATGAAGATTTTAGGCCAAAGCCTAGTCTTACAATCTGTCCTTGTCATGCATACATTATTTCAACACATATCATTCATACAGACAATTCAACATAACAACATGGTAATCTAATTCTACAATGATAAGCAAACAATTCATAAAAGCACTAATAAGATGGGGGATGGTAAAACAGAAGGAAACTTACAAACAAACAAACAAAACTACAGAGAGAGAGGTCAGAGGAGGGTGGGGAAGAGAGAATGGTAGGTAGGGGGAGGAGAAAAGGGGTGGTAGACAGAGTGGGAGTGGGGATGAGCGATTTTAACGGAGTAGGTTTTATGTTCAGACGATTTATTCAAAGTATGGTACACAGAAGACTTTGCGAATGGGCGCTAATCATTGTAATCGTATAATTAAATTACTGAGACATAAAATGTTTATGCAAATGCTCCTTGAAATGTTTTAAAGTATTCATGTTTTGTAGATTCGGTGGAAGTGAGTTCCAGACATATGGTCCAGAGTAAGCTAGGCTTGTTTTGTATAGATCAATGCGTGGGTAGGGAAGAAGGAATTTCGTCGAGCCAGAAAAGCTGTTCGATCTTGTAAAAAGGGCATTGATATAACATGGCATAGTATCTGTCAAGAGTGTAAACATAAATGATGCCTTGCTGAATTCCATTTGCCTATTCAGAGGAAGTATGTTCAGCGCTTTTAGTTTTTCGTCTGTTGTTAGAGATAGAGCTGGATGGAGTAGCTTTGCTGCACGTCTATGGAGAGAATCCAGCCTTTTTTGTGGACGTCACTACTTCCGTCCCACACTGTTGAAGCGTAATTGATACGTGACATTATGTGTGCATTGAAGAAAAGTTTAAGCACATTACTGTTGACGTAGCGCTTTAATTGAGATAACAGGAAAAGGTGTTTTGAGACTACCTTGCAAACGTTATGAGATGAGATTGCCATTTCAATTCTTTATCTATCGTTAACCCTAAAACACGATGCTCGTCTACCTGCTCGATAGAAGTGCCATTCAACTGAAGTTTTAGGCAAAGAGGAGTCAACTGGTATTTTGGGCGGGTAGCTATAATCATAGATTTGGTTTTGGCTGGGTGTATGACCATTGAGTTTGAATGACACCAGTCTGACATGTCGTTTAGACTTTCCTGGAGAGAAGTTTCTATTGTTTGTAGATCACCACCATTCGTTTGGAGTGACGAGTCATCAGCAAATAAATCTGAGAGAGAGAGAGAGAGAGAGAGAGAGAGAGAGAGAGAGAGAGAGAGAGAGGAGAGAGAGAGAGAGAAGAGAGAAGACACGACACGACAAGACAAGACAAGACAAGACAAGACAAAATTCTTTATTTACGAGGATAATAGATAAGCACTGACGTGCTTTTTTTTTTTTTTACATCCAGTCCTCGCCCTGAGTAGGGACTACAACATGCAGTGAAATGAAATAATATAAGAAAGCAAGCAAACAAACAAAGCGGTCATGCAATCATAATGGAACATCAAATGAAAGTAGAAGAGAAATGAAAAGAAAATAAACAAACAAAAAATAAAAATGAAAATAACAATAATGAAGGGGAAGGGGAGAGTGGGGATAGGGGTGGGCTGGGCTGGGGGAACATATGGAAATGTACTACAAGAATTAGCATGTATGAAAACAGACAGTAAAATGAATATGACAAAGTACGTACAGAATTTGGAACACACGAGAGAGAGAGAGAGAGAGAGAGAGAGAGAGAGAGAGAGGAGAGAGAGAGAGAGAGAGAGAGAGAGAGAGAGAGAGGAGCATACTTTTTATGAGCCTTTATTCTTCATTATCCTTTATTATATATTCATTTCACATTCATTTCTTTTCCACATCCCCCAAAATATAGCCCATGGCAAACTCTGTCTACGTCAAACAATATGACGAAAGGTGGAAAAGCCAAATCCTGAATAAAGTGAATGATTTGTCTCCTTTTAGATAACGCTGGCTTCGTGATTAATGGACTCAATTGATGGATTGAGCGGAAACACTCCAACACATGCCGGCACGTATGCGCGCGCGCACACACACACACACACACACACACACACACACACACCACACACACACACACACACACAGAGGAAAAATTGAGAAGAGAGCACCATACAAATCATTGGACTGCTTAATCCAAAGATTTGTTTTTCACTCCATCCCATCATCAAAATTAATTACGTTTGCGTGAGATGCACCCCGACCTCCATTCCCATTATGCGCTCCTGTTATCCCCCCCCCCCCCACTTCATCCCAAACTCCCAATTACTATCTGCTTAAAGACCAGCCTCAGCTGGCTTGCTCACGCTTCTTTGAGCCAAGTCCCCACAGGCATTTCAAATGTCAGTGCATTTGTTTTTTGATTCTAGTGGAAGTAGAACAGTCGCTGAAACAATGCTGGTTGTTGCTGTGTGAAATGGACAACACACACCTATGGCTGTTATGACATAAAATCACATGAATCTGATATTTCACATTTTTGTCTAATGTTCTGCTCCATTCATCTAGCGTGGAGGGACTGTGTCATTAAAATTGTTGGATTCGCCCATTTCTGCTCCTGCGTCCCCAATGTCATCAATCAATGAACCCATTTCGTTTATTCTTAGCAACAATTGGTCGGCTTTCGAAAGGAATGATCCCCGTGTGGCAGTTTCCTGATTTGAGGGGAGAGCACAGACAGAGGCAGCCAATCAGCATCCATTGTCAGTGAATGGGGTTCAAAGACAACCTGATGTAGACTGGGCTGTGTCTGCAAAGCGAAAAACCCTGATATTTATGGCAGGCAAAGGAATGAAAAAGTCTATAGTACCAGTAGTATAAAAACCCTGATATTTATGACAGGCAAAGG
>CM065718.1:78608171-78618171 GCA_033310375.1 Conus canariensis
AAGTAGTCGGTTGACAGGAGGGTTTTTTAAAAATTAAAAACAAGTTTTTTTTTGTAATCTCTGGGGAAATTCCGAGCGAGCTATTTTTTATTGAATAGAAAAGCAGACAACATCAGAAAGCAGTGAACAGTACAGTACACAATATAGAGTATGACTGCTTAGGATTCGAAATATTGGTAAGTTTTTACAGGCTTTGAAAACGATGCCGTTGAAAGAAGTATGTCTGGGACATGAAACGTGTGAGAATACAATGAGCATAGTGAAACAAGAAACATCAAAAGATACCTGTGGTCCTATAAATGTGATTAGCAGTAAAATGAATAACATTCCTGGAAACAAATACATGTCATATGTGTTTTATCAGATAATGACATTGAAACATTCTCAATATGGGTTAGCTGAGCCCCGTTTTCCACGTCTAAAAAAAGAAATTCAAAACTGCAGACCAAACTTTCTATCACAGAAACCATAGAAAAATACATACATTTGCACACCATTTGATTCATTTGATCGGCTTTATTTAAGTCAGTAAGCTACATGTTCAAATTTAGACATGTGATCGGACAGTTTGCAAAATGAAACTGTAATTGCATTGAATTGTACACTCATAATGTTACACCTGTATAATTTACTCTAACATGTTTTGTGAGAACACAATACTTCATCCAAAAGAAATATGTACGATTTAGCAGTAAAGTGCTTTCCATATTGGACAATAGCCTTAGTGAGATCTAGAATATCAGTTTTAGTTTCTTTACGGTTGCTTCTTCCACATTACTAGGAATGGAATGCCTGCTGCATTCACTTGAGAGTAACTGGCCCCTACTTGAGGGGACTAACTCATACCCAAAGATCAACAATACCTTGTATCACTTCACTTAAACTCGCGCTGGCTTACTGTACCAATCAAGCCACAATAGTTATGAAAGCTTTGCTGGGGAGCTTTCAAGCATCTGCAGAGAAGGTACACTTTCACCTCCTTACTTCCTTTTCAAAACAGATAGCGGTTGTAGTGAAGCCATGTTTCTGGTTTACAAAATTCAAGATGGTCCAGTGAAAGAGAAAATATTCTTGAATTTGAAGCGTATCTTCCACCCCTCTTCTAATTACATTCCAGTCCTGCTGTTCCATTCAAAGCCTCTTAGCGTCAGAACAGTAAGTCTGCAAATCCGACATCAGCAATTGGCATGACCCTTTGCCTTTATTCGTCACCGTTTAGAGGAATTCTGCTACCATTCACTTTATATCACTAAATGCACCCCATTAATAAAACATCTCTTCGTAGTTTCCTCATTTCTGTTGTAAACCACAAGAAGCCCTCCATTATGCATTCCAAATCCAATGTCTCCATTGAACTCACTCTTTCTTCTGCCTTTTTAATCCCAGCGCCTTAGTTTGCATCCCCATCTTTACCCAGTTCTCCTACGCTCAGACAGATGAAGTTTGTTCCCCACTGGGATCGAATGATGTCTTTCTGTTGTTTTTGCATTTTTTCTTCTTCCTCCTCTTTTCAAACGCCTTGGTCTACACGGTCAGTCCGGCCGTTGGAATGAATAGTGCCGTTTTCTCCAGCTCTTGTAGACTGCCGTAGAGCTTCGTCATTAGAGCTGTCTCTGTTGGCCACACCTCTCTCCTTGGCTGTTCATGTAATGGGCATTTTTGGAGCACATGCTCCAGTGACTGTTTTTCCTGCTCTCAAGGACAGACTGGAGAAGGCACCACCTTGAGCTTTCGGCACAAGTGACTGTTAAATCTGTTTTGCATTTTAAAGAGGTAGATGTTGGAGTAGAAACATGTCCACAGACTGTGCAGTACGTCTGTCAGGGATGAAGAGTGAAAGACCTGACATACGTCGCTAAAACACATGTTTCTTATGCTCTGAACTCATAGCTGCCAGAACCACACAGTAACTATCATTTCACCTGTAGTGTCCAACAATAGTGGGAGGTCAGAAACTAAAGGTAACAATGTAGAGATGGTGGAAACTTTGAGACCATAACTATTCAGTGATAGCAAATAGGATAGGAACTGGATTGGCGATTCAAAAATTTAAGTCGTAATCCCCCTGTTTGTCAAAACCCCTCTGTAAACAGACTGATTCGTGTCAGCCTTAGATGAATGGGATGCGGTGTACAGTTCTTGAACTGCAATGGAGGATGGAAAAGACAGGAACAGAGGATAACATCTATTTATGAGATAGAGCTGTTGGGCATCTGATTTCAGAAAAAAGCAACAGTAAAACATATAGAACTGCCTGGTGACAACTCCTGAGTCATGTTTCAAATACAGAAGGTGAATGGTTAACAAACTCAGAAGGGTAATGCTATCTGGAGCAGAATACACGTCTTCTGACAGCAAAGGAGGAATAAACCGACTACCAAAACAGATTATTCCTCAGGGGGGCTTCAGTAAGTGATTAGATTGAGAGTGAAGTCCCAATATTTAAAAACAAATTGTCGAATGTTCATATCTTATGCTGATTGGCTTTCCTTGACAGATAGGATAAGGCTAAAGAATTCCCTCATGCTGGTTAGATCCATAAGCTGCTTCACAAAATGGAACAAGGCCATTCAGATGGGTAGTTATTTTACCAAATGGCCTATGGTAGAGGGATGCCGATAGATATTGTGTATACTGAAATGAAAGCTCTTTCAGAAACGGACCATACAGCTGACAGCTATCAAAGAAACTAATTACCTGCATCGTCTATGGCTGACGGCGGTGCTTTCATCTTGGGAACCACAGACCACAGAGGTTATTTTTAACTTGCAACTACGGAGACTATCGGCGCTTCTCGTCGACAGTCAGTCGCCCAGCAGTATTACTCATATCTCGAAAGGTGGAAACATTTTTTACTGCTGTGAACTGTCATCTTGTTTTAAACAATTGATAAGGCTGTCTCAGTGGCTCTGGAGATTGATGAATAAGAGACTTGTTTGACAGAACAGACAATCCAGATTTATGAAAGAAGTCTTGTGAAGCAGGAACGCAGCTACCCGGGTACATGGAATTCTTCATTAGTTATGAATATCTCTGTTTAAAAGGAAGAAGATAACGAACAAGATATGTTTGACATTATTTGACTACTTTGAAAACTGTGAATAAAGTAGATTGTTCATGTGCTCAGAATGCGTTGTATACAGTTTGATGAAAATGGCTTCACTATGAACATCGTTAATGAATAAAAAAGAAAAATACACCCAAAGGAATAACCAGTCAACTATAGGGTAAGCGTTAACAATGTTACACCCAAAGGAATAACCAGTCAACTATAGGGTAAGCGTTAACAATGTTACACCCAAAGGAATAACCAGTCAACTATAGGGTAACCGTTAACAATGTTAAACCCAAGGGAATAACCAGTCAACTATAGGGTAAGCGTTAACAATGTTTATGCAGAATTGGTAGTTGTGAGTTGTTGACTGTTTTCTGCAATACCTAGCCAGTACAACGAAGATCAGAGGTAATGAAGCGTTAACAATGTTACACCCAAAGGAATAACCAGTCAACTGTAGGGTAAGCGTTAACAATGTTACACCCAAAGGAATAACCAGTCAACTATAGGGTAACCGTTAACAATGTTAAACCCAAGGGAATAACCAGTCAACTATAGGGTAAGCGTTAACAATGTTTATGCAGAATTGGTAGTTGTGAGTTGTTGACTGTTTTCTGCAATACCTAGCCAGTACAACGAAGATCAGAGGCAATGCTGACAAGGAATTGGTAGTTGTGAGTTGTTGACTGTTTTCTGCAATACCTAGCCAGTACAACGAAGATCAGAGGCAATGCTGACAAGCTTTTACCTTGTTATGTCAAGCTGTCCGGCAATAACGAGGTAGCTGAAATACATGGTGATGGACGCAATGATTTCCCGCCTTTGCTCTGCATAGCTTTTAAAAGGCTTTTCCTTGCGGCTCGCTTTTTGCTCTGCATAGCTTTTAAAAGGCTTTTCCTTGCGGCTCGCTTTGTGAAGGCCACTTTCCATGTCATTTGTTTGTTTCATTTTCATTTCGATATTCTTAATGTCGTTTTCTTCAGTTTCACTTTTTACATGGAACCTCGGGGGAACTCTGTCTGTTTGCAGCATCCTGACGGAATGAAAATAAACTAGTTGATCAAACAGAAGTGCAATGATTCTTTCCGTTAAAATGACAATGTCATCATGATTTATGGCTTCGGTGGAGCAGATTGGAAACACACACACACACACACACACACACACACACACACACCACACACACACACACACACATACACACACACACACACACACACACACACACACACACACACACACACACAGAGTGATAGAAATAGAAGTAGTAGTAGTAGTAGTAGTAGTAGTAGTAGCAGCAGCAGTGGTGGCGGCGGTGGTGGTTGGTGTTAGTAGTAATAATAACAATAACAAGGACAACGATGACAATGATAGTGATGATGATAACAAAAAACAAACAAACAAACAAAACAAAACAAAACCAAAAAAAAAAAACCCAAGATGCAAAGCATATAAACGTACTTCCAGTTTATCCTGAATACGCGTGAGATATTCCATAAAGAGGAAAAACCGTCTTGGGCTGGTGTAACCGTTAGTAATGGCTATTCTGGTAAACATCGGCCATCATCTATGACCTATAATGAACATACTTACAAATTTTCAGAAAGAACGGCCAAGAATTTTCTGAGATTTTCCATAAAAAAGAAAACCATTATGGGCCGTTAGGAACGGCTATAACGGTAAACTTAAACATTGGGCATCATCCGTGACCCACAATGAACATACCTACAAATTTTCAGAAAGATCGGCCACGTACTTTCTAAGATACTAGCGCTTACGCGCTTCGACCCCGTCTCGCCCCGGCGAGTTTGTCTGTCGTCTGGTGTTCCGATGTCCAGTTTTGCGTCTGTGATCGCCGACCCGACGTTGCTGTTTGTAGGACAGCAAGGATACTTGATACCAAATTTGGTGGCGATCGGCCTTAAACTGTGGCCGTGTATAAGCGAACAGACATACAGACAAACTGAGCTTTATATAATAGATTCCATAAAAAAAGAAGAACCGTTATGGACCGTTACAGCCGTTAGTAACGGCTATAACGGTAAACGGAAACATCGGGTATCATCCGTGAGCCATAATAAACATACCTACAAATTTTCAGAAAGATCAGCGAAGTACTTTCTAAGATATTCCATAAAAAAGAACCGTTATGGGCCGTTATCGCCGTTAGTAACGGCTATAACGGTAAACTAGAACATCGGGTATCATCCGTGACCCATAATGAACATACCTGCTAATTTTCACAAAGATCGGCCAAGTACTTTCGGAGACATTCCATAAAGAAGAAAAACCGTTACAGGCCGTTACAGCCATTGGTATCGGTTATAACGGTAAACTAAAACATCGGGCATCATCCGTGACTCATAATGAACATACCTACAAATTTTCAGAAAGATCGGCCCAGTAGTTTTGTCTGGAGCGAGTGGAACACATTTTGACCACGGACGGACACACACACACACACACACACACACACACACACACACACACACACACACACACACACACACACACACACACACACACACACACACACACAGAATAACTGTAACACATATGCAACAAAGATGAGGCAAAAGATGAGTAGTTTGGTAATGTGATTGTGGAGAGTATTGGGGGCCAGTGCTGTGGGGATGGACAGGTACATGCCATTTTTAGATGTTGATGCTAAGTGGGCAGAGGGTCCCCAGTCTAGCAATGAGACAGAATTTCTGCATGGTGCGCTCAACGTTGTCACTGTCATTGCCAAAGCACCAGGACTTTTGACATAATTGATGATGTGTTGGGGGTAGATTGAAGAACAAAGCACTGGTTTGGGCTGGTGATGACGAATGTCGGCCATATGTCCAGACATGTTGGCATCAAGTATGCAGGATATCTCACCTACACCCAGTTCACAATGGACATGATACGGCGGTTCGGACAGGATAATGTGGGTTTAATTCTGAACGAGCCTTTGGGGCCATTTAGGATGTTGTCTGGCTTGGTGAGAATACAGATTTTGTGGATAGGTTTTGACCAAGAAAATGTACCTGGTGACTTAGGTGTGGCAATTCTTATTTTCAGGTTGGAGTATACATTTTGTCACGGGTTTGGGTAATCATGGCTTCGGTCTCAGAGACAGAACTCTGATCTGCTGCTGTGTGCTCGTTGTATTTGAGGATCCTGCAGAAGGAAACTGTGTATGGGAGAGAGGGAGGAAGGCAGTGGGTCTGTGTATGGGAGAGAGGGAGGCAGGCAGTGGGTCTGTGTATGGGAGAGAGGGAGGCAGGCAGTGGGTCTGTGTATGGGAGAGAGGGAGGCAGGCAGTGGGTCTGTATGGGAGAGAGGGAGGCAGGCAGTGGGTCTGTGTATGGGAGAGAGGGAGGCAGGCAGTGGGTCTGTGTATGGGAGAGAGGGAGGCAGGCAGTGGGTCTGTGTATGGGAGAGAGGGAGGCAGGCAGTGGGTCTGTGTATGGGAGAGAGGGAGGCAGGCAGTGGGTCTGTGTATGGGAGAGAGGGAGGCAGGCAGTGGGTCTGTGTATGGGAGAGAGGGAGGCAGGCAGTGGGTCTGTGTATGGGAGAGAGGGAGGCAGGCAGTGGGTCTGTATGGGAGAGAGGGAGGCAGGCAGTGGGTCTGTGTATGGGAGAGAGGGAGGCAGGCAGTGGGTCTGTGTATGGGAGAGAGGGAGGCAGGCAGTGGGTCTGTGTATGGCAGAGAGGGAGGCAGGCAGTGGGTCTGTGTATGGGAGAGAGGGAGGCAGGCAGTGGGTCTGTGTATGGGAGAGAGGGAGGCAGGCAGTGGGTCTGTGTATGGGAGAGAGGGAGGCAGGCAGTGGGTCTGTGTATGGGAGAGAGGGAGGCAGGCAGTGGGGTCTGTGTATGGGAGAGAGGGAGGCAGGCAGTGGGTCTGTGTATGGGAGAGAGGGAGGCAGGCAGTGGGTCTGTGTATGGCAGAGAGGGAGGCAGGCAGTGGGTCTGTGTATGGCAGAGAGGGAGGCAGGCAGTGGGTCTGTGTATGGGAGAGAGGGAGGCAGGCAGTGGGTCTGTGTATGGCAGAGAGGGAGGCAGGCAGTGGGTCTGTGTATGGGAGAGAGGGAGGCAGGCAGTGGGTCTGTGTATGGGAGAGAGGGAGGCAGGCAGTGGGCCTGTGTATGGGAGAGAGGGAGGCAGGCAGTGGGTCTGTGTATGGGAGAGAGGGAGGCAGGCAGTGGGTCTGTGTATGGGAGAGAGGGAGGCAGGCAGTGGGTCTGTGTATGGGAGAGAGGGAGGCAGGCAGTGGGTCTGTGTATGGGAGAGAGGGAGGCAGGCTGTGGGTCTGTCTGCTTCGTTTGAAACTTGGGCTTTCAAGACAGACCCTCTGGACACAGCTGTGGATGACAGCCTCTGGCCACAGCTGTGGATGAGAGCCTCTGGACACAGCTGTGGATGACAGCCTCTGGCCACAGCTGTGGATGAGAGCCTCTGGCCACAGCTGTGGATGAGAGCCTCTAGCCACAGCTGTGGATGACAGCCTCTGGCCACAGCTGTGGATGAGAGCCTCTGGCCACAGCTGTGGATGAGAGCCTCTGGCCACAGCTGTGGATGAGAGCCTCTGGACACAGCTGTGGATGACAGCCCCTGGACACAGCTGTGGATGAGAGCCTCTGGACACAGCTGTGGATGACAGCCCCTGGACACAGCTGTGGATGAGAGCCTCTGGACACAGCTGTGGATGAGAGCCTCTGGACACAGCTGTGGATGAGAGCCTCTGGACACAGCTGTGGATGACAGCCTCTGGCCACAGCTGTGGATGAGAGCCTCTGGCCACAGCTGTGGATGACAGCCTCTGGCCACAGCTGTGGATGACAGCCTCTGGCCACAGCTGTGGATGAGAGCCTCTGGACACAGCTGTGGATGACAGCCTCTGGCCACAGCTGTGGATGAGAGCCTCTGGACACAGCTGTGGATGACAGCCCCTGGACACAGCTGTGGATGAGAGCCTCTGGACACAGCTGTGGATGACAGCCCCTGGCACAGCTGTGGATGAGAGCCTCTGGCCACAGCTGTGGATGAGAGCCTCTGGCCACAGCTGTGGATGAGAGCCTCTGGCCACAGCTGTGGATGAGAGCCTCTGGCCACAGCTGTGGATGAGAGCCTCTGGCCACAACTGTGGATGAGAGCCTCTGGCCACACCTGTGGATGAGAGCATCTGGCCACAGCTGTGGATGAGAGCCTCTGGACACAGCTGTGGTTGAGAGCCTCTGGTCACAGCTGTGGATGAGAGCCTCTGGACACAGCTGTGGATGAGAGCCTCTGGCCACAGCTGTGGATGAGAGCCTCTGGACACAGCTGTGGATAAGAGCCTCAGGACACAGCTGTGGTTGAGAGCCTCTGGACACAGCTGTGGATGAGAACCGCTGGACACAGCTGTGGATGAGAACCTCTGGACACAGCTGTGGATGAGAGCCTCTGGACACAGCTGTGGATGAGAGCCTTTGGACAGAGCTGTGGATGAGAGCCTCTGGACACAGCTGTGGATGAGAGCCTCTGGACACAGCTGTGGATGAGAGCATAATTAATGTTGGTACTTAGCTATCTACGGTTGGTGGATGAGAGCATAATTAATGTTGGTACTTAGCTATCTACGGTTGGTGGAAAATTCAAGTTCAGGCCACTGTGAAACATGATCATATCCACCAAGTTTGAAACGTGATCATAGTCACCAAGTTTGAAACGTGATCATACTCACCAAGTTTGAAACGTGATCATACACACCAAATTTGAAACGTGATCATACTCACCAAGTTTGAAACGTGATCATACTCACCAAGTTTGAAACGTGATCATACTCACCAAGTTTGAAACGTAATCATACCCACCAAAATGCGTTCCTTTATTACCATATGTAATCGGGACAAGTTGTTCTGCTATAGAAAAGGAGGCGATTTTTGTTGCACTGTCCCCGATCTTTTGCAAAAGCATGTGACACAACCAAACGGCCCAGCAAATAAATAAACAGAATATGGGGGAAAATAAAATCCAGATTGGACATCTCTGGAGAGGAGAGCAGTGCAACGCCTGTGTCATGGAAGGGCGACAGTTCAGTAATCATTCTGAATGTCCTTTGTGAAGCAGAGAGAGAGAGAGAGAGAGAGAGAGAGAGAGAGAGAGAGAGAGAGAGAGAGAGAGAGAGAGAGAGAGAGAGAGAGAGAGAGAATCTGGGATCTGAGGGTAAAGCACGCTTATATTTACAGCATACCACAAGGTGCAGAAGAACTCGCTTCTCTCTCCTTTTTGACATATGTAGCTGGGATAACGGCAATATAGGTAAGTGGCAATTTGAGAAAATAAGAGCGAGCAAGCAAATGAGAGAGAGAGAGAGAGAGAGAGAGAGAGAGAGAGAGAGAGAGAGAGAGAGAGAGAGAGAGAGGAGGTACGGATAGGGAAACTTTCATCATGCCCCCCCCCCCCCCCCTCCATGTAGGGGTGCATATATACAACCATTTGTCCAATCTGGCATTTATAAACAATGACATCGTTCATATCACCCTTAGCAGTAATTTCAAATAATGAGAAAACGTAGCTTAAAAGCCTTACAAATATAGATTGACAATTTTCTGACTGTTTTCTCATGTCTGCACGTCATGAGCAATACTGATTTAAACTGACTTGGGACCTTATAATATTTCGACGTATGTATTGTGGTCTTAAGTCATGTAGAACAGGACAGCGTAAAACAAAATGCACCTCATTTTCTTTCTCTTTTTGACAAAGTGGACATAATTATTCAGTCGTTTTCACTGTGTTTTCTATAATGATTACAATGCACTGCAATTTCGGAAATGCCAAGCCTAAATCTTATCAAATTAACAGAGAGAGAGAGAGAGAGAGAGAGAGAGAGAGAGAGAAGAGAGAGAGAGAGAGAGAGAGAGAGAGAGAGAGAGAGAGAGAGAGACGGTATATGTAGAACAGTGAAACACTCCA
>CM065718.1:78623171-78628171 GCA_033310375.1 Conus canariensis
TCTTTTAAATAACGCTGGCTTCGTAATTAATAGGCTCAATTGATGGACTGCGCGGAAAGACTCGCATGCGAGCGCTAGCACACACACACACACACACACACACACACACACACACACACACACACACACACACACACACACACACACACACACACACACACACACACACACACACATATGCACGCAAACGCGCTCACTCCCTTCTCTGTCTCTGTCTCTGTCTGTCTGTCTGTCTGTCTCTGTCGCCCTCTCCTCCCCCCCCCTCTCTCTCTCTTTCTGTCTCTGTCTCTCTTTCTCACACACACACGCGCATGTATGCGCGCGCGCACACGCACACACGCACACACAGACACACAGACACAGACACAGACACACACACACACACACACACACACACACACACCACACACACAACACACACACACACACACCACACACACAATTAGGAACTCTGAAAAAAATCATGGAACTGCTCATTCACTTGAATTGTTTTTCACTCAATCATATACTCAATCACATCATAAAAATGAATTACGTTTGCAGGAGATACGCCCTCACACCCACTCTGCGCTCTTCTCTAAACTCCTAATAACAGTCTTCTTAAAGATCGTCTTCAGCTGGTTTGCTTATGCTTCTTTGAACTACACTTCCACAGGTGATAACAAATGCACAAATGTAACAAACGCATTTGTTTATATTGAAGGGAAAATAGAATAGTTACTGAAATGGAGCTGGATTTCGTTCTATAAATGGACAACACAAATCTCTTGAGGCTACTACATCAAGCCACGATAATCAGATATTTCGCATTTTGGTCTTATGTTCTGCCCCATTCTTCGAGCGTCAAGGGACTGTGTCATTAGAGTCGTTGAGTTCGCCCATTCCTGTCTCTGCTTCCCCAGTGCCATCAATCAATGAACCCATTTCGTTTATTTTTAGCAACAATTGTTAGCCTATAGAAAGGAATGATCCCCGTGTGGCAGTTTCCTGATTTGAGGGGAGGGCACAGACAGAGGGAGCCAATCAGCATCCATTGTCAGTGAATGAGGTTCAAAGACAACCTGATGTGGACTGGGCTGTGTCTGCAAGGGAAGGATCCCCAATATTGACAGCAGGCAAAGAAGTGACATTGTTATTGTGTTTATTCCAGACTCTTTGACTCTGTGACGTGCGTGAGAAGAGTAGTGGGGAAAGTTGTTGGTAGGGAGAAGGGTTGCTTTGGAGGGCTGACTAATAACGAAAGGTCAACAATACCTTGCTTGAAACTCGCTTACAGTAACCATGATAGTTTTAAACGCGTTGCTGAGGAGATGCCAAACATTTGCAGAGAAAATACATTTTCTTCTATCTACTTTCATGTCAGAATAGACAGCAATTGAAGTGGATCCACAGGTTTGTTTAACATTTCAAGATGGTCTCAGGTAAGAAAATTTTCTTGAATTTCAAATACAAATCCCCACTCCTCTCCTGATTACATTTAACGCCCGCTGTTCTATTAAAACCTTCAAGATGTCAAAGGAAAGAAAGTCTCCAATCTAACATCAGCACTTCGCATGGCTCTTTGTCCTTCTTGCATAATAATTCCATTCAGATGCAATCCCCTTCCATTCATGTTTTTTCACTACATGTGCCCCCGTTCATGGAAAAAAAACGAACTCTGTAGTTTCCCAATATCTATCGATCTCTACAACAAGCCCTCTATTAATCAGACGTGCATTCGAAATCAAAGGTCTGCATTGAACTCGTTCTCTTTCCTCCGCCCTCGGTATTCCAAGCCTACCAATTTGCATCCCCCACCTTCCCCCAGTTCCCAACCCTCAGAGAGATGGAGCCCGTTCCCCTTTGAGGCACAAAAATCTCTCTGCTCTTTTTGCCTTTCAATAGGTGCATGCTGGAGAAGAAGAGACACTTCAACAAATTGTGCTTGAAGTTTGCCTGGGATGAAGAGTTATAGACTAATGCATTCTGTGCAGAACAAATGTTCCTCGTACTGTAAACTTGCAGCTGTCAGACACCAAACAATAACAGTAACCTTACCTGTAGTTCACAGCAGTAGTGGGAGCCCATAAACTACAGGTAAGAAAAGCAGATACACAAACACCCATAGAACAACACTTAGCCGCCTGCTTTCAAAATGGATCCTGACATTTTGAAATATTAGCTGACACATAAAGAGTAACACGCATCAGGCCAAGACGCAGACAAACGCTAGTATAAAAACAGTCAGTGCAGCTGTCAAAACATTTCATTCTGTATCAACAACGCTAGTATAAAAACAGTCAGTGCAGCTGTCAAAACATTTCATTCTGTATCAATGATAATCTGCACACAAAAAAAGAAAAAGAAAAACACACACAGTTGAGAATGATGACAAATGCATTCAATTTGAAGCTAAAGGCTGATCATGAGATTTCCCTCGAGCAAAAAATTATGTTTCTGGATTTATGCTTAATCAAAAGGAAATATGAGAAACTATCAACTGTCTCTCTGACGGTAATCTGAAGGCAGCTCTAAGATCAACCGAATCCACTCACAAAGTGAGACACATTTTTGACCTGACCACCTGGAATATAAAACTATTCAAGGAAAAGACCCGATAGGTTTGCTTTCTGGCAATGTAGGCTACAACAATTTGTTCCCCAAATAGAAAATGGCTGTTTGTTCTGTATATATCTATATATGATTACACTCCACTTCCTGGTTCACAACTTGCTCCGAGTCAAGTTCAACGTCACCTCTAGACATCAGTGGATAAAAAATCGAAACGCTGCTGGCCATTGGATTTAGAAATAAGAGAACAACCACGTGGAACTGCACTGATTTAATCATTTAATTGGATGCAAAAAACCTGAAGAAGCATAATGTTAAACTTAAGATATTTGTTGAAGCACTAGAATATGAACCTCTAAAGCAGACACAATAGTTACTGCTACTGGTTGCATAAGAAAGGCTGTAACAAATATACAAAAACACAAGCAAGCGCACCCCCATCCACCACACACACACACACACACACACACACACACACACACACACACACACACACACACACACACACACACACACACAGCGGACGTGGGGATGGTGCGAGGGAAGGAGTAGGAGTAAGTGCGTGTGTGTGTTTCATTTGATAAACTCAGTAATGCAGTAAACACAGCAGAATGAAATTGATAAACTCAGTAATGCAGTAAACATAGCAGAATGAAATTGATAAACTCAGTAATGCAGTAAACATAGCAGAATGAAATTGATAAACTCAGTAATGCAGTAAACATAGCAGAATGAAATTGATAAACTCAGTAATGCAGTAAACATAGCAGAATGAAATTGATAAACTCAGTAATGCAGTAAACATAGCAGAATGGAATCGATAAACTCAGTAATGCAGTAAACATAGCAGAATGGAATCGATAAACTCAGTAATGCAGTAAACATATCAGAATGAAATTGATAAACTCAGTATTGCAGTAAACATATCAGGATGGAATTGATAAACTCAGTAATGCAGTAAACATATCAGAATGAAATCGATAAACTCAGTAATGCAGTAAACATATTAGAATGAAAGCGTCAGCGCATCACACAGTACGCGAATAAACCCAGACACCTTGTTCCAAACGTTAAAGCATTAAGATGAGCAAGAAAATGTCCATCGGTTTCAAAACACACAGACAAGGCATGGCATGTGTGAGGCAGTTTCAAAACACACAAACAAGGCATGGCATGTGTGAGGCAGTTTCAAAACACACAGACAAGGCATGGCATGTGTGAGGCAGTTTCAAAACACACAAACAAGGCATGGCGTGTGTGAGGCAGTTTCAGAAACAAAAACGACAGTGGAAAAAAATATAGAAGGATGGAGGCCCCACTGTCCAGAAAATAAATACTCATAAGAAAAAGAAGCATATAAGAAAAAATGTGGAAAACACTGAAGGCTGGAGGATAAAGAAATACAAAAAAAGAAAAAAAAAAGAAAGGCTGCAACTTGGTTAGTCTTGGCGGGTATAATGCCATAGATAATCGCTCTAACCATATGTTTCTCTACCTTCGATCAAAGAGGGAAATAGCAAAACTTGTTTTGTGGATAGTTAAAAAAAAACTGCGATGAACCAGTACTTGTCTTTCTTAAGGATTTTTTTCTGCTTCTTCTATTTTTGACAGTTACCTGAAAGAACATACCCGGGAAGAATATATAAACATATATAAACATGTAAAGAACATATGATCGATAGAAAAAGGCCATGCCATTCTTATAACTAACCGATTTTTGCAATGAAAAGCATTGGAAATCAGACTGGCTTGCTTTGAAGCAAAACACAAATTACAATTTATCGATCGAGGAACTTGCACAAGTAAATGGTAAACAGATGCTGCTTTTCTAAAAAGCGAAAGGAGGCCAGCTGTTTTAGAGAAAGTTGGAAAAAGTTAAATCATCTGGAGTAACGCAAAATCACGGACACGTTGATACCATTGCTATTCTTTTAAAAGAAACAGAACCGGAAGTAGATGGGTGGATTGAAAATATAGACTCAAATCCTCCTGTTTGTCAAATACCCTCTGAGACAGACCGATACCTTAGACTGATGGAAGGCGACGTGCAGTTCTAAAACTGTAAGGGAGGATGGAAGATACGGGGACAAAGGGTGATATCTGTTCATTAGATAGACCTTCAGGGCACTGGATTTCAGAAGAAAAAGTAAAGCAGCAGTAAAGCATATAAAACTGCCTTGTGACAACTCCTGAGTCTTTTGTCAGTAAAAGAGAATCAAATAGACTGTCAAAAAGATTATCTGTCAAAGGGCTTTAGTAAGTGATAATGGTTAGTGTGAACTGCTTACATTTAAAACAAATGAAATTTTCATAACGTATTCTAACTGGCTTTGCTTTGCTCAAGAGATGTGATAAGGCCAGTGCATTCCTCTTGTCGGTGAGATCCACGAGTTGCTCTACAAATTGAACGAATACCAATCGGGGTGGGGGTGGGGATTGTTATTTTACCA
>CM065718.1:78635671-78643171 GCA_033310375.1 Conus canariensis
GATCTCAGTTTTGCTTCTTCAGGAGAGGTCTGACAACTGCAGATTGAACAGAGTGGGAAAACAACCTGATTGCAAAGAGTCATTGATAATGGATGTAAAGTATGGGAGGAGATCGTCGAGACAGCAGGTAAGAAGGGATGAGGGGAGAGGGTCAAGTTCACATGTTTTGACAATGACTTGCTTCAAGATTTTTCGGACATCTTCTACCGACACAGAGTGGAATTCAGACCACTGAGTGCCAGAGAAGGAAGGATCAGGAACAGCAGGGGGAGGGGCGGCATGAGAGTCCAGATTATGGCGAATAGTGGCTATTTTACTGTAGAAGAAATCAGATAAACGCTGGGGGAGTTCTGTCGCAGGGATTGAGGAGGGCAGTGGTGTGGACTTTGATTTGCCAAGAAGAGTATTGGTTACAGTAAACAGTTGTCGGGATGTACTACAGGCTAGGATTTTGGCACTGTAAAAACATCATTTGGCACTGTCCAGAATGTTAGTAACTAGCTTATTGGCAGTACGAACAATTTTTCTATGAACATGTAGTCTAGATTCGAGCCAGCAACACTCTGCCTGGCGTCGTTCTCGCTTAGCCTGCAGCAGCTGAGGTCCGACAGGTGAACCAGGGTGAGGGAGGCCGGCTGGAGAGCTGGCGGCGGGTGGCTGGAGCGTGCTGATCTAGTAGACTGGACAGAAGCTGGTGGAGTTGGTCTGCTGACAGGTGTGAAGGGGCCTCCAGTCTGGCCCGAAGATCAGACTGGAAGGTGACGGTGTTGACAGCGGCGGTCTTTCTGGCCTCCACGTACACAGGAAGGCGTGAAGAACGTGAGGGGCAGAGCTGGGCAACAACACAGTAGTGGTCGGAGAAGTCCAGAGTGAAATCTGGAGCTGTGGAATGCAGCACGTTGTCGTCACGCCGGCAGATGACAAGGTCGAGGGTGTGGCCTTTCTGGTGAGTCGGGAAGGTGACAGCCTGGTGCAGACCAAAATCGTCCAGCAGACCGGTGAAGCGAAGTGCGAGGGAGTCAGTGGGTACGTTGACGTGAACATTGAAGTCGCCAACGATGACAGGAGAGCCACTGATTGTATTGCAGTGTTCCAGGAAGGACGGGAACTCTTCAATGAAAAGAGCATCGGAGAGTTTATTCTTTTGGTTGGGGGGAGCTAACATGCTGTGGCAGTATGGCTGCTTATCAGCACGTTGATTTTAAACATGTGCGTGAATTTCTCACATTTGGAAGATATACCGACGGGCTTGCTCAAGACAGAGGGAGAAAAAAGAACTTTAGACGGCAAGCCAGTTCATTTGCATTGGAGCAAGGTGTGCTGTTCAAGAAGTGCAACAGAGATGACAGTAAGTAAACAATGTTTCACATGTAGACTCAGAACGGCGGGCACGCACAGACACACAGACACACACACACACACACACACACACACACACACACACACACACACACACACACACACACACACACACATATATATAGAGAGAGCGACAGACAGAGAATCTGCAGCTCTATTTGCTATAGCCTACAGCCAAATATGGTATATATTATCAGTTAGTGTTTTTCGATTGGTCCTTTTTTAATAGCCTCTTTACACAATCGCCTAAATGTGCTCGTTAGTGTTCATAGTACTAGTACTTCAAAAGATGGTAATTTAAGTTTGTGGAGTAAAATTTGTCGTACGCGCTTTTTTTTGCTCCCAGTAATACGCTATTGGCTAGAATTTTCATAGTATTAGCACTTCAAAAGGAAGGTAACTTCAGTTTGGGGAGTAAAATTTGTCGTACGCGCTTTTATTCCCAGTAATACGCTACTGGCTAGACTTTAAATAGTACCAGCACTTCAAAAGGGAGGTAATTTAAGTTTGGGGAGTAACATTTGTCGTACGCGCTTTCTGCTTCCAGTAATACGCTACTGGCTAGACTTTAAATAGTACCAGCACTTCAAAAGGGAGGTAATTTAAGTTTGGGAGTAAAATTTGTCGTACGCGCTTTTTACTCCCAGTAATACGCTACTGGCTAGACTTTAGATAGTACCAGCACTTCAAAAGGGAGGTAATTTAAGTTTGGGGAGTAAAATTTGTCGTACGCGCTTTTTACTCCCAGTAATACGCTACTGGCTAGACTTTAAATAGTACCAGCACTTCAAAAGGGAGGTAATTTAAGTTTGGGGAGTAAAATTTGTCGTTCGCGCTTTTACTCCCAGTAAAATTCTGCGTGCCAGATTTTGCGTGGAGGGAGTAAATCTGGCGTGGTTAAGGGAGTACAAATCTCGTACGCGAAATTTACTCCCAGTAAAATTCTGCGTACGCGGTTTTTACTCCGGAGTAAATTTGGCGGGGAGTAAATTTCTCGTATTACACCGGCCTCTTCGATTTTTTCTTTAATCGAACTTTTCCTTCCTGAATGAATGATGCATGATGTATGTGCGGGCGTTGTTTTGTAATGTAATACTTGCTTGATTGCGGGTATTTATTTGTACGTTAATATGATCTGAATTGTATATACTTAAGAGGTAGGGAATGGTTGGAGAAAGGGTGCTAGGTTCGGTGTTGATATAGGTAGATGTGGTGTGACCGTTCTGTGCATCTTTATTTGTTCTCTTTTAGTTGTGTGTCATTTGATTTCTGAACGTGTGGCCTTTGGCATTTATTTGCGAAGACATATCAAATACAATGAATACGATGAAGCTTTCCAATAGGAATAATGATAATCACACTTAAAATATTATACACATACCTCTCTCTCTCTCACTCTCACGCTGTATTATACATACATACATTATGTCTGCATGTATATGTATATATCAGTAGGGGAAACAAATGGAAGCTAACAATCCCTCCGTCAGTACGATAATGGATTAAAAAAGAAAAGAAAAAGGCGGGGGTGAGGATTTGTAAGAAACAGAAAATCGGAAATGAAAAATTAAGTTTTAAATCATAAATATGAAATTCTTCACGAGCAAGCAGACGGGAACCACTATAGTCCATCTCGAAAAACATATCGCCTGTTCAGTGGCTTTCGTCCACTAATTCGGTCTCATTAGTAACAAACAGCAGCTGATTCTCTCTCTCTCCTCTCTCTCTGTGTCTCTGTCTCTGTCTCTGTCTCTGTCTGTCTGTCTGTCTGTCTGTCTGTCTGTCTGTCTGTCTGTCTGTCCTCCTCTCTCTCTCTCTCTCTCTCTCTCTCTCTCTCTGTGTGTGTGTGTGTGTGTGTGTGTGTGTGTGTGTGTGTGTGTGTGGTGTGTGTGTGTGATTTATGATTCTTTCAATAAAAGCTGGGTTAGATACCGCCCATGTCGATATTTGGTGGAAGATTTTTTTTTTTTCTATTCGTTACATCCGAAGGATCTGAGCACGTCCAACTGTATTCACTTCATTGCTGTCGCAATGGGGTTCATTTCGTGAAGAGTTTCCGCTTTGGAATGGCAAATGAGAGCGTTAGAGGTTAAATTTAGACTATAGAAAGCGCACGAGAAAGAGAGAGAGATAGAGGAGAGAGAGGGAGAGCGAGAGAGAGAGAGAGAGAGAGAGAGAGAGAGAGAGAGAGAGAGAGAGAGAGCACTCTCTCTCTCTCACTTCTCTCTCTCTCCTCTGCTTGATTAAAGATTATCGAAACATGGACCACATTCCCCTGGACAGAGCCTATCGTCTGCGAATGGACGCCAACTTGCCCATTATTGCCGAAGTCGCTTTTTTGTTGTTTTATTTTAAAAGAGGACAAAGAACGGTGATAGCTATGGCACCACACTAGCGTCTGAAGGCGGTAGTAGTCGCACATGTCATGTTTTGCTTTATCAAGTATTCGTACAGATAAATAAGCATGCAAGTAGCACTCTGTGTTGCATTATTACACTTTTCACATTTGATGTTAATCAGTTGTTAAGGCCAGTGGCCGTATAGACGAATCGTTTCTCATTTAGTCGTTGTTTCTTCTCTTTGTAAAAACACCTTACAGGTACTTGTACAGCCACAAACAGGAACACACATACTGTCACACACACATTTGCAACACTCAATCACAGACACGGCATGTTTACTCCCTACGCGCGCATCTATTCCATTCATCCAAAGGAGATACTGGGGAAACAAGAATTTACTCTCTTTTTTTTAGCTCCCTTTACCAAATAATTATGTCAAAAAAGAAAAAAAGTCATAATTTCATAAAATTACAAATTCACAAAAGCAGCTGCAAGACACCGTAGATGCAGCTCAATTTCCTTCAAAAAGCAGCATGTAGACAATACATTTCAAGTTTCTTTTTTATCACTAAACAGTTTCCGCTTAAATATGTCTTTCTTTAAGAATTCCACCAGCGGGAACTAACTTTCCAGGAGGAACGAACTTGAAGCCCAGGGTTGAAGGCTGAAGTTTTCTGAAAAGAAACCCCAAGGTCCTAACGTTAGCTAGAGTATATGTAAAAATTTCACATACTTTTTTTTAAAAATACAAAACATAAAACTAAAAGATACCTATGCCTTCGTTGCAAATGGAATTCAAAACATCCTACCTACAGTTGGGATACAAAAATTGAATCTTTACAAAAATGTTAATGTCAAAAAACGATTTGTATTTTTACGCGTTTTCACAAAAATGCTTCTTATTACACGAGGTCGTTTATTTTTGTTTTAGGCCTACTAATCACATCGATGGTTTACATTTTCTTTTTAATAATTTTGTTTTCTCTTTATGTATTTATCATTCCTCAACTGGCGACTTACTCATAGGTAATCAATAATCTAAAAAAACAAACAAACAAAGAACCCTAACAGACCTCTGTCTGCGCTACATCAAAATCGGCCATTGCCTGGCCTCAAGGAAAGCTAGGTTTTCCATTCACAACCCCCAGGATTGAAAACTAAGCTAACCACTCGGCCCAGGCCAAGCGCCCTCTCCTCCCGTCTGGCAACTCCTGGGCTGTATTACATATCGGGAACACACCCGTCCCACAAAGCAGTGGACTTCTCTCACCACTCACGAGCCTCAACGTTCAATCAAAATTATGGATTCAAGCACTGTTTACCTATGGTGTTGTCTTCGCGTCAGAAGACCAAAACATCACCCGTGTCTACATACCGCCATCAGACACACACACACACACACACACACACACACACACACACACACGCACGCACGCACGTACGCACGCACGCACGCACGCACGCACGCGCACACACATACACACGCCCATACGGACGCACACCCGCATACACACACATATGCGCATGCGTGCTTAACCACACACACACACACACACACACACACACACACACACACACACACACACACCACACACGCGCGCAGACACACACACACACACACACACACACACACACACACACACACACACACACACACACACACACTCAGAGAAGCGCCGTCCAACGACCCAGTACACTCTTCTCAGCCAAGACGATGGGAATCGTCTAGCAACACCTCTGATGAAAATAACCTAGGCAGTACCTGTAGGCATTGTGAAAACAATTCCATTTGATTAACCAGCATGTCGCTGGACCATGGGGTAATACCAGGCATGGAACTGAAAGAAGGGGGTGTGACAAGTGCGCCCCATCTACGACTCAAACCGTCATAGCACATCCATAAACCCAGACGCTCTGCATCAAATACTAAAATACTAACGTTCACGTGAGAATGTCCATCGGTGATGAAACAACTCACAGATTTGCATTGTGAATAAGAGTTGATAAAACAAAACCAAAAAAAAAGCAAATGAATAAAGAAAGAAAGAACGTGGGAGGATGCAGGACCCACAAAAAGTAGGAAATGGAAGAACTTTTTTTTTTTTAATGTGGAAAACAATTTGATGTTGGAAGCAGAAAAAGAGAAGACAAACCATCATACAAATATGAATATACGTAGATCATATTGCACGTAAGCCTGAAAACATACAGTGTGTCATTAAATTTAAAGCTGTCTCTAACTCTCTGAGGAAATCGTACTTCAAAATCTAATATGTGTAAGGAACCTCTATTATCCAGTCATCCCTATGAGAATGCGTTCTCTTATTTCCATGTCCCAAAGGGAAAAAGTGCCCTCTTACAAAAGAGCAAGCTATTTATTTATATATATTAGAAAAATATTTATTTATCTATTTATTCATTCATTTATTTATTTACTTATTTATTCATTTCTTGTGCTGTCCCCGATTTTGTGCAACAGCACAAGCGATGACCGGCAGCAACGACCCAGCATGTAAATATATATACTGTTCAAAAAAGTTGAGGACCAACATTTCACTGACTTATAAAAAAGAAAATTGGGAAGAGATCAATCTCCAAGTGTAACATGAATTTACTGAATATGTTAAAAGTGTGTAAAGACAATGACAAGTTCGAGGAATCAACCAACTGGAATCGAGCGCAGTACAAACACCCCCACCCACAAATTTGAAAGTCACAGGAGGAGTGTTTGTTCAATGTCATGGTCAATAACGTGTGTGTCCCCCGTTATTGGCAAGGCATTCAAGGCAGCGTTGTCGCATAGAGTTCACCAGTGTGCGCAGAAAGGCCTTGGGGACAGCAGCCCACTCCTGCTGGAGTGACTCAAACAGCTGACCCAGGTTAGCAGGAGGACGACGCTGCTGCAGTCTCCGGCCCAGCTCATCCCAAAGATGTTCGATGGGGTTCAGGTCTGGGCTGTTTGCAGGCCACTGCATTCTGTTGACACCAGCAGCTTGGAGAAACGTGTTTACTGCTCTGGTGCGATGGGGCCGTGCATTGTCGTCTTGAAAGACTGCCTGAGGTCCAAACTGTTGAAGGGCTGGCAGCACCAGGGGTTGCAAAATCTGTTTGGTAGCGAACACCATTCAAGTTCCCTGCCACATTGTACAGAACCGTTCTGTAGCGTGTGCTTATGCCGCCCCAAATCATAACGGATCCCCCACCATAGCGGTTCCTTTCCAGGACAGCTTCTGCAAAACGCTCCCCACGGCGTCTTCAGACTCTGTTCCGTCTATCGGTGGGATCCAGGCAGAACCGCGACTCGTCTGTAAACATCACGCTAGCCCACTGTTCATGTGTCCATCTCACGTGCTGCGTGCACCATACTCGGCGTGCTGCTCTGTGGGCATCAGTCAAACGAGGTCTTATGGCTGGTCGTCGAGCACGGAGGTTAGCGGCGTGTAGGCGGTTTCGTATGGTCTGATCACTGACAACAGTGTTGGTGGCATCTCTAAGGCGACGTCTGATGTTGTTTGCACTTGCTGTTTTTTTCTGGTGTGGCCTGCCTTTCAATGTGTCGGTCCTCTCGTGGTGTTGTTATTCTGGGTCGACCAGAGCGTGGTCGTTCTTGCACTCTTCCTGTGTCTTGAAAGCGTTGTCCGAGTCTGATAACAACAGGGTGTGATACCCCAAGTCTCCGTGCCACTTCCCGGACTGCAACTCCTTCTTGGAGCCATCCCATTGCTCTTCCTCGATCCAGCTCGTTCAGTCTTCGACGTGGAGGCATGCTGTTGCATTGCATTTTTCGCCAGTACAATGG
>CM065718.1:78648171-78655671 GCA_033310375.1 Conus canariensis
AAAAAAAAAAAAAAAAAAAAAAAAAAAAAAAAAAAAAAAAAAAAAAAAAAAAAAAAAAAAAAAAAAAAAAAAAAAAAAAAAAAAAAAAAAAAAAAAAAAAAAAAAAAAAAAAAAAAAAAAAAAAAAAAAAAAAAAAAAAAAAAAAAAAAAAAAAAAAAAAAAAAAAAAAAAAAAAAAAAAAAAAAAAAAAAAAAAAAAAAAAAAAAAAAAAAAAAAAAAAAAAAAAAAAAAAAAAAAAAAAAAAAAAAAAAAAAAAAAAAAAAAAAAAAAAAAAAAAAAAAAAAAAAAAAAAAAAAAAAAAAAAAAAAAAAAAAAAAAAAAAAAAAAAAAAAAAAAAAAAAAAAAAAAAAAAAAAAAAAAAAAAAAAAAAAAAAAAAAAAAAAAAAAAAAAAAAAAAAAAAAAAAAAAAAAAAAAAAAAAAAAAAAAAAAAAAAAAAAAAAAAAAAAAAAAAAAAAAAAAAAAAAAAAAAAAAAAAAAAAAAAAAAAAAAAAAAAAAAAAAAAAAAAAAAAAAAAAAAAAAAAAAAAAAAAAAAAAAAAAAAAAAAAAAAAAAAAAAAAAAAAAAAAAAAAAAAAAAAAAAAAAAAAAAAAAAAAAAAAAAAAAAAAAAAAAAAAAAAAAAAAAAAAAAAAAAAAAAAAAAAAAAAAAAAAAAAAAAAAAAAAAAAAAAAAAAAAAAAAAAAAAAAAAAAAAAAAAAAAAAAAAAAAAAAAAAAAAAAAAAAAAAAAAAAAAAAAAAAAAAAAAAAAAAAAAAAAAAAAAAAAAAAAAAAAAAAAAAAAAAAAAAAAAAAAAAAAAAAAAAAAAAAAAAAAAAAAAAAAAAAAAAAAAAAAAAAAAAAAAAAAAAAAAAAAAAAAAAAAAAAAAAAAAAAAAAAAAAAAAAAAAAAAAAAAAAAAAAAAAAAAAAAAAAAAAAAAAAAAAAAAAAAAAAAAAAAAAAAAAAAAAAAAAAAAAAAAAAAAAAAAAAAAAAAAAAAAAAAAAAAAAAAAAAAAAAAAAAAAAAAAAAAAAAAAAAAAAAAAAAAAAAAAAAAAAAAAAAAAAAAAAAAAAAAAAAAAAAAACCGGGAAAATTTTGGGAGAGGGGGGAAAGAGAGAGAGAGAGAGAGGGTCTTTACTTTGAAAACGCTTGTACGGGGTGGGTTTTGCGATTCCGTTTTCATCATCTTTCAAGTCTTAAAATATTTTGACATTGGCATCAATGTTTTTCATTTTTGGCGTACTTTTGAAGAGTAAAAGTTTAATCGGGCTTTTTACGATTCGTTTCCTCCTTGCTCCCCCAACATTGAGACAACGTCACAATGGAAAAAGCATTTATGAAGTGAACTCCAATCACTCCAAACTAGCGAAAAGGGGAAAAAATTAAAAAGCAAAAGTGCTGTAAAGAAAACACAATAAATTCTGCTCAAGGCCCCCTATGTAAAAACAAACTCCAATCACTCGAACTCCGGGGAAAAAAAAAAAAGGTTTGCCCCCATGGTTCCCGACATGCCAGTCTATCCCAGCCTCTCATCATCACGCGGAAGTGTTACACGCGGTAGTGCTACTCGCGGTAGTCTTACACACGCGATAGTGTTACACACGCGGAAGTGTTACACGCGGTAGTGTTACTCGCGGTAGTTTTACACACGCGATAGTGTTACACACGCGGAAGTGTTACACGCGGTAGTGTTACTCGCGGTAGTGTTACACTCGTGATAGTGTTACACGCGGTAGTGACGCTCGCGGTAGTGACCTGCACCCGTAAAAAACAAACTCCAATCACTCCGAACTCAGTGAAATGGGGAAAAAGATGAATAGACAATGTGCTAGAAGAGAAACTCACTAAAAATTCATGCTCAAGGCAGGCTATGTAAAAACAGACAAGGTCTCAGAACAACCCGTTTTGCCTAACAGTCAGGCAAAACGGGAAATTTGCACAAGTAGTTTTTAGTCATTTCCTGATAATGCCTGAAAATTTTCAGTCATTACCGGTATTGCCTGATCAAACCAGGGATTTACCGTGAATGCCTAAACTTTCAGGCATTCTCGGAGAATGCCTGATTTCCCGATTTGACTGTAACAACACCGGAGGGCCCTCAGTTTTCACATGTTCGTGCCTTCCTGACCCGGGTCTACCAGTCAGCGATCCCTGTTCCTCATCTTTTAATGGAGTAACACTATTCTCCTTCAGAACATACTAACCACCTTACTTTGATTTCTGTATTCACGAAGTGACACGTGTGACTGAAGTAATTATATCTTACAGAACATATGTGTAAATGAAGAATTGAGAGAAAATATATCAAGATAATACAGTCTGCAAAACAAGAGCATTGCATGACCTGTAAAACAGGATGATATTTCAAAAGAGCATTGCATGACCTGTAAAACAGGATGATATTTCAAAAGAGCATTGCATGACCTGTAAAACAGGATGATATTTCAAAAGAGCATTGCATGACCTGTAAAACAGGATGATATTTCAAAAGACTCTTTTTGCTTTGATTCTGTGGCGACTCTCAGTGTATTCTGTAAGCCTTGAACGGAATTGTATCAGGCTAGCAGATGATTCTTCATGGGCTTTCAAGAAATTGTTTAGAGACCTTCGGATGATCGTCAGAAGTTTTCAGGGAATTGTTAAGGAGTTGTGACATTTAAGTTAGCTGGTCTGAAAGTTAAGTTCTGTTCATAACCCCAGATTCATCAGAGAAAAGTATCACAGTTAATGTCTGCATTTTTACACTCTTCAGTCTCGTTTGCTGATGCAGTGTCACTGGCTTGCAATCAAGTTTCTGGCCATTTTCAGGAAGGGCATATTATTCCTCCTCTGGAACAAGAGCTATTCTGGTAGCATGCTTGACTAAGATCTGTAAGGAGAATTGCCCTCTATTGATACATTAAGGGTTTATGGGATCTCGAACTTGCAAGCACATCCCAACATGATCTGAGTAACTTACGGAAAGAGTATGGATGATTTATACAGACTTTCTGGAACCTCCTATTTGACTTTGTTAGGTCATCTACAAATGAAGTGGTGAAAGAAAGGCATATCACGAAGGTAGTATGGAAGAAGAAGAACACTTTGAGTTGTTTCATGAGGTAAGGCTGCTAGCTGCTAGCTTGGCAGTTGTGTAAACCGTTAATAAACCAAACGCAGCAGCCGCCGTGATACTGTTGTTTGCGTTATGGTCTCCCGGCTTGAAGGTCGTGGACTCGACTCCATCACAGTCAGTTTTTTCATTTGTTGGGTTCTTGTGTTCCAGCCCAGAGTTCAGTTGGTATGGGGTCAGCTGGAAAGACAGGTACCACACAGTCCAGTTTCATCTATTCAAAGGATGCATCTCTGAGAGGGTTGCTTAAATCTCCTAACCAAATATGCATGTGTCTAAATTTAGCGGACCTGGTTGACGCCAGGATGCATTATGAGAATATTCTGAAAGTTCATCCCTGTTTTGCTGTCTCAGAGCGGAATGGAGCACTTTATCACGATCCTAATCATTCTCATACCCATCGATCAGCGTAAAAGAAGTCTTGAGTATTGTGGCCCCTTAAGGCCTGTTAACATTGTCTGTCACCTCAATTTTGGTTTCCTCTCCGTTATTGTTCTCTTGTTGAGTTCATGTCAGGTTCGCCGGTATAAGCAAGTTGATGGAGAATTGTTGGGTGGACATGGAGGCTCCCTCCAGAGGGGGTGAGGGGTGGGGAGGGGGGGGGGGGCGTAGGGGCGCTCATTCACACTGGCTCTGTGACTAAACAATTATTGTCGTCAGTAGATGATTAGTTGGTGATGTCCTCTCTATGTTCAATTATTGTCGTCAGTAGGGGATTAGTGGGCGATGTCCTCTCTATGTTCAATTATTGTCGTCAGTAGGGGATTAGTGGGTGATGTCCTCTCTATGTTCAATTATTGTCGTCAGTAGGGGATTAGTGGGTGATGTCCTCTCTGTGTTCAGTTATTGTCGTCAGTAGGGGATTAGTTGGTGATGTCCTATCTATGTTCAGTTATTGACGTCAGTAGGGGATTAGTGGGTGATGTCCTCTCTATGTTCAATTATTGTCGTCAGTTGGGGATTAGTTGGTGATGTCCTCTCTATGTTCAGTTATTGTCGTCAGTAGGGGATTAGTGGGTGATGTCCTCTCTGTGTTCAGTTATTGTCGTCAGTAGGGGATTAGTGGTGATGTCCTCTCTGTCCTCTCTGTGTTCAGTTATTGTTGTCAGTAGGGGATTCGTGGGTGATGTCCTCTCTGTACTCTCTGTGTTCAGTTATTGTTTTCAGTAGGGGATTAGTGGGTGATGTCCTCTCTGTCCTCTCTGTGTTCAGTTATTGTCGTCAGTAGGGGATTAGTGGGTGATGTCCTCTCTGTGTTCAGTTATTGTCGTCAGTAGGGGATTAGTGGGTGATGTCCTCTCTGTGTTCAGTTATTGTCGTCAGTAGGGGATTAGTGGGTGATGTCCTCTCTGTGTTCAGTTATTGTCGTCAGTAGGGGATTAGGGGGTGATGTCCTCTCTGTGTTCAGTTATTGTCGTCAGTAGGGGATTAGTGGGTGATGTCCTCTCTGTGTTCAATTATTGTCGTCAGTAGGGGATTAGTGGGTGATGTCCTTTCTGTGTTCAGTCAGAGCAGGAGTCAAGGTCCACCACCGAAGGGACCCGGCACTCGTGCGATGTCTCTTCTGGTGAGCTGCCTCTTGGCTTCTCGTCATTCATTGCTCCTTGTGGATTGCCGGTGACACGGCTGACTGTGACAGAACAAACCCAGGATGTGGCTGTGGACGCGAAGGCGGAATGATCAAATGGAGTGTTGGAGGGGGGGGGGGGAGGAGGAGGAGGCGCAGCGGGTGGGGTGGGCGTGGGGGTGTAATGCTATTATAGTGGCACAGAAGTTGAGATCCAAAATAAAGCTGAAAAAAAGCCCGAGCAAACAAAACATAGAAAAAAACTCATCGAAAATGAGAAGAAAACCGGGGTGGAGGGGGTGGGGTTAGGGACAGAGAGAGACTCAAGACTCAAGACTAAGACTCAAAAACTTTATTACTCAAGGATAGAGATTTTAGGCAGTGCCTATTCTTCCAATCTGTCCTTGCTATTCTACAACATTCAACTTAACAGACTGCACACACTAATAATGACAGAAACAATGAAGAATATAGCAACATTATAATATTAACAATAACAATAGTAATAAGAATAATAATTATAGAATTAAAAAAAAAAAATTACACAACACAATCAGACACGTATGCACGCGCGCTCACATGCATGCACACGCCCACACATACACGCACTCACGCGCACACCCACATCCACCCCCCCCCCCCCACACACACACACACACACTTTTCATTAGCTAATATAGAGGCAAGCATAAAAGTAGGGCGTTGAGACTATGGTCAAAAGGTCAGATTTATTGTTCAAGTAAATGTTTAAGTATTGCTGATTTGAAGGACGGCAGTGATTGACATGTTTTGGCAGACGGAGGAAGAGAGTTCCACACAGATGGACCAAAAAATGCAAAACTAGATTTGAACAAATCAATGCGGACACGTGGTAAAATGTAATTATTTGAATCATATCGTGTTGTTTGCCATTTGGATAAACTCAGCAAGATATGTTGGCGCCATGTTTGCATGGACTTTAAACATTAGTATTGCCTTATTATAGGTCAGTTGGCTCTGCAGTGGTAACATCATTAGTTTTGCGAATTTGCCCGTGGTTGATAGAGACTTGTCGGGAAGAATCAGCTTAATTCCCCGTCTATGCATAGAGTTGATCTTTTTTATGTGATTTTCACCGGCACCACTCCAGACAGTGGACGCATAGTTGATGTGAGAGAGGCAATGGGCTTCAAAAAATAATTTCCGGATGTGTGGTTCAACATAATAACTGAGTTTATTGAGTAAAAACAAATTGCGAGAGAGAGAGAGAGAGAGAGAGAGAGAGAGAGAGAGAGGAGAGGAGGAGGAGAGAGAGAAGAGAGAGAGAGAGAGAGAGAGAGAGAGAGAGAGAGAGAGAGATGAGGATGGAGGCTGAAAAGAGAGAAGGAAGAGAGAGAAAGGAGAAGGAGAAAGTTATCGTTTGAGGTCATGAAAAAGAAAGATGGATAAAACTAGAATAAAGGGGACAGTGCAGAAACACAAAGACAGAAAGGGAAAAACAGGAAAAAAGACAGTGAATGGAAACCAAAGAACGAAAGACGTACAGAATAAAAAACCAAAGAAGAAGCAGCAGGATGAGAGACTGCTGGAAGAACAGATAGCTGAGTAGAAAGGGAAAAGGACAAGGATGAAGTTAAGGTGTGTGCGTGTGTGTGTGTGTGTGTGTGTGTTGTGTGTGTGTGTGTGTGTGTGTGTGTGTGTGTGTGTGTGTGTGTGTGTGTGTGTGTTCATGCGTACGTGCGTGCGTTCATTGCACGCAGTATGATTTATATCATGTGTCAGCACAAACATGAAAAAAATACAAAAACAGTGATTTATATTTTCAAATCAAGTCTACCAAGGTCTGCATCGGTTTGGATGGAGTATTCTTCTCTAGCAGCGGAAAACAAACCAGTGCAAGTTCAATGTGTTCCTCCCCATAGAAAATGCAACACACAGGGTGGCTCAATTTAAGAAGAGGCAGAACATTGGCGCATCTCTTTAAGGCGGTTGCATATGAGCAGACAGTGTGATCAAATCTCCTGGTCTTTAGTGAAATCACCCTGGAACTGAAGAGAGAGAGAGAGAGAGAGAGAGAGAGAGAGGAGAGAGAGAGAGAGAGAGAGAGAGAGAGAGAGAGAGAGAGAGAGAGAGAGAGAGAGGTAGAGAGAGAGAGACTCTTGACTCTTGACTCTTGACGCGCGCTTTCACGCCGCGCCATTTATTGTGGGGCCTGTGACGGTACAAAGTGTCCGCAGAAACAAAGTGTCCGCATGCGGACGCTTTGTTCCCTACGGACACTTTGTACCGTGAACTGACATTCAAAGTGTCCGCAGAAATCCTGCGGACACTTTGTTCCGCGAGGTGACATATAACTTACAAAAGCGGAACAAAGTGTCCGCAGCCGTTTCAGCCTCAGTGTGAGTGGGTGAATGTGCACGTACACTCCCATACGGGAGCATGCGCGCGCGCGCGCGCGCGCGCGCGCGCGCGTGTGTGTGTGTGTGTGTGTGTGTGTGTGTGTGTGTGTGTGTGTGTGTGTGTGTGTACATCTTAATTAAATAAAAAATGTATAAAATTTGTTGACTACTTTTTTTCTGCAACAGCGCACAAAGTTTAGATTACGCGCGCGCACGCATACATACACACACACACACACACACACACACACACACACACACACACACACACACACACACACACACACACTCGCACGCACGCATGCACGCACACACGCACGTACGTACGCACGCACGCACACACACACGCACGCACACACACACACACACACACACACACACACACACACACACACACGCACACACACACACACGCACGCATGCACGCGCATGGGAGTGTACGTGCACATTCACCCACTCACACTGAGG
>CM065718.1:78663171-78670671 GCA_033310375.1 Conus canariensis
TGTGTGTGTGTGTGTGTGTGTGTGTGCGTGTGTGTGTGTGTGTGTGTGTGTGTGCGTGTGTGTGTGTGTGTGGGTCCGTCCGTCCGTCCGTCCGTGGTCAAAATGTGTTCCACTCGCTCCAGACAAAACTACCGGGCCGATCTTTCTGAAAACTTGTAGGCATGTTCATTATGGGTCAAGGATGGTGCCCGATGTGTTGTTTTACCTTTATAGCCGTTACGAACGGCCATAACGGTCCATAGCGGTTTTTCTTCTTTATGGAATATCTCAGAAAGTACTTGGCCGATCTTTCTGAAAATTTGAAGGCATGTTCATTATAGGTCACAGATGATGCCCAATGTGTTGTTTTGCCCTTATAGCTGTTACTAACGGCCATAACGGCCCATAAGGTTTTTTCTTCTTTATGGAATATCTTAGAAAGTACTTGGCCGATCTTTCTGAAAATGTGTAGATATGTTCATTATGGGTCACGGATCATGCCCGATTTACCAGAATAGCCGTTACTAACGGCTATAACGGCCCCAAACGATTTTTCCTCTTTATGCAATATCTCACACGTATTCAAGATAAACTGGGAGTACGTTTATATGCTTTGCATCTTGTTCTCATTATTTTCAGTTTCATTTTTTTTGTTTGCTGTGTATTCTGCCGTGTTTTCTGGGCAGTAGTATTCCAATCACGCTTATTTTGTCTGTCAGATACTCGGGCACATCTGTTATCATCCTGTGACTTCAAGAGCAGTCAGTAGCATTAAATCTTCAATGGGCATACCGCTGGAGGATACACTGCGCTACTGCCTAAATACGTCCTAAGTGTTCAGTGTGTGTGTTCTGATCCAACATATGCAGGACACTATTTACTGAGCCCCTTCTGATGGCAATAATTGCTTGGTTGCAAACACAACGTCGGTTAGCGTCCCCATTGGACTCGCCATCACACACGACGGTGGCACGACTCGCCTCATTCAAGTGTAGAGGAAGTCGACACTGAGATCACCACGAGACCCAACACAGCGCACGAAGGGATACCAGATGAAAGTGATTACTATGACGTTACACAGTTCCACGCCGCTCTGGAACTGCCAGGCACTCGACATTTGCTTTCTTACGATACCCCAGCGTCAACCAGACCTGCCAGGCACTCGACATTTCCTTTCTTACGATACCTCAGCGTCAACCAGACCTGCCAGGCACTCGACATTTCCTTTCTTACGATACCCCAGCGTCAACCAGACCTGCCAGGCACTCGACATTTCCTTTCTTACGATACCCCAGCGTCAACCAGACCTGCCAGGCTCTCGACATTTGTTTTCTTACGATACCCCAGCGTCAACCAGACCTGCCAGGCACTCGACATTTGCTTTCTTACGATACCCCAGCGTCAACCAGACCTGCCAGGCACTCGACATTTGCTTTCTTACGATACCCCAGCGTCAACCAGACCTGCCAGGCACTCGACATTTCCTTTCTTACGATACCCCAGCGTCAACCAGACCTGCCAGGCACTCGACATTTCCTTTCTTACGATACCTCAGCGTCAACCAGACCCAAGAGAAAAAAAAAAACCAAAAACGCTGCAGTCTTGGTCCGGAAAACGTGTGCAACACTCCATGTGATGAATGCATTAGGTGGTGAACCACAGCTCTATTGTTCCAATATTCACACTGAAGCACGTGGCACACTCAACTCCCTGAAAGAGACGGAAGGGGAGGTGGGTGTAGGCGACGGCAAAAACTCAGACAAATACATCTCTGGCGTGTATGATCGGAATCAAACTCATGACCTCCTGGCTCACAGCTGGCGACGCTAACCCCTGCACCATGGCGACCACGTGTTCTCGTGTGTTTTTTTCCCCTCTTTCTCCTCCACCTCCTCCTTTTCAATTGTTCAATAGATATCGGTCATTCCATTCTGTGTTTCATGTTCCATGAGTCATCATCAAAAAACATCAATGCATGTTTCTTTGCACATAATTCATATTCTCTTTTCTTTTTCTTCTATTATACTTAAAAGCCTCTTGGCTGTAATATCCAATGCTTTAGATGAAAATATCTAAGCGTTTGCTCTTTCTGAAATGGAGCTGGATATTGGGCTGTAAAAATGATCAATGTCAAATTAGTGGTATTATCATGTCAAGCTACAATAACCCGTAATTTGACGACCAGATCCTTCGTCCATCCTTCTCATCCCCGAAAGATTCCATCATAAAAGTCACCTAACTCGCATGTTCGTGTCCCTTAGTCCCCAGTGCTATCAATCAATCAGCTGTTTTGTCCGTTTAGTCCCCAGTGCTATCAATCAATCAGCTGTTTTGTCCGTTTAGTCCCCAGTGTTATCAATCAATCAGCTGTTTTGTCCGTTTAGTCCCCAGTGTTATCAATCAATCAACTATTTTGTCCGTTGAGTCCCCAGTGCTATCAATAGATCAAATATTGTGTCCGTTTAGTCCCCAGTGCTATCAATCAATCAGCTGTTCTGTCCGTTTAGTCCCCAGTGCTATCAATCAATCAATTATTTTGTCCGTTTAGTCCCCAGTGCTATCAATCAATCAACTGTTTTGTCCCTAAGTCCCCAGTGCTATCAATCAACCAACTTTTTTGTCCGTTTAGTCGCCAGTGCTATCAATCAATCAACTGTTTTGTCCGTTTAGTCCCCAGTGCTATCAATCAACCGTTTTGTCCGTTTAGTCCCCAGTGCTAGCAATCAATCAACCGTTTTGACCGTTGAGTCCCAGTGCTATCAATCAATTAATTTAATAATAATAATAATAATGAATACTTATATAGCGCCTATTCTCGGCTAGAGACCAAGCTCTAAGCGCTTTACAATCAACACACGCTTACACAACGGGCTGCCTACCTGGGTAGTGCCGACTGAAGAGCTGCCAGCTGGCGCTTCATTCAGTCGTTTTCCGTGTCATCCAGTCAATATCGTTCAATATCGTTTACTCA
This sequence comes from Conus canariensis, assembly GCA_033310375.1. Classification (NCBI taxonomy): domain Eukaryota; kingdom Metazoa; phylum Mollusca; class Gastropoda; order Neogastropoda; family Conidae; genus Conus; species Conus canariensis. The sequence goes on from CM065718.1 coordinate 78,666,122, forward strand.
GTTTCTTTACTTCCTTCATTCTTTCCATTTCTTACGCAGGGTGCATGCTGTGTGTAACGTGTCATCCATACCAACGGCCAAACTGGCCTACTCTTCCGAAAGTTGGTGATGGGATTTTACGTGTGTGCAAGATATTATGCGTGCGTTCACACACGGAACCTCGGTTTATAGTCTCATTCGAAGGACTGTATGGGAAATGGAGTCAGAACTAATGTTAACTCCGAGGGAAAAAATCCCCCTGTACCGAAACGCCCCGGCGGAGATTCGAACCCGCAACCCCAGGATCACCAAGATTACGAGTCAGGCGCTCTACCAACTGAGCTATTCCGGCTGTCCGTTTAGTCCCCAGTGCTATCAATAAATCATCTATTTTGTCCCTAAGTCCCCAGTGTTAACAATCAATCAACTGTTTTGGCCTGCGCTTGTTTTTCCCCCCACTATTAGATTGTTCGTCTATGTATTTGTCTGACTTTATTCAAGTTTAAAAGGCTGTGCCAGTCTTGAATAAAAGTTACTCTGTGTTAGGTTTTCTTATGGGAGCAAAAAATACCCCACTTGTTTACTGTTTTATTTTCAGTCTACTGTCTTTAAATTCTGGCAGCTGGTAATGGAGAACGTCTTCATGAGACTGGACAGAGAGATGAGGAACTGAAATAATCATGGACTGGCAATCTCTTTAGTGCTGAAACATTGAGCGATGTCTAAGTCACTGAAGAATGACAGTTCTGTACTGATTCTGGGCTTTCCATGTAACGCTGTAAGCTGTCAGAGGGAGTTAGCTACGACGTAGCCTGATACGCAGGTACAGAACATGTTCATATGGTAAATTCTCTGATTGCCAAAGACTGCATATTGCTGCAACAACAGTGTGTGTGTGTGTGTGTGTGTGTGTGTGTGTGTGTGTGTGTGTGTGTGTGTGTGTGTGTGTGTGTGTGTGTGTGTGTGTGTGCGTGCGTGCATGTGTGTGTGTGTGTGTGTGTGTGTGTGTGTGTGTGTGTGTGAGAGAGAGAGAGAGAGAGAGAGAGAGAGAGAGAGAGAGAGAGAGAGAGAGAGAGAGAGAGAGAGAGTATGACTAAAGTTAAAAACATTTCTCAAAGGACCGTTTCAGCAACGTCTGCAAAACATTGTTTCAAACTATCACATCAACACAGCAGATTGCGTTGCTTGCTTTGTGTAATAATGCCAATTTCCTGGCCGATTGTTTGATTTCATTTCGATTTGTTACTGTTGATTTGTGGCGATTTTATTTCTTTTCCTTTACACACATCACCTCAGGCGAAATCTGTTAGCCCAGAGCACTCAGACGGAGCGGAAAGAAATTAGTCGATCAAACAGAAATAAACTGATTTCCCTCCTTTAATGTGACGATGTCATCGTGATTAATGGGCTCAGAAGAACTGACTGAACACACACCACACACACACACACACACACACACACACACACACACACACACACACACACACACACCATACACACACACGCGCGAGGACAGAGAGAGAGAGAGAGAGAGAGAGAGAGAGAGAGAGAGAGAGAGAGAGAGAGAGAGGAGATGACAATGATGTTATCGCCATTAATAACATTTGAAGTCGATTGACGTTTGGAGGGTCTTTTTAACTGTAGATGCGCATTCATTAATCAGTGTAGAAATAAAACGGTGAAATGGGGAGGAGGGCGGGGAATGGGGTTGAGGGGAGAGAGAGAGATTCGGATTCGGATTCGGATTCGGATGATTTATTCACAAAGGCCTAGGCCCCTTATGAAGGGGTATGAAAATAGTACATTGGAAACAAATGAATGCGACATGTAACAAAGTATATCAAATTAAGACAAATTATTTATAACTTTTAAGAGGTAGCCATTTCTCTAATTTTAAATGCCTTATACAAAAATAACGAAAATTTTTTAACATCTATTGTTGACGTTGACGACATCAATAGGGTCAGTCTAAATAGCGAAGGCTGTCTATAGAATTTCGGCTTAATCAGTTCATTTCTAATGTCCATGAGGGCTGGACAACAAAGAACAAAATGCATCTCATTTTCTTGTGACACTTTACAGAGAGGACAAAGCATATCATTGTCATCAACATCGGTTTTGTATCTAAATTTATGTATTGCTAAATCCGATATTCCAAGTCTAAATTTTGCCATTATGTATTTAAAGTGCCTATCCATTTCTAAAGTTATATAAGGTTTCAGATCATGGGAATTACTAAACTGTCTGTAAAAATCAAACCTTTTACTATTATGCACATGATGTAACCATTTTTGCCAACGGCAGTCAACTAATCGTTGACGAAAGCAACTTATAAACTGTTTAACATTTCCAACACCCTGATTCAGCCATACAAAACCAAAACCGTATTCAAAAAGACACATACGAACTTTACTAGCCCAGTTATTTTTTCCTCTAGAATCAAGATCATAAAGCATATTATAAGCTTTACGAGGTATTCTGTATTCTTCCATATGGAGTAAATTAAGCCAGTATCGGATGCATTTAATGGCAGAAACAATACATATAGGAAACCTATTCGTTTCACCATACACAAGATCATTAGGCGTCCGCCTATCTACACCTAGAAATTTTTTTAAAGCGAAAAGATGCACAGATTCACAATGGATTGCAGCGTTATCTAATCCCCATAATTCCGATCCATACTGTGCAATTGGCTGCACTTGACTATCAAATAGCTTGCAAAACACATGAAAGGAGGTATTGTTGAAAACATGTAACTTTTTCATAATACAAAACAAAACATTTTTGGCCTTGCTAGCAAGATCCTTGCAGGCACTAACAAAACTCAGACGAGTAGAGAAAAGTATACCCAAATATCTATAGGCATTCACAACAGGCATGGGAGCATTATTATATAGCCATCGTTCTCTTGCACTCAAATAACCACCCTTACGAAACACAATAATGTTACTTTTAGATAAATTAACTTTCAGCTGGAGAGATAAAGCTGAGCGGTGTAAGCTATTCAGTTGTGTCTGTAAACCAATGATTGTTTCTGATACCAAAATCACGTCATCAGCCAGTAACAGAATAAACAATTCAAAAGCATCAGAAGTCAACAAACCCCCGTGTCTCCCGTTATTAATTACCTCAATGGCTAGCTCGTTGATGAACAGTGAAAATAAAACTGGACTACAGGCATCGCCCTGTTTAACCCCGGCTGAACAATTGATATAATCTGTGAATTTAGCTCCACATCGAACTTTAGCTTTCACCTCATTGTACATACTTCTAATACATTTGTAAAGTTTACCTTTAATACCGTTTTTACTCATAATTGGCCAAAGGAGGTTTCTATTAATGGAATCGAAAGCTTTTTCAAAATCGATGAAAGCTACATATAATTTTCGATTAAAAGAGAACTGTTTTTGAACTAAAGCCAACAAGGTGAACATGTGGTCAACAGTCGAATAACCCTTTTTAAACCCAGCCTGATAATCACCCGTAATATTTTTATCCTCAATCCATTCTTGCAGTCTGTTATTAATTATCATCCCAAACATTTTACTACTAATATTACTAAGAGAAATACCCCTGTAATTGTTTGGATCATTAGCATCACCTTTTTTAAAAATTGGCACAATTATTGATTCTGTCCAGCTATCTGGGAACACACCATCATTAAATAATTTGTTGAATAATTTTAGACAGAACTGCACAACATGGGTAGAAGAATTTTTAAATAGCTCTCCAATGATTCCATCAGGTCCGGCTGCCTTGCGGTTTTTTAATTTTTTAATTGCTAGTAATACTTCCTCTTCACTAATGGAGCGATTCATATAACCATCAGAGTCATCATCGAACACCTCTTGATCTAACTGAATATCATCGTTGGATTGTAACAATGCTTGAAAATGCTGAAACCACACATCTATTGTAATGTTATTTCTAGGCTGTTTTCTTTGTGGTGATATCCTGTGGACAACATCCCAAAACTCTTTCTGAGACTTTATAGATGTAACAAGCTTATCTATTATTGATTTATTGAACTCTTTCTCTTTTCTCTTTAGTAAATGCTTATATTCACGCCTAGCTATCACATATGCAGCTCTGTCTGTGTCTTCCAGCGAACGGCGACTAATTCTCAACAGCCTCCTGGTTTTTCTTTTCTCAACAAGACATTCTTGGTCATACCAGTCTTTTGACGCTCTTTCTTTCATAACGTGCACACGTTTTTTCATACATTCAGCGCTTTCAATTAAACATTCGTTAAACATATTTAGAGCGTTGTTAATATCAGAATCAATTAAACTTATGGCAATATCAAGTTTTCTACTCGAATTTTCATTATCTAATGTCTCACTAAACAACGAGGAGCATTCATCATTCCAAACCATTTTTTCTAAGGTATAATCTTGCATCTCTTCACCAATTTCTGCCAAGTTTCCCAATGGGGCGGCAGTTTGAAAAGACAGCGGAAAATGGTCAGAATCTATACGTTCCAAAACATTCAGTTCACATCTATCATACCAAAGAGCAAAAAGTTCATTCGACAAAATAAAATAATCGTTTACACTGCAACCAGATTC
>CM065718.1:78678171-78680671 GCA_033310375.1 Conus canariensis
AGAGAGAGAGAGAGGAGAGAGAGAGAGAGAGAGAGAGAGAGAGAGAGAGAGAGAGTCGTGGACAGGAGACCTGAGTCAAGGAAAATCATTCCAGATCAATGAGGTCAATAAATTAACGGGGTTATTACCTCCGCCAAAGAGATCCTATTTTCCACCCACCTCTGTCGTTCTATCTGTCTGCTAAATCATGGACAAATCCACTAAATCGAATTTCACCAAACTTGAAAGAAATGTGGAACGGAACCCAAGGCTGAATTAATTTAATTTTATGTTGAATCCGGATTAAGAGGTCTACTGATCTTAACGAAATAGCGTAGTTTGAACATTAAAGCAAAAAGGGAGGGACATAGGACTGGGAAAGAGAAAGAAAAAGGCTTACCAGATGCGTTAGTGTCTACAACCTGATACGATTTGCTGCTATCCGGACTTCATCCCAGACCCAGTGAGCAGTTATGATATCCATGAAGAGGAGTATAAAGAATTATCTGTTCTTCCGTTCGTCCTTCCGTCCGTCCTTATGAGTGAAGATCAAACTGGCTGTATGGCAAATAGATCAATACTGGAGAACAGCGGATTGATAAATGATTTGATACATCATCTATTTGTGAAAAGGCCACCAGGATTGCATCTTAGTTTTGAATTGAAAATGCAGTTGATTCTTTGAATTGTACAATTCCGTTGCAGGTTTTGAACGCATATGGCTTTGGTCATAGCACATGTCGTTGGTTTACAGCCTAAAAAAATCAAACCTGCAGTAATTATAAGAGGCCAGGATTTTCGCTGGTTTAATGAGAAGGAGGATGCGAGCAGGGCAATCACATCTTACCTTATTTTCCAGTTTTGTCTATAGAATTTTTGTTAATAATGATAAAGGAGAATATGTTAATGAAAGGAATTCATTTAGGTAATGTAAAATAGAATATTACATTTTGTAGATGACACTCAATTATGAGTATGGGATATAAATAATCGTTTGAACAGGCTGTTAATACCCGTGTCACTTTGACGCCTCAGGCTGGTTATGAATGATGAAAAAAGTAAACTATTGAGTAAGAAGTTTAAAGCAAACGCGTTTTTACATTGGAGTATTATTTGGAATCTCCATAGATTTTAAGATACTTTGGGTCCGGTTCACTTGGAAACCACTGATCATGACATATTTTCAGAAAATGAAACGTTATACTGATGATCAGGTTACAAAGAACTATGACCTCACTCGGAAGAACAACGGTGGTATAATCTTTAATATTGTTCAAACTGTATACTGATGATCAGGTTACAAAGGAGTATTACCTCACTCGGAAGAACAACGGTGGTATAATCTTCAATATTGTTCAAACTGTATACTGATGATCAGGTTACAAAGGATATACCTCACTCGGTAGAACAACGGTGGTATAATCTTTAATATTGTTCAAACTGTATACTGATGATCAGGTTACAAAGGATATTACCTCACTCGGTAGAACAACGGTGGTATAATCTTTAATATTGTTCAAACTGTATACTGATGATCAGGTTACAAAGGAGTATTACCTCACTCGGAAGAACAATGGTGGTATAATCTTCAAATTGTTCAAACTGTATACTGATGATCAGGTTACAAAGGAGTATTACCTCACTCGGTAGAACAACGGTGTATAATCTTTAATATTGTTCAAACTGTATACTGATGATCAGGTTACAAAGGAGTATTACCTCACTCGGAAGAACAATGGTGGTATAATCTTCAAATTGTTCAAACTGTATACTGATGATCAGGTTACAAAGGAGTATTACCTCACTCGGAGAACAATGGTGGTATAATCTTAATATTGTTCAAACTATATCTGAGATCTTACAATTATTACCTCATCAACAATGGGTTTTAATCTCAATATTTTCAAACTGTATCTGATGACAGTTACAAAGTGGTTTTAAAAACTGGTGGACAACTTCAACATTGTTCAAAAATGATGATCAGTTTAAAAGAGTATTCTACTGGTAGAACAACTGTATACTTTAATATTGCAAAACTGTATTCACTGATGGAAGTTACAAGTGTATTATTACCTCACTCGGAAAACAGTTTGAATCTTTATATGTCAACTGTTACTGAGACAGTACAATAGATTACCTCATCGGAAGAACAACGGTGGTATGATCTTTAATATTGTTCAAACTGTATACTGATGATCAGGTTACAAAGGAGTATTACCTCACTGGGAAGAACAATGGTGGTACAATCTTCAATATTGTTCAAACTCATACATTTCTGGATTCTTTTTCATAACACGCTTTCACCAGTTTGTACTAAATGGTTTTAATGTTGCTGACACAAGATTTCAACATGTGATTGGTTTAAAACTGTCATGGAAACTACAAACCATACATGAGGAAGTATCGCAACTGAATAATACCCATTTGTAAAAAGTTTGTGAACGTTAATGCTCAACTGTTACTTTGAGATATGAAAATATTGATTGTTCAGGACTCAAGTTGTTAAGACTTTCATGACAGT
>CM065718.1:78685671-78690671 GCA_033310375.1 Conus canariensis
CATTACCTTCAAGACCGGGAGTCTTTAGCTTGTTCAGTCGGTATTCAAAAGGATCCATGAAATTGAACTATAAATCGAAGCAAAGAGAAGAAAGCGAAAAGAGTCATATCAGAAGGGAAACAGACAATGGCGAATGTACACATAAGGCTGTCTATTTATTTAGTTCAACTTTGTTGCTTTGGCAGAATTTTAACTTCATTTTGTCGTCTGCGTTTTCGCTTGTCAAAGGCTAACATGTTTGAGACCTTTCTGACTTGTAATTTAGGTTGATCACGATCGTAGAATGGGACAGAGTGTGTGCACTTGGAGATCACTGCTACTTTGACCAAAATCAAACGGCTGAATGTGGCGAAGCGTGCAGAGAATAACCTTTCAGCAAAATACGGCAGTCTTGTGAAGAAGATTGTGTGCACATTCTGAAGCGTGTGTGTGTGTGGGGTGTGTGTGTGTGTGTGTGTGTGTGTGTGTGTGTGTGTGTGTGTGTGTGTGTGTATCAAAAGTTGAAAGTGTGTATAATTTTGTTGTTCACTATTTGATTTTTGTTTCTTGTTAAATTGTGTAATTCTCAATGGTTGCTGCTGGGGTGACGAAAACGGTGATTTTACGTATGTTTCGCCACATGCTGGCAGCCTTATTGATTATGTCATCAACGTCAGAAGACATGTTTTTGTACTCCCAGTTCTTATTCAACAGGGAGTACTTTAGAATGGGAACGAAGAAATGCTGTCTGTGTGTCCGTCTGTCTGTCTGTCTGTCTGTCTGTGTGTCCGTGGTCAAAATGTGTTCCACTCACTCCAGACAAAACTACTGGGCCGATCTTTCTGAAAAATTGTAGGTATGTTCATTATGGGCCACGGATGATGCCCGATGTTTTAGTTTACCGCTATAGCCGTTACTAACGGCTGTAACGGCCTGTAACGGTTTTTCTTCTTTACGGATATCTCAGAAGTTCTTGGCCGATCTTGATAAATGAGCAGTCGTTCATTAGGGTCACGGATGATGCCGATGTTCAGTTACCTCGTTATAGCCGTTACTAACGGCTGTAACGGCTGTAACGGTTTTTCTTCTTATGGAATATCTCAGAAAGTACTTGCCGATCTTCTGAAAATTGTAGATATGTTCATTATGGGTCACGAATAATGCCGGGATGCTTTAGTTTGCCCCGTTATAGCCGTTGCTAACGGTTGTAACGGCCTGTAACGGTTTTTCTTTTTTATGGAATATCTCAGAATGTACTTGGCCAATTTATAAGCGGTTTGGATGATCTTGTGAGAAATCGGAGCCTCTGTCCATATGTATGTGATGTAATGCTGAAAATGGATTAAACAACCGTTTAAAAAACCGTTATTCTGCCGTTATTTCTTATATATAGGTGGATTTTAATGAAATTTGGTATATAGAAAGGTTATCACACACAAATGGCACTTCTATATAGTGTTTCAAAATTTCGCCGTTGAAAACCGTTATTCTTGACATATTGTCCGATTTGGATGAAATTTGATATGTACACAGACTTTAGCCCAGTGAGGACTAAAATACCGGTTTCAAAAGTGTATATCGGTTATATAACCGTTAAACCGTTATTTTGCCGTTATTATTTTTTTTTTTTTTACATATTTGTGGGTTTTAATGACATTTTATAATAGAAAGGTTATCACACACAAATGGCACTTCCATGTAGTGTTTCAAAATCTGACCGTTAAAAACCGTTATTCTTGACACATTGTTCGATTTGGATGAAATTTAGTATGTACACAGGCCTTAGCCCAGTGAGGACTAAAATACCAGTTTCAAAAGTGTACATCGGTTAAATAACCGTTAAAACCGTTATTTTGCCTTTATTTCTTATCTCACAAAGCACTTGGCCGATTTATAAGCGGTCTGGAAAACTGGGAGTACGTTTATATGCTTCGCATCTTGTTTCTTTTACATGGGGATGCTGTTTGCAAGCTGGTGATCGTATTGATTCATGGCATTTATCTGTGGAGTTCAAATGGAAGTCTTTAAATGAGGGGAGTATTTCCGACAGACCTACTATTTCTAACTCTGTTGTTACTGAAGTATTGCATGGTCCGCAAATTGCCTCTTGCATTGCAAAGAAGAAATAAACTCGGAAAATCTAAACAAAATCTTCAGGATGCTTATTCAGCACTGATGTTAATAAATCCATTGAGATTTTCGGCGGATCAATCTGTTGTGCGGCAGCGTGCATGACAAGAGCAGCTGGGGCACATGAAATGCAAACTAATGATTGGTTGGATGAATAATTTGATAACAAGAAAAGAGCCAGACGGCTACTAAGGCAATTTAAACGATCCAAGAAATATTGTAAGATTAAAAAAGAAGTATACGTCAGTGCAAGAAAACAAAACAAACACCTATTTCATCGAAAGAAGTATGAATTTGAAAAAGCAAAAATACTGAAACTGAAAGAGTCCATCAATGATCCGAAAATATTTTGGCAAACATTTAGGTCAGTTAATAGGAAACCTGTAGTCTACAACGAAATTACTACTGAACAATGGAATGAACGCCTTTTTAGCAAAGTCAATGAAACAACCTCAATAGCACAATTTGAAGAGGATATTAGAAGAGAGAGAGAGAGAGAGAGAGAGAGAGAGAGAGAGGAGAGAGAGAGAGATGAATGAATGAATGAATGAATGAATGATTTATTGAGTTAAGCTTACAAAGCCCATTCTCAAGGGGAGGATTCGGTGGGATGGGGTTGTACATAACTATCAAAGAATAAACACACGTAACACATGCTAGAACATCGCGATGAGGAAACCAGATCCCAGAAGATATTGATTTGAATGTGACTGTCAACATATCAATGCGCCTATCCACAATCACTATGATTTCCGTCGTTGAACATGTCACGGAATTCTACACCACAGTCTTCATCACCACTTGGCTCGATCGACACAATATCCAACGTGAAATCTTCATCGTGTCCGATTGTCACAGTTTGTTCGTCACACTGTCCCATGTTGATTTCACTTTGGGTGTCACTGCGCCGTGTGTCGTGTGCAGGCTGTGGCGAGAGAGAGAGAGAGAGAGAGAGAGAGAGAGAGAGAGAGAGAGAGAGAGAGAGAGAGAGAGAGAGAGAGAGAGAGAGAATACATCCTCCACTGACGTAACTGACGTAATCCGAGTCTCATTAACTTTGTTTGCACTTACGATGATGATAGGTATCTGTATATTGATATATTTATTCAGATGAAAGTTGTTCATGTTTTATTTCCCCTTTTTGATCCCACCTTGATTAATTTCGGAGTATTTTCTTACATTTTCTTCTACACATGAACACTGTGTGAATGAGTGAGTGAGCGAGAATGTGTGTGTGTGTGCGTGCGTGCGTGCGTGCGTGCGTGCGTGCGTGCGTGCGTGCGTGCGTGTGTGTGTGTGTGTGTGTGTGTGTGTGTGTGTGCGCGTGAGAGAGAGAAGAAGAGAGAGAGAGAAAGAGAGAGAGAGAAAGAGAGAGAGAGAGAGAGAAAGAGAGAGAGAGAGAGTATGTGTGTTCCCATTCTGTCTCTCTGTCTATCTCACTGTCTGTCTGCCGTCTGTCTGTCTGTCTGTCTATTTCTCTCGCTCTCTGGGGTCTCTTTGCAACGTGTATTACTACTCCATTAAGCTCTGCTTCTCAACTTGATTGATTTCAGGAGACACCCACAGAGTCAAACTGACCAGGCAAATTCTTAAATGTTGATGCTGCGCACGCTCTTTGGAAAAGGAAAGACATACAACCGCACAGGCCTTTCCAGAGATCACACATGATCTGTTTGTCAGCAGCAGTTTTGTGTTCCTCTGGAGCTTCTTTCCCTGCAGCTCACCACACACACACACACACACACACACACACACACACACACACACACACACACACACACACACACACACACCAACACAAACAAGCAACACAGACACAGCAGACACAACACAGACACACACACACAGACACACACAGACAGACAGACAGACAGACAGACAGACAAAACAGAGAGACGAGAGAGAGAAGAGAGAGAGAGAGAGAGAGAGAGAGAGAGGGGAGAGAGAGAAGAGAGAGAGAGAGAGAGAGAGAGAGAGAGAGAGAGAGAGAGAGAGAGAGAGAGAGAGAGAGATGCAGTCCCTGAGTGACGTGGGTCAAGGAGAATCATCTCAGACCAATGCCACCATTGAATTAACAGTTTTATGATCCCCACTGGGGTGAGCTTGTTTTCCAACGCGTCTGTCGTTCTCTCTCTCTCTCTCTCTCCTCTCTCTCTCTCTCTCTCTCTCTCTCTCTCTCTCTCTCTCTCTCCTCTCTCTTTGTCAGTTAGATCACGCAGAAACTACGTAATCAATTTTAGCAAAACCACGAAAAAAGTGGAACATGTCTGAAAAAAAATATTTTCTATAACGTATGATCCTGATCCAGTATTTTTTTTTTTTTTTTTTTTTGCTCTGGTTCATTCACTCAGTGGGCGGAATGTCGTCGCTCTTTTTCCATCTTGCTGATGCCCCTCACGTTGAACAGATCCCAGATGGGCAAGGCGTAGTTCCAAATTGATGTACAGATGATAGTAATGTAACTTTGCAAGTACAGCATACGGTTTGGTTAGCAAAAAGATATTTCTGGTATGGCCCATGGTTAAATACAGGTATGTAGTACACAACGCCAGACAGAAAGTTGTGCACCTTACAAACATCCAGACAGACGTTTCGCCAAGCCCGCTTATCCCATTTACACAGCGATTCAAAGCAAAAGAAAACAAGTGGGTCAACATCATTCTCATCCTCTCTGGATCGAGGTACTTTTAGCGGATTAACTGGCTTGAGATGTTTCATTGGGGAGCAAGAAGGTTGAACTGGCTTCTTCTATCTGATACCCCCTCCCCACCTCCAGGTTATGTTCAGATCAAGCATGCGCAGGTTTGGATTTTACTTGTTAGAAGGACAGAATCCATTTTGCCCTTGTACGCCAGTTAGGATATGTGGTGAGCAAGCAGTCAGCTTTTGAA
>CM065718.1:78693171-78695671 GCA_033310375.1 Conus canariensis
TCGTGTCCAGATCAGTCATGATCTGTTTGTCAGCAGCAGCTTTCTCAATGTACAGGCCTTTGGTCGAGATCAGTCATGATCTGTTTGTCAGCAGCAGCTTTCTCAATGCACAGGCCTTTCGGTCGAGATCAGTCATGATCTGTTTGTCAGCAGCAGCTTTCTCAATGCACAGGCCTTTGGTCGAGATCAGTCATGATCTGTTTGTCAGCAGCAGCTTTCTCAATGCACAGGCCTTTGGTCGAGATCAGTCATGATCTGTTTGTCAGCAGCAGCTTTCTCAATGCACAGGCCTTTTCGTGTCCAGATCAGTCATGATCTGTTTGTCAGCAGCAGCTTTCTCAATGCACAGGCCTTTGGTCGGATCAGTCATGATCTGTTTGTCAGCAGCAGCTTTCTCAATGCACAGGCCTTTCGTCGAGATCAGTCATGATCTGTTTGTCAGCAGCAGCTTTCTCAATGCACAGGCCTTTGGTCGAGATCAGTCATGATCTGTTTGTCAGCAGCAGCTTTCTCAATGCACAGGCCTTTCGTCCAGTCAGTCATGATCTGTTTGTCAGCAGCAGCTTTCTCAATGCACAGGCCTTTGGTCGAGATCAGTCATGATCTGTTTGTCAGCAGCAGCTTTCTCAATGCACAGGCCTTTGGTCGAGATCAGTCATGATCTGTTTGTCAGCAGCAGCTTTCTCAATGCACAGGCCTTTCGTCGAGATCAGTCATGATCTGTTTGTCAGCAGCAGCTTTCTCAGTGCACAGGCCTTTGGTCGAGATCAGTCACGATCTGTTTGTCAGCAGCAGCTTTCTCAATGCACAGGCCTTTGGTCCAGATCAGTCATGATCTGTTTGTCAGCAGCAGCTTTCTCAATGCACAGGCCTTTCGTCCAGATCAGTCATGATCTGTTTGTCAGCAGCAGCTTTCTCAATGCACAGGCCTTTCGTGTCCAGATCAGTCATGATCTGTTTGTCAGCAGCAGCTTTCTCAATGCACAGGCCTTTGGTCGAGATCAGTCATGATCTGTTTGTCAGCAGCAGCTTTCTCAATGCACAGGCCTTTGGTCGAGATCAGTCATGATCTGTTTGTCAGCAGCAGCTTTCTCAATGCACAGGCCTTTGGTCGAGATCAGTCATGATCTGTTTGTCAGCAGCAGCTTTCTCAATGCACAGGCCTTTCGTCGAGATCAGTCATGATCTGTTTGTCAGCAGCAGCTTTCTCAATGCACAGGCCTTTGTCGAGATCAGTCATGATCTGTTTGTCAGCAGCAGCTTTCTCAATGCACAGGCCTTTGGTCGAGATCAGTCATGATCTGTTTGTCAGCAGCAGCTTTCTCAATGCACAGGCCTTTGTCGAGATCAGTCATGATCTGTTTGTCAGCAGCAGCTTTCTCAATGCACAGGCCTTTCGTCGAGATCAGTCATGATCTGTTTGTCAGCAGCAGCTTTCTCCACTAATGTTACACTCTGTTGCCCTGGAGCTTTTTTGTTGTTTGTTTATCTTGAGCAGCTATAGCACACCCACAAACACACGCTCAAACATGCACACACACACACGCACCACACACACCACACACACACCACACACACACACACACACACACCACACAACACACACACAAGAAGAGTCCCTGAGGGGTCAAGAATAAATCCAGACCGATGACGTCAATGAAGTAACAGTTTTATGATCTCCACTGAGGAGGGCCTGTTTTCAAAGTGGGTCTGTGTCGCTTTGTCTGTCTGTCGGTCTGTTTGTCTGTCTGTGTGTCTGTCAATTTGTTCACACATTAACTACTTAAACAAATTTTACAAAACGCCTTAAAAAAAGTTGAACATGGCAGAAGAACTCATCGATTTGATGTCAGTTTGGATCCTAATCCAGGATTTGTTTTTTTACTCTGGTTGACTCACCCTGTGGGTGGCACGTTGTCGCTTTTTTTATCTTGCTGATGCCCCACAGAGTGAATGGATCCAAGACAGAGAAGGCGTAGTTCTCTGTTGATATACAGATGATAGTGATATGACTTTTTAAGCAGAGCGTTTGGCTTAGTCATCCAACATCATATTGCTGGCAAGGTACATGGATGTTGTAAAATACAACTATATATAGTAACACATTGGAATTGTTTCTATCATGTTAATGATAAATACAGATGTAAGTGTGGAAAATGCAAAGATGTTGTTCTTTTTTGTTTTTGTTTTGCTTTTCACGCTATCTTCGAATTGATTTTTGTAGGTATTACACATTTTCTGTCAAGTCACATGCTCTTTACTACGAGCACATGTGCGCACGTGCGCACGCGCATACGTATGCGCAGATGTGTGTGTGTGTGTGTGTGTGTGTGTGTGTGTGTGTGTGTGTGTGTGTGTGTGTGTGTGTGTATGTGTGTGTGTGTGTGTGTGTGTGTGTGTGTGTGTGTGTGTGTGTGTGTGTGTGTGTGAGCGAGCGAGCGAGCGAGCGAGCGAGGAGAGAGAGAGAGAGAGAGAGAGAGAGAGAGAGAGAGAGAGAGAG
>CM065718.1:78703171-78720671 GCA_033310375.1 Conus canariensis
AGAGAGAGAGAGAGAGAGAGAGAGAGAGAGAGACTTGACACTTTGACACTGATGTTTTATGGTCATTACCAAAGGCGTCTTTTGACGAGGGGGGAGGGGATAACAGAACAATAACATTTCACTCTTCCTTTCCTGCATACAAATAGTACACATTCATTCCAATTGTGTATCAATTCAAAGGTTAACAAAAACAAATAGATCGTAACAAATTTCCTTTTGTCCTCACACACAGGAGTAATACGGTAAGGTTTTAAAAAATCGTAAGACTGACTCGACCATCCATTTAAACAAATGATGATGATGATGATGATGATGATGATGATGATGATGATGATGATGATGATAACAATAATAAGAATAATAATGTAATAATAATATAATAATAATAATAATAATAATAATAATAATAATAATATAACAATATATGGATTTTATATGGCGCAATTCTTGGGATCAACTCATTGCGCTCAACACACACTCAAACACTTGCACTGACATGTGTTCCCCCCCCCCCCCACACACACACGCACACACACACACACACACACACACACACACACACACACACACACACACACACACACACACCTACCAGGCGCACTTACCAAGTTCATCGGTTCAAGCGTAAACAATACAGTTTTGCATGCAGTACATAAAAAGTCAGGTCAGAATAATAGACACAGCATTTAGATATCATGGTTGAAGAAGGCTTTCCTAAAGAAGTATGTTTTTAACTCTGACTTGAATTTAGATAATGTGGGCAGGTCACGTAAGCTGTCAGAAAGAGAATTCCAAAGAGTGGGCGCACTAAAGCTAAATGCTCTCTCACCGACTGTCTTTAAAGCGCGCCTAGGAATTTTCAAATGTTTTTGAGAAGATGAGCGAAGAGATGACATTGTATCTTGCTGATCTGTTCCACATGCGATGAATGATCATTATTATTCATTCATTGTCTCTTATGATGCATTATCTTAAATTTGACTATCCTCCATCTGTCTAATTTTCAATGCTTCCGCGATGCATATCGCAGCTGATGTAATTACAAGTTCATCATCTGATGATGGATAACACGACAGCAACATCTGTTGTGACATTGAGAAACTTTTCGGAATGAAAAACACTTTTAAATGAGAATAACCAGCGATTTTTTTCTTTACTTTCCATATCTGAGTGCTAGTTGTGTTTAAAAGAACAATAAGCCTGTCTTTAAATTTTGCAATAAACTGTTGTTCTTTTCTAACTTTCTGGGTCATCGGCACCATTCCAAAACCCTGAGAGAGAGAGAGAGAGAGAGAGAGAGAGAGAGAGAGAGAGAGAGAGAGAGAGAGAGAGAGAGAGAGAGAGAGAGAGAGAATGACGTATCCTCCTCCACGTATTTTCCACCGGTATTCCATCTACTGTTCAATTTCTGTGAATCGTCAGTATAGACACAAGCATGCAGATGTACAGAAATATTATGATACCCGTTTCTGAGCTCATGGAAGAAAAAGCTTTTTGTGACTATTTTCTGCCTAAACCGAAATAAATTAGGAGTTTTTACTGGATGATGCCATTCTGTTTGTTGACTACAGACACCAATAGCACAATGTCTACTTCCATATGTCATGCTTCATCACATAGCATTACTACAATGGAAAAGAAATTTTGGTAAAACCAATGTTCATCAAAAAAAGGATGTCTGAGGGGTTGTTGGCCTGCGCTTGTTTTTCTCCTACTATTAGATTGTTTGCATTTGTCTGACTTTATTCAAGTTTAAAAGGCTGTGCCAGTCTTGAATAAAAGTTACTCTGTATTAGGTTTTCATATGGGAGCAAAAGTTACCCTACTTGTTTAGTGTTCCTCTGCACAAGTCAAAAACAGTGCCGTGTTTGCCCAGTTCACTGAGAGACTTTTTATGTGTGCTGCCAAAACTGACAGTCGAACATGTTTTCCCAAAGTAAGATCAATTCAGTATAGGCAGCAGCTAGCGTTGAGAGGCAGGCAGTCTGCTATCACTGACCACTGGGTTCAGACGGCGTAATGTGAGTGTGGTTTTCCTCCTCGTCTGGAGGCGGTGGGAGCTATGCATGATGTAGGCTCGCAGAGGCACTGCACAAACTTAAGCCAGTGTAACTTTGAAACTTTCCAATTAAGGACATGTTCTTCTTCTTCATCTGTCGTTTTGCCGTCATGTCAAACGTCGCAACACAGCGCCCACGACAAACTCTGTTTTCAAATGGTCTCATTTACAGCTTTGAGAGAGAGAGAGAGAGAGAGAGAGAGAGAGAGAGAGAGAAGAGAGAGAGAGAGAGAGAGAGAGGGAGAGAGAGAGACTGACAGGCAGAGAGAGAGAGAGAGAGAGAGAGAGAGAGTCAGACCAAAAGACGGACAGAGAGAGAGAGAGAGAGAGGAGAGAGAGAGAGAGAGTGTGTGTGTGGTGTGTGTGTGTGTGTGTGTGTTGTGTGTGTGTGTGTGTGTGTGTGTGTGTGTGTGCGTGTGTTCTGAGTGCATAAGTTCGTAGTGACGTGCAGGCAAGCATGCAAGTGTTCTTGTAGTTGACTTGACATTTGCTGGAATTTACGTGTTTTTATGTTGTATAGTTGCTCTGCATTGCGAGAAGGCATGAACGGGAAACAATGGAGTCCGGGGGAAGAAGGGGGCGTGGGCAAAACTACATCAACAGGGGATAGAGAAAGAGAGTCTGGAACCAGAGAGATGAGGAGAGCGAAACACATCGTTCAAACTCTGTACTTTACGGTCTGAATAACAGCTTTAGGAGGGATCGCAGTGATGAAATCATTTATCCTGTCAAAGGTGACGCATGTTTCACAACTTACCTAACCCAACGACCTTTTTCGAGAACTCGAAAAATTATTTCACATTTCTCATGAGAGAGAGAGAGAGAGAGAGAGAGAGAGAGAGAGAGAGAGAGAGAGGAGAGAGAGAGAGAGAGAGAGAGAGAGAGAGAGAGAATACGAATACGAATACGAATACGAATACAAAATGTTTTATTCAGGTTTAGGCTTAGGCGCCTATCTGAAGGGGAAAGTCATTCATCGACTCATATCATCTCTCTCTCTCTCTCTCTCTCTCTCTCTCTCTCTCTCTCTCTCTCTCTCTCTCTCTCTCTTCTCTCTCTCTCAAAACTGTCAATAAAACAGTTTGAAAAGAAAGGCGTCTCTTGAGAGCTATGTTATGACATTTGACATGGTGGCATAACAACAGATGAAGAAGAACACACACACGAACACACACACACACACACACACACACACACACACACACACACACACACACACACACACACACACACACACACCACACACACACACACACACACACACACACACACACACACACACACACACACGGACACACAGACACACACACGCACACACAGACACACACACACACACACACCACACAACACACAACCACACACACACACACACACACACGCACACACACACCACACACACACACACAGCACACACACACACACACACACACACACAACCACACACACATACAACACAAACATACATGCATACAGAGAGAGAGAGAGAGAGAGAGAGAGAGAGAGAGAGAGAGAGAGAGGAGAGAGAGAGAGAGAGAGAGAGAGATGTCCTAGATTGGAAACTTGGGTGAAGGAAAATCATTCCTGATCGATTATGTCGATTGATTTATGACCTTCCAGCAAGCAGGGCGTGATTTACACCACAATCTCTGTCTTTCTGTCTGTCCGGGAGACGATGCAAGAGCTGCTTGATCAGTTTTAACGAAATTTGGTATATAAAAAGTAGAGCATGACCCCAGGAACTAGTTCATGTAAGTTTGGATCCAGACTCAGGATTTTTTTTCATCTACTCTGCAATTAGTAAAAAAAATCTTTGGTCTGTTAAAAGCTTCTAAACTATATGGATCATAAGAGAGGTTCCTCTGACCACATATACTGTTAATTCTGAATATACAAAATCTTTAGCATTCAGGATTGCAACTGAGATCCTTTCAGTCATGTATTATTTATAATCTGTCACTGCTCAACACTGAAGTGAGCTGGAAACCTGTGACTGCTGACAACATAATAGCTGATGAAATGAGAACTGAGCGCTATGGACTAGTTCTTATGCGTGCATGAGAGTTTCGCAGATGTATGAAAAGAAATCAACGACTTTCTGTGCCTCTCAAAGATGGTAGAAGACCGATGCTGTGGCAATGAATCTGAGTACAGTTTGATTGACGTGTATCAGAATTGTTCCTTTTTGATTGGCGTCTGGCCTGTCGTGAGTGGCTTTCTAGTTGATGCATATTTCAGTAGGTCAGACAATTGATCAACAGCTGTGAAAACATAGCAGGAAGCGCCTAAGAAGGGTGATTTTGAAATAAGCACACACACTTACACACACACTCACACACACACACACACCACACACACACACACACACACACACACACACACACACACACACACACACACACCGCTGTCTCTGTCTCTCTGTCTATCTGTCTGTCTGTCTGTCTGTCTTTCTCTCTCAAGTACCAGATGTCGCTATAACACATGCAGTGTGTGAACACGCGTTTGCGCATACACATCTGTATTTGCAAAATGTCTACTCTCTCTCTCTCTCTCTCTCTCTCTCTCTCTCTCCTCTCTCTCTCTCTCTATTGATCTGTCTGTTTCTGTCTCTGTCTCTGTCTGTCTGTCTGTCTGTCTGTCTCTTTCAAAACTGTAAATATAGCAGTTTGAGAATACAGTTTGTGGTGTGTGCTATGTGACACTTGACATGGCGGCAAAACGACAGATGAAGAAGACATGTCCCTAATTGAAAAGTTTCAAAGTTTCACTAGCTTCATTTTTTTTTCTTTGCAGTGCCTTTGGCCGCCTATACCATACATATTCCCCACCACCTCCAAAAGATAAGGAAAACCACACTCACAGTATGCCGTCTGAACCCAGTGGTCAGTGGCAGCAGACTGACTGCCTCTCAACGCTAGCTGCTGCCTGTACTGAATTGATTTTCCTTTGGGTAGCATGTTGGACTGTCAGTTTTGGCAGCACACATAAAAAGTCTCTCCGTGTACTGGGCAAACACGGCACTCATTTTGACCCGTGCACAGAGTTTGTTATTAAAATTAGCTATGGAGGTCTCAGACAGAATTTTTTTTACTATTTTTGTTTTATTCTTTTCTCTTTCTGTCTGTGTATTAGCCCCAATATTTTTTCCTACTTCTATCTTCATCTTCAATAGCACAGGAAAAGAAGAAAGCCAAAAAAAAAAAGAAAAAAAAAAAAGAAAAAAGAAAAAAAAAGGAAGAGGATAGACAATTCATGGGAGTCACTGACCTCAACCCTACTTTATTTTTGACAGCCTTCTACGAGAAAGAAGAGAAGACAACTTTGCATGGCCACATGAGTACACGTATACATGTGTGTGTGAGTGTGTGTGTGTGTGTGTGTGTGTGTGTGTGTGTGTGTGTGTGTGTGTGTGTGTGTGTGTGTGTGGTGTGTGTGTGGGTGTGTGTGTGTGTGTGTGTGTGTGTGTGTGTGTGGTGTGTGTGTGTATCATGGACTAGTGCAGAAGGGACATGCAACCATGGTAAGTGCGCTGCACTGTTTTGTCTTTGGTTGTTGTTTTTTTTTAGCTCACGGACAAGGCTGTTTTGACAGACGTAGGGGAAATGCACTTCTGCTGATAAAGTTTGCGGTATGGATTGTGTAAATCGTCTTCTTGAGTCAGTCAGATGTTTGCTAATTAAAAGAAGTGTTGACAAAACCGTTGAAATATTAACAGATATTGTCATTCCTACTGTGTGATATGATGTGAGATTGCTAGGAATACTGAAGAAGATAATGACAAAAAGACTGACACGGATAGCAATGCTGCTGAAAACAAGAGAGAAACACTGACAATACGTTATCTGGAACAGCATTCGAAGCAGGATTGTGTGAAACGATGTAAGGAAATCGTTGCTCTGTTGGGGTTGAACAGGCCATAGATGTTATAGATCTGAACGGTTGACTGAACTTGGTTTATAAAGTCTACATGATATGTATTACGACTGTGGTAGCAGATGTTACAAGAGTCATCCTGCATGTTGACTAAGGTGGGTTCTGTTGGTCAACGTTCTCTTTCCTTCCAAGGACCAACTGTCTGGAACACACTTCCCATCAGTGTCAGACACCTACTTTCACCCTCTTCTTTCAAATCTGCCGTCAAAACTAACTTCTTTCATCAGTCGTAACCACCCACCCCCTCCCCCCAACTTCCCAATCCACCTTCCGAGTGTCTGAGTGGGTTTTTGCGTGCACGCGTGAGTGCCTGGTGGTTGTGTTGCTTGTGCGTGCAGGCCGTGTTGATGTGAGTGCGTGCGTGCGTGCGTGCGGGTGTCTGAGAGTGTGGGTGTGTGATCATGCGTGAGCACTTGTACGCGCGCGGTCCTGCGCGGGTGCGCGCATTTGTGTGGTGTGTGTGTGTGTGTGTGTGTGTGTGTGTGTGTGTGTGTGTGTGTGTGTGTGTGTGTGTGTGTGTCTGTATGTATGTATGTGTGTCTTTGTGTATGTGTGTCTGTGTTGTTGGTAATGTAAAGCGCTTAGAGCCCTAATTTTTAAGAGAATGGGCGCTATATAAATTAACATTATTATTATTATTATTATTATTATTATTATTACTATTATTATTATTAAGTATAAGGAGTCTATTCTTCTAGGCTAATAATGTTCACAGTAGAATGTAAATGGATTCTAAAGCAGACAACGCATTGCTCTACAGCTCTTCTGCATAGTGTGTCTTCTATGAATTATTTTCTCGAGGCTGCGGTGTTCTATGCCAGGAAATGTTTTTTTTTCTTTGTCGCCAGTTGAAACACACAGCAAAGAATGGCGGGAATGCACTTCTAAATCACACAGATGGCCCAGAGAAACCTCAAAGGAAGCATGCGTGTGTGTGTGTGTGTGTGTGTGTGTGTGTGTGTGTGTGTGTGTGTGTGTGTGTGTGTGTGTGTGTGTGTGTGTGTGAGAGAGAGAGAGAGAGAGAGAGAGAGAGAGAGAGAGAGAGAGAGAGAGAGAGAGAGAGAATAATGTATCTCCTCTGACGTAATCTAAGTTGTATTCACTTTGTTTCCCTGTGGATGGCGAGGGGGAGGTCAGATGCTTGATATATTTGTGTACACAAACGCCGATCGATTTGTGTTTCTTTATTCAACACTGGATTGATTTTTAGAATGTACTTTTACATTCCTTTGTCACATTCGCGCTTTGTGCGTGTACGAGAGTGAGGGAATAAGTGAGTGAATGAATGTGTGTGTGTGTGTGTGTGTGTGTGTGTGTGTGTGTGTGTGTGTGTGTGTGTGTGTGTGTGTGTGTGTGTGTGTGTGTGTGTGTGTGCACGCGCGTGTATGCAGAAAGTTGTGTTGTTGATGTGATGCCCGCTGAATTGTGTAGAGCATATAGTCGTGTATGCAGAAAGTTTTGTGGTTGATGTGATGCGCAGTGAATTGTGTATGCTTCGATATTGTTCCCTGAGAGAGGAAAGGAGGACAGAGGCGGGACATAAGTTAGTCCAGGGGGAAAAAAGAACAAAGTTACAGAGATGGACAGGGAAGAAAGAGGAGCAGTATATGAAAGAGAAAGAGTGGGTGCGAGTTCCTATGAAAAGGTTATGCATATGTCAGTCTGACAAGACGACAGCTGACAACGTTGGGAGGGATTGCAGAGCTCAAACCACCTGCCTTGTTAAAGCTGGCGCATCTGTCTGTCAACGTCCTGACCTCAATGACCTTTGTTCCAGAACTCAAAACTTTTTTTAAAACCTTTTCCGGGATTAAACAGAGAAAAACAAGATAAATAATGTGTACAACAAAGAAGAATGAGAACGAACACAAGATAAATAATGTGTACAACAAAGAAGAATGAGAGACGAACACTCATGCACACAAGTAGCCTACCTAACCCAGACATAACAGCTGCTTGAAATAGTGTTGGTGGTATGGAGTAGTAGCACCATAAATACCAAAAGCAGCTAAAACAATATGACATACTAGTACGGATCCGACTGTACCAGTATACTGATTATGAATCAAAGCAATCAACTGAGAGAACAAGAGAAACAAACCAGGAACATGTTATGATGATGGACGAAAACGGAATAACCACCGGGCGGCATTTGAACATCCGTCCCTCAGTATCATACATAAATGAGGAAACAAAATAGGAAAAAAAAACCTTCAAAATTCTTAAGTAAGATGGAAGGATAAACAAATGATCAATGCATTCGAACAAGTTTATAAACAAAGCACATTTTACAACAACACACACACACACACACACACACACACACACACACACACACACACACACACACACACAAGAAGAGAGAGAGAGAGAGAGAGAGAGAGAGAGAGAGAGAGAGAGAGAGAGAGAAGAGAGTTCCAAAAACATTTTTGGATGTTATCATATTACAATCGAGAAAAGTTCGTCACTAACTGTAATGAAATGATTCTTTTGAATTTATCCAGCATGTCAGAGAGAGAGAGAGAGAGAGAGAGAGAGAGAGAGAGAGAGAGAGAGAGAGAGAGAGAGAGAGAGAGAGAGAGAGAGAGAGAGAGAGTTTCAAAAACATTTTTGGATGTTAAATAACAATCGAGCAAAGTTCTTCACTGATTGTAATGTAATGATTCTTTTGAATTTATCCAGAGAGAGAGAGAGAGAGAGAGAGAGAGAGGAGAGAGAGAGAGAGAAGAAGAGAGACAGAGGACAGACAGACAGACAGACAGACAGACAGGCAGACAGACAGACAGACAGACAGAAGAGAGAGAGAGAGGAGAGAGAGGAGAGAGAGAGAGAGAGAGAGAGAGTTCCAAAAACATTTTCGGATGTTATATTACAATGGAGCAAAGTTCTTCACTGACTGTAATGAAATGATTCTTTTGAATTTATCCAGCATGACATGGGGAAATGAACTGAAATGAAATGAAGTGTATTCAGATAGGCCAAAGCCCCTCTGAACTGGGATTACATTCAAAACTCACCGTGATAAGTGTGACAACAGATTCAAGACAAAATATTACTAGAATATACAGCAGTAAAATGATATTCAAATGCATGAATTACAATCTATTACACATGTGCATGAAGTCTAATCTACTGACCCAGATATTCACTCCATACTAGGATATTCATATCCATGTAATATCGGCGTGTTAATACATTAGTTAGTTAACCATAACAGCTCGCCTCTTAAAGGCTTTATATAGATACATGCACAAATTCCTCACAATGATTTTATTTTCATTCGTCATTAATAGAGTCACACAAAACTGACATGGATTTGCATACTATTTAAATGGAATATATTCCTGCCGTAGGTCACTGAAAGCAGAGCAGACGAACAGACAGTGCATTTCATTATCATTTGTCTTTCCACATAGCGGGCATGTCAGACTGCGGTCAGAAACTACATTATACCGTTCACGATGCACTGCTATATCCGAAACACCAAATCTGAACTTCGTCATGCATTTTTTTTTATATGTCTGTCAATATCAAGTGGAAGATACATTTCGCAATTATTGGATGGTTTAAACGATCTGTACCATGTAAATCTATCACTTACCTGAACATGTTCCTGCCGGTTTTGCCATCTGTTAACAATAAGTCTTTGATGAATCACTTGCAAAAAAAAAAAAAATTCACATTTTCCACACCCTGGTTTAGCCACAAATCCAAAACCATTTAGAAATAGCGTCTTACGAACATTTGACGCCCATGTGGTTTTGCCTAGTGAATCCAACCAAAGTAACATTTTATAAGTTGTCAAAGGTAATCTGTTGTCATTCATCCGTGATATCTGTAGCCAGTATCTAATACACTGTACACTTGAATTTATGTAAATAGGGTGACGTCCAGTCTCTCTATAAACAAGGTCAGTAGGTGTTTTTATGTGGACTCCTAAAAACGTCTTTAGAGCATACAAATGAACTTTTTCAACATGAACGGCGGCAGTATCCAGTCCCCACAGTTCAGCACCATAGAGAGTAATTGGTTGCAACCGAGTATCAGAAGTGTTTAATAATACTCTCAACGAATATACTAAGTACGAACAATCGTTGCAGAATTAATAACAAAGCATTTCTGGCTCTGCTCGCGAGATCTGTACACGCAGCCACAAAACTAAGTCGGGTGGAAAAATAAATACCAAGATATCTATAACAGTTAACGACAGCCATTTGCTCACTATCAAAAGACCATCTCTCTCGTGCTGCAGTGTGCCCT
Source organism: Conus canariensis (assembly GCA_033310375.1). Classification (NCBI taxonomy): domain Eukaryota; kingdom Metazoa; phylum Mollusca; class Gastropoda; order Neogastropoda; family Conidae; genus Conus; species Conus canariensis. The sequence continues at coordinate 78,713,421 of CM065718.1, forward strand.
CCATTTCTAAATACCACGACATTGCTCTTTTTCATATTTGTCTTAAGTGGTAGTCTAGAAGCTGCATTACACAAATTGTTCAAGTGGGTCTGAAGGCCGACTGGTGGTTCTGACAACAAAGCAATATCATATGCCAATAACAGAATAAATAATTCAACTGTATCTGGAGCCAATGTTGCACCATGTCTTCCTTTCTCTATGATTTCTTGTGCCAATTCGTTGATAAACACGGAAAATAAAATAGGACTACATGCATCTCCTTGCTGCACACCTTTTATACAAACTATGGCATGACATGGAGAGAGAGAGAGAGAGAGAGAGAGAGAGAGAGAGAGAGAGAGAGAGAGAAGAGAGAGAGAGAGAGAGAGAGAGAGTCCACAAAAACATTTTCGGATGTTATATTACAATCGAGCAATCACTGCCGTAGGTCACTGAAGGCGGAGCAGACGAACAGACAGTGTATTTCATTGTCATTTGTCTTTCCACATAGCGGGCGATCGAGCAATCACTGATTGTAATGAAATGATTCTTTTGAATTGATCTAGTATGACAGGGAGAGAGAGAGAGAGAGAGAGAGAGAGAGAGAGAGAGAGAGAGAGAGAGAGAGAGACAGACAGACAGACAGACAGACAGACAGACAGACAGACAGACAGACAGCAGAAGACAGACAGACAGAGAGACAGATAGAGAAACAAAGCTTGTGTTTCAATCAAGATATTGCAGAGATCAGGGTCAGTAACATTTTGGAAAGAGCAGAGATGCACATTTAGGGTCAGAAAAAAACGACGGGTTTTTTTCATAGCAGACCGTCGCCTAGTTTAAGGTGACCCGTGCAAATTTCTTACTTGTTTTAAAACTCAACGTTGTGTATCAAAAAGCAAGGGTTTTATCTCTGAATGTCTGCTAAGGCTGTTTTCTTTGTTGTTAAACACTCAGAGTTCTTCTGTAAGCTGTCACTTTAAAAGATTACATTCACGTTGCACGACAACTGCAGGGACTAGTTCCTTTTGCATGTTCAGAAAATCCTTTGCTTTCTAAACATTGTTTTTAACAAAAGATCTTCCCCACCAAAGTATTGCCAAGTGATATATACCACAGACGTATAGGAGTTGAAGCAAAAAACACGAGGGCATGGGGAGACACTTTGACATCAGCGACCATTGTCACCGAACACGTCAGCATGAACCATGAACCAGTGCAAACGGGTTTACTTAGGTTAAGGCAGAAAACACAGTTGACAAACAAGTAACTGTTTACTTAGGTTAGGCAGAAAACCAGTTGAAACAAGATACTGTTTACTTAGGTTAAGGCAGAAAACCAGTTGAAACAAGATACTGTTTACTTAGGTTAAGGCAGAAAACCAGTTGAAACAAGATACTGTTTACTTAGGTTCAGGCAGAAAACCAGTTGAAACAAGATACTGTTTACTTAGGTTAAGGCAGAAAACCAGTTGAAACAATATACTGTTTTGTGCTAAACTCGAACACAGGCGCACTCCTGCATGTTTGGATATGGACCAATCATTGTAAGATATTGTGCAGTAGATGGTGTACTGGTGCAAAATACCGGTTCCTCGATAAAATAGTAGTAAAATGGATTTATAGATTAGTACGCATGCGTGTGTGCGTGCGGGCGCGCCCGCCTGAGTGAGTGAGTGTGTGTGTGTGTGTGTGTGTGTGTGTGTGTGTGTGTGTGTGTGTGTGTGTGTGTGTGTGTGTGTGTGTGTGTGGTGCACGCATGTAAACATGCGTTTGCGTGCGTGTGAGTGTGTGTGTGTGTGTGTGTGTGTGTGTGTGTGTGTGTGTGTGTGTGTGTTGTATGCGTGCGTGCACGCATGTAAACAGGCGATGTGTGTGTGTGTGTGTGGTGTTGGCGGCGCGCGCACGCGCGCATGTGTGTGTATGATGCGTGTGTGTGTGTGTGTGTGTGTGTGTGTGTGTGTGTGTGTTGGAGAGAGAGAGAGAGAGAGAGAGAGAGTGTGTGTGTGTGTAGGGGGTGGGGTATGTGCGTGGATGGGTGGGTGTGTTCTTTGGTTCTTTGCTGCCTTTTTAAGGAAGGCGGAGGCGAGAGAGTGTAGAAGTGTCATCACATTATCTATCCTAGTTGCAAAGTGAGACGACTGCAGGCGGTTCGCTATCATCTGTCCTTTCATTTTTATTCCTTCGTCATCATACTGTTTATTTTGTATCTTACGCTAAATTCAATGTCACCGATTCTCTGGCGACTTCTCTCAATGTTTTTCAGTTGTTTATTCACTGTCTGCCTTCTGAAATATTCATCAACTAAAATGACAGCAGGACAGCACAGACTCCAGCTAGTGTAACACAGTTCTGATTGATGTCAATCAAACTCTTCTCAAATACATGCCCAGAGCCTCCGTGTTCTGCCGTATACTGATCCGCACCAACGATGATCGTTTTCTCTTCATATATCTCCAAACCTTTCACAGATATGTCAGGACTATTTCACGTCTCTCTATCTTCATCTTATCAGCTACGTGCTTGTAACAGTCACAGGTGTCTCTAGCTGAATTATGCTTCTTCCAGTGTCTGATCAAATATCCCATCACCACCACTGACAATCTTTAAGACGGGTATACTGCCTAGTGGATCTAGGTCGCAATTCTGATCGCCCCAGATCATGGAAGTTCGGAGATATGAGTACATTTAATAGACTTGTTAGATCCATGCTTCAGTTCTTGAACACACACACACACACACACACACACACACACACACACACACACACACACACACACACACACACACACACATGTATATACAAAATACACACATCTATCTATCTAATCTATCTATCTATCTATCTATCTGTCTATCTCTCTATCTCTCTCTCTATCTATCTATCTATCTATCTATCTATCTATCTATCTATCTATCTATCTATCTATTATATGTATATGTATGCATACCATCTGTCTACCTACTTATCTATCTATTTATCTATCTACTAGCAGGGGCACCCGGCGTTGCCCGGGATATGAACATTCTTTGCGATACTCACGTGACGGCAAACATGTATTAATTGTTTTGATTTACAATCAATCCCCCCCCCAACATCTTCCCACCCCCTCCCCCCACACAAATCTGTCTGTCTGTCTGTCTGTCTGTCTGTCTGTCTGTCTGTCTGTCTGTCTCTCTCTCTCTCTCTCTCTCTCTCTCTCTCTCTCTTCTCTCTCTCTCTCTCTCTCTCTCTTATACATTCTATTGTTTTCCGCCTGCCTCTGGCCCCTTTCCTCTGGATCTTCCCTAGCACGTCGAGATGCTTTTCCGCTCGATTTTCCGCCTGCACTCACTGTTCCCATTCCCATTCTTCTGATTGCCCTTAATTTTGTAGGAATAGACTTTGTGCAGAAGTAGTTTATTTCAACGGGTCTGTGTCTAAAGTAAAAATAGTGTATCAGGCTTTGCACTGTACAATCATTTTTCTGGCCCCTCTCATTCCTCCCTTTTCATCCCCCTGCCCTGTCCCATCCATGTTGCAAAATTACTTACCGTTACTGGACATACGCATACCGAATTTTATCAATAGCAGTGTACATTTAGAAAATAACGGTTTTTAACGGTCAATAAAATTTGCATAACATTGTTCAGCGCTTAAAACTGTACGTGCATACGGAATGTTATCAAGAACGGTGAAAATTTCGAAATTCAGAAAATAACGGTTTTTAACGGTCAATGTTAAGTTTCGGATCTTGAAAATTGTATATCATTGTTTTGCATTCAAAACTGCACACGTATATCGAATTTCTTCAAGAATACTCTAAATTTATAAAATAACGTTTTTTAACGGTCAATTTTAAATTTCGGTTCATAAAAGTTGTATATCATTTTTCGGCATTTAAAACTGCATATGTATACCGAATTTCATCAAGAACAGCCTAAATTTTGAAAATAACGGTTTTTAACGGTCAAATTTAATGGTCATAATGACTATCTAATGACCTTATGTTGCCCGCTGGATGTTCCTGTAGGCTTATGTCAAGTTTTGTGGCGATCCGATGACTCTCGTGGCCGCCAACTTCAGAAGATCGGGTTTTAAACAGTTTTTATAGGGTTTGGTGTTTTCAACGGTTTTTAACTGTTATAAATAACGTTTTATAACTGCCAAATAACGGTTCTAATTTTCGAGAAGTAGCCCTGTACCTGTGCAATGTCACATTGGCCATTTGATGAAAAGCAGAGGAAAAGATGTCTTTGAAACCGTTATAACAGTTTTTTTAACGGTTTTTAACGGTTTTATTTTTTTTAGAGATTAGCCCCAAACCATCCTCGGGTCACAACAGACGTACCTGCTAAACCATCCATGTTGCAAAATTACTTACCGTTACTGGACATATGCATACCGAATTTTATCAATAGCAGTGTACATTTAGAAAATAACGGTTTTTAAGTTTTGGTTCGTAAAATTTGCATAACATTGTTCAGCGCTTAAAACTGTACGTGCATACGGAATGTTATCAAGAACGGTGTAAAATTTCGAAATTCAGAAAATAACGGTTTTTAACGGTCAATTTAAGTTTCGGATCTTGAAAATTGTATATCATTGTTTAGCATTCACAACTGCACATGTATATCGAATTTCTTCAAGAATACTCTAAATTTATAAAATAACGGTTTTTAACGGTCAATTTTAAATTTCGGTTCGTAAAAGTTGTATATCATTTTTCGGCATTTAAAACTGCACATGTATACCGAATTTCATCAAGAACAGCCTAAATTTTGAAAATAACGGTTTTTAACGGTCAACTTTAATGGTCATAATGACTATCTAATGACCCTATGTTACCCGCTGGATGTTCCTGTAGGCTTATGTCAAGTTTTGTGGCGATCCGATGACTCTCGTGGCCGCCAACCTCAGAAGATCGGGTTTTAAACAGTTTTCATAGGGTTTGGTGTTTTTAACGGTTTTTAACTGTTATAAATAACGTTTCTTAACTGCCAAATAATGGTTCTAATTTTCGAGAAGTAGCCCCGTACCTGTGCAATGTCACATTGGCCATTTGATGAAAAGCAGAGGAAAAAGATGTCTTTGAAACCGTTATAACAGTTTTTAACGGTTTTTAACGGTTTTAATTTTTTAGAGATTAGCCCAAACCATCCTCGGGTCACAACGAGACGCAAACAGAAGATCGGGTTTTAAACAGCTTTTCATAGGGTTTGGTGTTTTTAACGGTTTTTAACTGTTATAAATAACGTTTTTTAACTGCCAAATAACGGTTCTAATTTTAGAGAAGTAGCCCGTACCGTGCAATGTCACAAGGCATTTGAAGAAAAGCAGAGGAAAAAGATGCTTTGAAACCGTTATAACAGTTTTTAACGGTTTTTAACGGTTTATTTTTTAGAGATTAGCCCCAAACCATCCTCGGGTCACAACGGACGTACCTGCCAAATTTCATTACAATCGGTTGAGCCGTTTTTGAGTCTATAGCGTACACACACACACACACACACACACACACACACACAACACACACACACACACACACACACACACACACACACACACACACACACACACACACACACACACAGAGAATTTGCCCTTTATATATTAGATCTATCGATCTTTCTTTGAATGTGCGTGCGTACGTGCGTGCATGCGTGAGTGCGCGCGCGCGCCAGTGTGTGTGTGGGTGCCCGTGTGTGTGTGTGTGTGGGGTGTGTGTGTGTGTGTGTGTGTGTTGTGTGGTGTGTGTGGTGTGTGTGTGTGTGTGTGTGTGTGTGTCTGTGTTGTGTCTGTGTACGCTATAGACTTATTGACAATAACTGTTCTACTTTAGAATATGATTTTAACGCAAGAGTTGAAACTTGAACAGTTTATTAAATTGCTTGTATTGTTATATGCTGATGATACAATTTTATTGGCAAATTCTAAATCAGCTTTGCAAAAAGAACTTAATGCCTTACATATATATTGCACGCAATGGCAGTTAGAATAAATCCAAAGAAAACAAAAATAGTTGTCTTTCATGGTCGAAATAGTATGCGTGAAATTTTTTTCTTTGGGAATGAAAAAATAGAGGTTCTTAATTCAATGAAATACTTAGGCATCGAGTTCAGCAGAACAGGTTCTTTTTACAAAGCAAAAAAATGTGCTTATAATCAGGCTCTCAAGGCAATGTTTTCATTATTACAAACTGCAAGAAAACAGAAATTGCCAATTGATGTTTGCATACAATTATTTTATTCCATAGTTGTACCTGTGTTGTTGTATGGTTGTGAAATTTGGGGTTATGAAAATGTTGATATATTAGAAAAGTTACAGTTACGTTTTTTAAAGTATCTATTTAGATTAAATAAAACTACAATGACTTCAATGATTTATGGTGAAACCGGAATCTATCCTTTATCTGTACTGATTAAAGTGAGAATGATAAGGTTCTGGGCTAACTTAGTTGTTCCTGATTCTAAGAAGTATTCAAACAAAGTATATAATATCTTACATGAACTATATACAAAAGGAATTTTCGTTTCACCATGGCTTAGTTATGTTAAAAGCATTTTTATTTGAAACTGGTTTTGATTGTGTTTGGGAATCTCATTCATTCACAAACAGAAGTAACTTATGTAAGTGTGTTAAAAAGGAGTTGCAAAATAATTATGCTCGTGATTGGCGCAGTTCTCTTGAAAACAGCAACAAGTGTGTATTCTATAAAAGTGTAAAGACTGTCTTTGGAAAAGAACATTATATTTCTACCTTACCAGATATTTATGTTATATCTTTATTTAAATTTAGATGTAGTAACCATAAATTGCAAATTGAAATTGGAAGACACCATAATGTTCCAAGAGAATTGCTTATTTGTCGTAGCTGTGAAATGGGTGAAATTGGAGATGAATTTCATTGCATCATGGAATGTCCAAAATATAATGAACTTCGTGAAAAATTCATCCCTAAAAAATATCTAAAACCAAAGTCTGTTTTCAACTTTTGTAATTTAGTTCAAAAAGGAAGACGCATTTGTTTGAATATTAGTAAGTTTCTAAAAAATGGGAAGATTGTTTAATGAGATCATTACAGTTCACCAGAATTCAGCATTTCGCAACTATGTTCACACATTGTTCTGAGTGAGTTTCGTATTTCTCTTTGTTACATTTGTATCCTCCATGCCCCAACAGGGGTCAAAGGATTAAATTTGAATTGAATTGAATTGAAAATTGTGTGTGTGTGTGTGTGTGTGTGTGTGTGTGCGTGCGTGCGTGCGTGCGTGCGTGCGTGCGTGCGTGCGTG
>CM065718.1:78730671-78745486 GCA_033310375.1 Conus canariensis
TAAGAGACTTGGAGATAGTTGACGAGAAAACAGAACTTTGGGTGCGGATAAAAATACAGAGGGAAGGAATCTGAGGTTGGGTTTTGTTGACGTCAATCAGAACTGTTCCGCTTTGGTTGGCCTCTGCGTTGTCCCACGTGGCTTTCTAGCGGATGAGTAGTTCAGTAGGTCAGACAGTTGATTGACAATTGAAAAACACAGCGAACAGTGCCCGGGAAAGGTAACTGTAAGGTGGTTGTGAGTTTAGCATAAAACAGTCTATACTGTGATCGCCAGGGAAGAAAAGGAAAAAGAAAAGCTGAAGATGTTGTAATGTTTCTTCCCCCTCTCTCATCCATCTCTCTCAAAAAGCGACAAAAAAAATGTACTCAATTATACCCTCTTCTCTTTTCTTGTGAGTTTGAATACATTTTGAAGACCACGTAATTTGGAGACCTGTTTCAAGTCTAACTTCCAGATTGTTATGCATTTTTTCCGGACTAGACATTACGGATATCAAGTGTGCCAGTCAAAGTCATATTTTAAGAGCATCATCTTTGTGATTTAATGAAGCCTTCCTTAAGTGAAAGTGTAACACTTACAGACTATGAGAGCGCTAATTTTGTCTTACATTTTAGATTGGTTACTGATTGTTACCCTAGTTAAATTGACGAGTTGCATTTTACAAACACCATTGAGTTACCTTTTGTTGTGTTTATGTAGTAAACTTTTAAAAAATGCGTGTTTTATACCCACTTCCATCTACGCTGTTTGCCGTTTCACACAATCCACCTCTCCCCCCTCTTCCCATGCCCACCTCTTACCATTTTCGCTTCCTTTTTTCCCCGCCTTTCTACTCCCTTTTTTCTGGTCCTAAACTTTCCCCATTTTCTTCTGCTTCTCAGTATTTGCAATTTACAATGAATGCAATTCCCATTTTCAGATCTCTACAATCACTCGTATGTGAGACGGGACATATAATAAGCAGAAAACCTTCCTACACAAATGATCATACTATCCAAAGCATGCACAGCAGTGAAGAAAGATTAAAGATCACGAATGAAACTAATCCCTCGGGCCAGTTGAACTACAGACCGCGCACTCTCGAGCCATAAAGCTGGAAACGACAGAAACCTTACTAGCAGATTTTACATTCACCCGAAGTAGCTGATTTACCAGACAGTTTAACGTCATTTACCAGTGAATGTCACGAAAGGAAGCAACAATGACAGAAAAAAGCGGGAAAGACGTTGGTATCACTACTGTCACTCAAGAGGTGGGTACCAATATGGATATCCTATCCGTACAGACAATCTACCGGCCTTTTATCGCCAGTATGTTGCACCGGTATATCGTCTACTGCGCAATCTCTGTCAATGGTGTGGGTCCATACAAAGGTATGCAGGTGCGCGGAGACATTGTGATGTCCGTGGTGAGCTTAGCAGGAAGACAAATAGCTTGCGTTCACTGCTTTTCTGTCTAAGCCAAAGTAAGTTTGGAGTTTTCACCGGTAATCCCCTTTTTCTCTGTCCACAACGAACACTGAGGGCACAACATCTCCCCAAATCTTCAAATATGTTGCTTCAGCTCTGTTTCCTCTATGTTTTACAACGCATAGCACGTCGTCGGTGGAAAAGAACTTTCGACAAAAACGATGCTTAAAAAGTATGGTATTTTCAGAACATGATAAAGGAACGAATCGCTGTGTTGACGTGCAGCGTAAATGTTATCCTTTAAAGTAACTGCTCTACAGAAGATCCCGTTGTGTCTTTAGCCACAAAGAAAACAGCATTAAGAGACTTTCAGAGATAAAACTACCTGTTCGATTATAAAACAACAAACAAACAAACAAACATACAAACAAACAAACACACTCAGAAAATGCGCGACACTTGTACGGGTCACACTAACCCAGGCGATGGCCTGCTGAAAAAAATCGCTTTTTTCTACCCTCACCTTTCCATTTATTCTCCTTGCCACGTAATATCGATTCCGACCTCCTCAATATCTTGCATGACACAAACGCGCTCTCTGTCTGTCTGTCTGTCTGCCTGTCTGTCTGTCTTTGTGTATTTGTAGAGCTGTGTTTTAACTTATGATCTGCTTTTACCGACTGGGTTGTGCTGTTTTTGTTGTCTTTGATGCTATAATTTGTGTACAAAATCTTTTGAATGACTGTAATGCCACTCTCTTGGTAACATTTTCTGTTCTCTTCTTCTTTTCTCCCTGATTCTCTCTTCTTCTTCTTCTTCGTCGTCGTCGTCGTCGTCGTCGTCGTCGCCGTCTTCTTCTTCTTCTTCTTCTTCTTCTTCTTCTTCTTCTTCTCTTCTTCTTCTTCTTCTCCCTCATGTGTATACTAGAACTTTATCGCCATATTGTGTATGTGTGTGTGCGCGCGCGCAACTTACAGAGCAGCTTAGTGTTGCAATGACTGCAAGAAATATTCAGTTATAAAACAAAGCTTGCTCTTATGTCATAGACTGAAGAAATAGGGGGAATGGTGCTTGGTTACTTATCCTTGGAATGTATTAGTCTATTATAATTAAATTTAGTCCCTTGTGGATTCATTCCAAGAACTGGCCCTCAGCACTTGTGTCTTAAGAGGTTATCTTTTTATATTTTCTACTTTTCACAAGAAAATGTAGCTTGTTTTGCTCTTTCATGATTTTCGTTTGCTTCTTAGGTGGCACCTTTGGTTGGTTTTTTGAAAACTCAATAAACATACTACGGTATTGCACACCAGCCTTTTTCTGGGATAGCATTCTTCTTAAAACCGGAAAAGCAGAGGAGTGAAATTACCACTTTCCGCGGTCACTGAGGAGAAACAATCAGGTTTCGAAATACCGGTATCTGACCAGGAGTTAGATATTGGTGAGTTTTCTCCCCATTTGGAGATTGTCTCCCCCTTGGAGACTGTAAGCTTGCTGAAGGCTCATTTTGAGAGGCATTTATTATTCCCCATTCACCCTCTTAAGCACATGCTGTTAGTTAGGCAGAATTATCTACCACTGCAGATATGAATGCTTATCTCCCCCTATTTCTTCAATCTAAGACATAAGAGCAAGCTTTGTTAATAATTGAATGTTTCTTGCAGTTATTGCAACACCAAGCTGCTCGGTAAGTTGCTGGAATGGTGCTCGGTTACTTATCCTTGGAATTTATTTGTTTATTATATATATATATATGTCACCGATCGGCGGGTACTAAACTAGTACGTCCACGTGTTTAAGAGTAGTGGTGGTTCAAGATAGAGAGCGTGCGAGTGTGTGTGTGTGTGCGCGTGTGTGTGCGCGCGCGTGTGTGTGTGTGTGTGTGTGTGTGTGCGCTCGCGCGTATGTGAGGTTGGGGTTTAGTTAGCTAGAGTTAGGTTAAGTTCCTCAGAGTAGTGGTAGAAAGATTAGGCTAGGTAGGAGGCTGGGAAAATAGGACATACAGTATTCTTTCATTCCAGTCTTCACTTATTGAAGGAATGGAATGGAAGCGGGAGGTTGGTTTCGTTCCCGATTGTTACCCTTTTGTTACTTTGGTTCTATACCAGAGAAGGCGGGGCAGGATATCGGCTGTTGTTGTGTTGTCACGTCTGTGAGTTGTTGTGGTAAATTGTCGTGTTGTTGCACGAGCAACAACTAGTCCGTTGGTCAGGCGTGTCAGCTCTGCGGAGGGATACACTGCTCTGACCAATCGTTGTTTTGTGTGATGAGTAGAGTTCGCTTGATTCCGACCAGGGCGGAATGCGTTGGGGTAGCTTCACTTCGGTCCCTGGTGTTCGTCGGAGTGGACGTACTCCTTGTAGGTGCGGCGGCAGCGCCGTTAGTTTTTGAAGAGTGACTTCAAGTCATAGTTAGGGCCAGGTCCTCGTCGGGGTTGGGTGCCCTTGGCCTGTGCTGAGTCGGTGTCGTCCTTGTTGGCAGCCACTTCAGCCAGTTGCAGAACTGGTGTGGTTGATCGTCTGTATGTCCAGGTTGGTGATCTGTTAGGTTCGTTGTGTTGTAGTTCGTTGTGTTGTCTTGTATTATGGCGAGTTGAACTGTAGTTGTCTCATGTTGCGATTAGTTGTATGGTGTTCGTTGCGTATACTGGTTGTCTAGTATGATGTTGTCTTGGTTCCGTGATTGAAATTTGTAGTCAGCCGGTTTGTGTTGTTACCTCTTTCCTGTATATTTTTGTAAGTAATGTACATAGTGGTTCCTGAGTTCGATTTCCTCAGGACAGTTTGGCTAGACAATGTGGGTTCAATATAATGACCGTTGATGGACAGTGATGTAGATATTGTTTGTGGTTAGTTCATGGTAATGTCGGTGGGTTCAATAAGAGGGTAGTACGAGGTTGCATTTGGTTGAGGATCATAATATGAGTCAGGTGCAGATGTGTCTGCGTGAATCATAGAGGGGTTTGATGATTGTGCTCAATCTCAGTTGTAAATAGTAGGAGTTCGTTGAAATTGATTAACGATTCTGGAGTTGACCTGCACAGCATTGGAATCGGTTAACTGTGTAGTAGGGCTAAGGCCAATTTGTGGTCGAGTGGTTTATACTGGAGTACGGTCGTGACTATTCAACTTATATTGGTGTCTTGTCACTTTCGTTACGAGTTAGGGTTCTCGATGCGGGTGTCGTGCGCGTGCAGACTGTATCGGTGGCGTACGCATTTGGTACAGGACAGTGAGTCCATATGGTTATAAGTTTTGTAAGAAAGTGACAGTCGTCACACGTGCAGGGATGTATGTATTTGTGACAGAACGGGGTTGGAGAAAGATATCTTAGGTTGTGGGGAGGCAACCCAGTTATGAATTTTAGTAAGCAGAGAGAAGGGAAAGGTAAAGTTTAAGGCGAGTAGCTTAGCAGTTGATAAGATAAAAACGGATGATGTGCAGCATGTAATATTGTATGAAGTGTGGTTGTGTTGGCATAACAAGGATTAACCACTGGGTTATCTGACAAGAGATGACATGGGAGTGATGTGCTGGATGGAAATTTTGGCGAACAAATCATGTTTTTGATATATGATGATAATTGACAGGGCAAAGAGGGGTAATAATGTGAAGGATTGTGGCTGCGAGCCGATTCTCTTGTGTGAACATGCTGGAACTGTGAACCGCTAAAAATTGATGTGTTTTTTTTCTCTGAGAGATGTGTGTTACTACTGGTTATTGTGTGGAGACATTTCCTTGTGAAATTGGCCATTTCCTAGATTATTTAGTATGTTCTAAGGGGGCCCATGGAGTCCGTGTTGGATCGCTTAGATTGGTTTATTTCTCCGAGAATTGGGTGTGATTCATAATTTCATATGTAATAGCGTGGATGGGCTCAGGGAGAATATTGTTTTACCGCTGTTGTAAGGGTTGGCAGGAAATGGGTCTGATAACCCCAAAGTGAGTAATGGGTTGGGGGATGTATTCGAAATTTAAGGGGTCAGTCTCATGCCCGAGTGGGAAGTAGGCAAGGGAGATGGAGAGTTAAAGCTTTACCAAGTAGCCTATGTGCCTTGATGACTCGGGTAGTAGCAACACTACAGTAGTGGCCTACAGTTGTGTCAGCAGGTATCCTGTTCCGTCCTGAGGCTGGGGCCAGACCACCTCAGTCTACTGCCGCGTGCCGGCGGGTGAGCGGCGCTTTCCAGTGCCTGTTGTTTTCCCGGGAGAGGGAGACCACCCAGGCCGTCTGCCTTCTGTGGGGCAGCTCTCCTCCGGCTGCCGGTACTCTTCCGGGAGTTCTCCGGCACTGGTTCCTCGTCCCTGTTCAGGCGTCCTGTGAGAGGGCGCTGCACCAGGCCTTTCTCACCCTTGGTGTCCGGCGGGGCCTTCAGAGGAGGAGGCGTCCTACGAGCCCCGGACCCGTCGAGAGGGCGTCTGTTGTGTACGTTGGGTGTCGTGCCCATCGCAGGGAGGAGTCAGACCGCGGGAGGCCACGGTCAGCGCCGGGGTGCAGAGTCTTCGGGGAGGGTGTCGGCCCGCGGAGGAGCCACGGACAGTGCCGGGGTGCAGAGTCTTCCGGGGAGGTGTCAGCCTGTGAGGGGCCACGTATAGCGCCGAGGACTGGAGCCTTCCGGGCCGGGATGGGTTGTCCCATGTTTGTGGTAGAAGGGGTGTAGCGTTAGGCGGTAGGGCTAGGGGTGTTAGCTACTGCCTCCTTTTAGGACGTAGTGGCCGGCACAGTGTAGGGTACTTGTCGTTGCCTCCCTTAGGGACGCAGCGATCAGTTTGGTAGTGGTCCCGGGTTAAAAGGGAAGGGTGAGTCATGGGGAGAGGTGTGGGTGGTAGCGGTCGTTAAGAGATTAGAGTCCCTTTGTGAATCCTTGTCCCTAGTAGTTAGTCACCACGTGTGCGGGCTGTCGCTGTGTCCCCAGGTCACAGTGATATACCGCAACTGGTGTTTCAGGTTAGGTTAGGGTCTTCCAGGTCATTACAGTAGAGTAGGGTGAGTCAGCGGGAATTGGGATACTTGTGTGCAGTTGTGGATGTGCGTGAGTGGTGGCGCCATGAGTGTGTGTGAAATAAAGAAGCGTGCGTGATTGTAAAACTGTATTAGTGTGCTGTGTTGTCTGACCTAGTGTGTGATAGGCGTGGGTAAGGGTGGTAGGGCCGTCCGGCTTAGCGACCGTGACACTTTGGTGGAGATGCGGGGTAGTTAGGTGGTTCTGGGTAGGTGATAGGTAGCTAGAAGGGAGGTAGGGGGTGTGTCCGGTGTGTACGTTGTGTGAAATGTAAGTGGGTGGTTGGTGGGAGCGTACCAGTACCCTGGGAGGTGGTACGTAGTGTCCCTGTTCACTTCAGGCAGGTTTCCATTGGCATTGGGCAGGGCACTTGTGTTGGTGTGATTGGGTTGGCGCTACCGTGTGAGTGAGGTATGAATGGTCAATAAACATTGAGTGGTTGTGGTAAGTGTGAGTGATTACACCGTACAGTGTAGGTGAGGTGCCGGAGGGTACCAGGTGTCTTTTGTGTCCCTTACATGTGGTATACCCCAGGGAGTAGGTAGAGTGGTACCCGGCCCGTGACTGTGCACACTGTGTGCTCGGATATCCTGTGGGGATTAAGGGCAGAGTAAGCCCAGGTGACTGTGTGTGGGAAGCACGAGGGTGCGCAGTGTTGTGGCATAGGGTATGCTGTGAGTGCACCTGGACTTGAGGGGTGCAAGTGCACTGTGATCGTGTGGGTGCGGCCTACCAGAGACAGTGAGGCCTGTGACTGTGGGTAACTGGTGCGCATGCACAGTGGACAGTGGACACACGGTGTCACGTGGTTCAGTTAGTGACCAGACTGTGCATTGGTGGTATTGTATGGGTTGGAGCCTAGGTGGGTATATGTAGGAGGTACACAAGTGTGGGTGGAGTTATGCTTGGTGCGTGACTCATTGAGAGTATTGTGTACTTGTGCTGAGTTGCTTCAGGGCTAGTGCGTAGTCAGGAACCTCCAGTTGCGCTCAGATCGCATACTGTCCGTTGCTAGTTCTGTGGTGGTAGGGGTACCCTATGTCTAAACACACCCGAGCCCATCCGCAGTACGACCCCGATAGTGTCATGGATCCACAGGCCCCTACGGCGGATACCAAACCTAAGGTTAGTGACCAGGGAGCGGGGGTGGATCAAGAACAGGGGACGGGGGCTTATGCAAAGTTTGCCAAGTTGGGAGCGGCGATGGGTTTAGCTGGGGGAGACCTCGCCAAGTTCGTCACGGACTCAGTACGTAATGAGGATGAGAAGACGGCGAGAGAAGCAGAATTGGAGCTCCGGATGGAGGAGAAAGTGAGGCAGAAGATGAGGGATGAAGAGGAGAAAGCTGCTAGGCAGAGGGAGCTAGAAATGAAGCAGAAGAAGATCGAAGAGGAGAAGGAAAGGTTAAAGCAGAAGGATGAAGAGGAGAAAGCTGCTAGGCAGAGGGAGCTAGAGATGCAGCAGAGGAAGATAGAAGAGGAGAAAGCTGATAGACAGAGGGAGCTAGAGATGAAGCAGAAGAAGATCGAAGATGAGAAAGCAGCGAGACAGATGGAATTGGAACTGCAGAGGAAGAAGATGGAGGAAGAAACGGCGATAAGGGAAATAGAAGCTCGGACACGGCAAGCCAAGTTAGAGGCAAGGGAGCGAGAGATACTGATACAGGAGAGGCAGGCCTTAGATGAAGCAGCGCATAGGAAACGTTTGATTGAGGTGGAGGAAACGAAGCATGTCCACCTTGAGCCGTTAGGAGAGAACGACGACGTGGACGCTTTCATCGCCCAATTTGAGCGTGTAGCCCAGATGTGCAAGTGGAGCAAGACCTCATGGCCCACACGTCTGATGTCTCTGCTGAGAGGGAAGGCTAGAGAAGCGGTGATGCGGTTAAGTGCGGATGAGTTAGGCGACTATGATCAGATAAAGGGCGCCCTGTTAAGCCACTTTAGGCTAGATGCCGAGGCCTACCGAGAAAAGTTCAGGAGCATCAAGAAGGACGCTGCTGAGACTTTCGGCCAGATGCTGGGAAGGATGAAGCGGTGGTTTTCCCTCTGGTGTGCGGCAGCGGGCAAGGATGAGAGTGTGGCAGAGGACGTAAAGGATCTGCTGTTCCAGGAACAGTTTTATCAGCTATTGTCTCCAGAGTTCACAACTGAGGTGCGGAAGACATGCCCGAAAACTGTGGAACAACTTGCAACAGAAGCTACTGTTTTGGCAGAGGCCAAAAGACTGGGGAGGAAGGCGAGGCAAGACCGAACAGTCAACCAGCCCAACCTGGGTAATACACGTGAAACAGCAGGGAGCCAGCCCGCAGGGAGGTCCCAACAAAGTGATGGTGCACTACAGCAGCTGAACAGGAGATCAGAAGGGCCTAGATCGACCATAGTTTGTTTCAACTGCAAGAAGCCAGGCCACATCGCTAGGAAATGCCCTGAGCCCCATTCTGTTGGAGCGGTTCATTGCTGTGACCAACCCCAAGCTCGAGTAGTCCCTACGTTGTGTCGCCCATGCGCTGAGCAGCGGTACGAGCCTGCGTGCATTGTAGAAGTTAACGGGTCTCCGGCCAATGGATTACGGGACACGGGTGCCGGACACACCGTAGTGGCCAAGTGGTTAGTACCGGCAGATGCGTACACAGGAGAGACAGTCCCAGTAGTGTTGGCCGAGTCCAGATGTAGGTCCGTGTTACCTGTGGCGGTAATAGAGTTGAAGTCACCATTCATCGCAGGGAAGTTGGAGGTTTTGGTCATGAATAGCCCTGTGCAGGAAGTCCTGATCGGAAACTTCGCAAAGAGAGTAGGAGATCCTGGTTGGACACGTGTGCCTGTATACGCAGACCCGGCGTTGGTAGGGGCAGTGCAGACACGCGCGCAGAGAGCCAGGGAGCAGCAAGAACCCGTACCACTGCCCGTCGAGGAATGCATTCTGAACACCTCTACCCAGCAGTTAATTCAGATGCAGGACCAGGATGAAACCCTGAGGAAGGCTCGGAGTGCGGGTGAAGCAGGGACGCACTTCCACACCAAGTTTGGACGAGTCGAGTACGCACGGAAGTCTGGTGTACTGGTCAGACGGTTTGAGGGTCCCAAGGACGTAGCGAGTCAGATCTGCGTCCCAGCTGAACTACGGACCACGGTGATGAAGCTAGCCCACGACGTACCCATGTCTGGTCACTTAGGTACCACCCGAACCAAGGAGCGAGTTGGTCGCCATTTTTATTGGCCAGGCATGCATGCTGACATTCGTCGGTACTGCCAGTCATGCTTCCAGTGTCAGCGTACTGTGGACAAGGGAAGAGTTTCAAGAGTTCCCCTCGTGAAGATGCCACTGATGCGTGAGCCGTTCGAGCGGGTTGGGATGGACATCATTGGTCCCATCGTTCCAGCATCCCAGAATGGGTACAGATACGTGTTGGTGACGGTCGACTTTGCGACAAGATATCCGGAAGCAGTCCCTCTTCGCCAGATCACGAGTGAGTCGGTGGCAGAGGCAGCGTTCAACATGTGGACACGAACGGGAGTCCCTGGGTCGGTACTGACTGACAGAGGAACCCAGTTTACTGGTCAGATCATGCAGGAGGTCTACCGACTATTAGCCATTCGAGGTCTGACTACCACACCATACCATGCGCAGTGCAATGGATTGGTGGAACGCTTCAACGGTACTCTGAAGCGGATGCTGCGCAGACTATGTCAGGAGAAACCAGGTGATTGGGATCGGTGGATACCAGCACTGCTGTTTGCGTACCGAGAGGTCCCACAAGAGAGTACCGGTTTTTCGCCTTTTGAGCTGCTATATGGACGCCAGGTGCGCGGGCCGATGCAGATATTGAGAGATCTGTGGTTACAACCGGAAAGGCAAGAGCTCCGTACAGCGGCAGAATACGTCGTCAACTTGAGGAACAAGATAGCTGAGTCATGCGAGCTAGCAAGGGAGAACTTGGCAAGGGCAGCGTATAGGTACAAGCGACATTTTGACTTGAGGCGAAACCCAGGAAGATAGCTGTGGGGTCCAGAGTACTAGTACTTCGGCCGACCAAGCAGAACAAATTGGAACTGGCATGGAGGGGTCCCTATACAGTACTAGAAAGAGTGGGTGAAGCAGATTACCGCATAGTAGTAGGGGGAAAGACGAAGATTTTCCACGCAAACCTACTAAAGTCATTCATCGAGCGCGCTGCAGATCCAACAGCCTCGGTAGCTGCGGTTGTTGTGCCGGAGGAGCCTGAAGAGGAAACAGTAACTCCCTTGATGAGCAAGGACATTCCTACCATTCCCTTGGAGGCCACAGAAGGCCCTAAAGATGTGGTAGTACTTGCTGAAGACCAGCACTTTACTAGGAAGTTGCACGAGTTAGTGGCCGAATTCAAGGAAGTACTGACTGATGTGCCCTCATGCACAAACCTAGAAACGTGCAGCATCAAGTTGACGTCAGACATCCCTATCAGGTCGAAGCCATACCCAGTGCCTTTTGCGCAACGAGAGACGGTTAGGGAGGAGGTCAAAGCCATGATCAGGATGGGTGCGATTGAGCCATCGACGTCGCCATACTGCTCACCCATCGTACTAGTTAAGAAGAAGGATGGGAAGATCAGGTTTTGTGTGGATTTCAGGAGGTTGAATCGCATCGTACAGTTCGATGCTGAACCCATGCCGGATATCGAATACCTGTTCGCCAAGCTTGGAGAGAAGAAGGTGTTCAGCAAAATCGACCTCGCTAAGGGGTATTGGCAGATCCCGATGAGCAGAGAGGACCGCGCGAAGACTGCTTTTGCTACACCGGAAGGACAATTCCAGTGGAAGGTTATGCCATTTGGACTGTGTACTTCAGGGGCAGTGTTCACGCGCATGATGAGGAAACTATTGCAGCCACTTGAGAGCCGGATGTCGATAATTTCATTGATGATATCCTGGTGGCCACAGTTGATCAGGACAGCCATATAGAGGTTCTCAGGCGTGTGTTCCAGAGACTCAAGGAATGTTCTTTGTCAGCCCGGCCTTCAAAGTGTGAGCTGGGAGGAAGGGAAATCACCTACTTAGGGCACAGGATAGGTGCAGGGAAAATATGGCCTGAGCAGGATAAAATGACCCGCATTATGGATGCGCCTAGGCCTGAGACCAAACGGCAGGTGCGGGGATTCCTGGGATTAGTGGGGTACTACAGGAAATTTGTGCCCCGGTTTGCTGACATTGCCAAGCCCCTTACTGATTCACTAAGGGAACAACCAGGCAGGTGGAGTGGGACGACGAGTGCGAACGTGCGTTCCAAGCTCTGAAGCAGCACTTCTGCCAACCTCCCGTCTGTAATTTGCCGGTACCAGGTTTGACATTTGTGCTCCAGACTGATGCGTCAGAAGTGGGAGTGGGAGCTATGCTCTGTCAGCAGTACCCTGAAGAGATGCGCCCTGTAGCATGCGCCAGCAGGAAGTTAAGCCCTGCAGAGCGAAACTACCCGATAATAGAGAAGGAGTGTCTGGCAGTGGTGTGGGGAATACAAAAGTTTCAAGCGTATTTGTATGGAACCCCTTTATTGTCCAGACAGATCATTCCCCACTCCAATACTTAGAAAAGATGAAGTCTGTTAGTGGGAGGATCACAAGGTGGGCACTGCAGCTGCAGCCGTTTCAGTTTACGGGTGCAGGCAGTGTCTGGAAAGGACAATGTGGCGGCAGACTTCTTGAGTCGCTTGCCGTAGAGAAAGGAAGAGAGAGAGAGAGAGAGAGAGAGAGAGAGAGAGAGAGAGAGGAGAGATGAGAGAGAGAAGAGAGAGAGAGAGAGAGAGAAAACCTGAGGGTTCCATTAACCTGTGTCGTGAGAGGTTGACATTGTCGAAGCTATGCATGTGTTGTTATCTTTGGTAGAGAATGGCATAGCAAAGTGTTACTGAGGGTGTGGTGTTTGTAGCACGTGTTACACAGCAGTTGTGCGTAATCAGAGCCCCTCAGTTATGGAATTTATATGTAGTGCGTAGTGTAACGGCTGCCCATAAGTGCCTGCGTTAAGGTCGTGCGAGGCAGAGTTAGTCCAGGTTGATTAATGTAACCTGTGGTTGTTGATGTATTTAAAAGTTGATGTTGTTGGGATGGAAGTTTTGGTCTGCATCAAAAGTAACAGTAGGACGGAATAAATGATAGAGAATTGGATTGTTATAGGTAGGGTGTGGCCAAAACGCCGATCGAGTGAAAAGTTGTTGGTTTTAACCTGTAGTTTAAAACTTAGGCAGGGGGGTGTGTCACCGATCGGCGGGTACTAAACTAGTACGTCCACGTGTTTAAGAGTAGTGGTGGTTCAAGATAGAGAGCGTGCGAGTGTGTGTGTGTGTGCGCGTGTGTGTGTGTGTGTGTGTGCGCTCGCGCGTATGTGAGGTTGGGGTTTAGTTAGCTAGAGTTAGGTTTTAAATTCCTCAGAGTAGTGGTAGAAAGATTAGGCTAGGTAGGAGGCTGGGAAAATAGGACATACAGTATTCTTTCATTCCAGTCTTCACTTATTGAAGGAATGGAATGGAAGCGGGAGGTTGGTTTCGTTCCCGATTGTTACCCTTTTGTTACTTTGGTTCTATACCAGAGAAGGCGGGGCAGGATATCGGCTGTTGTTGTGTTGTCACGTCTGTGAGTTGTTGTGGTAAATTGTCGTGTTGTTGCACGAGCAACAACTAGTCCGTTGGTCAGGCGTGTCAGCTCTGCGGAGGGATACACTGCTCTGACCAATCGTTGTTTTGTGTGATGAGTAGAGTTCGCTTGATTCCGACCAGGGCGGAATGCGTTGGGGTAGCTTCACTTCGGTCCCTGGTGTTCGTCGGAGTGGACGTACTCCTTGTAGGTGCGGCGGCAGCGCCGTTAGTTTTTGAAGAGTGACTTCAAGTCATAGTTAGGGCCAGGTCCTCGTCGGGGTTGGGTGCCCTTGGCCTGTGCTGAGTCGGTGTCGTCCTTGTTGGCAGCCACTTCAGCCAGTTGCAGAACTGGTGTGGTTGATCGTCTGTATGTCCAGGTTGGTGATCTGTTAGGTTCGTTGTGTTGTAGTTCGTTGTGTTGTTTGTATTATGGCGATTGAACTGTAGTTGTCTCATGTTGCGATTAGTTGTATGGTGTTCGTTGCGTATACTGGTTGTCTAGTATGATGTTGTCTTGGTTCCGTGATTGAAATTTGTAGTCAGCCGGTTTGTGTTGTTACCTCTTTCCTGTATATTTTTGTAAGTAATGTACATAGTGGTTCCTGAGTTCGATTTCCTCAGGACAGTTTGGCTAGACAATGTGGGTTCATATAATGACCGTTGATGGACAGTGATGTAGATATTGTTTGTGGTTAGTTCATGGTAATGTCGGTGGGTTCAATAAGAGGGTAGTACGGTTGCATTTGGTTGAGGATCATAATATGAGTCAGGTGCAGATGTGTCTGCGTGAATCATAGAGGGGTTTGATGATGGGGCTCAATCTCAGTTGTAAATAGTAGGAGTTCGTTGAAATTGATTAACGATTCTGGAGTTGACCTGCACAGCATTGGAATCGGTTAATGTGTAGTAGGGCTAAGGCCAATTTGTGGTCGAGTGGTTTATACTGGAGTACGGTCGTGACTATTCAACTTATATTGGTGTCTTGTCACTTTTCGTTACGAGTTAGGGTTTTCGATGCGGGTGTCGTGCGCGTGCAGACTGTATCGGTGGCGTACGCATTTGGGACAGGACAGTGAGTCCATATGGTTATAAGTTTTGTAAGAAAGTGACAGTCGTCACACGTGCAGGGATGTATGTATTTGTGACAAAAACGGGGTTGGAGAAAGATATCTTAGGTTGTGGGGAGGCAACCAGTTATGAATTTTAGTAAGCAGAGAGAAGGGAAAGGTAAAGTTTAAGGCGAGTAGCTTAGCAGTTGATAAGATAAAAACGGATGATGTGCAGCATGTAATATTGTATGAAGTGTGGTTGTGTTGGCATAACAAGGATTAACCACTGGGTTATCTGACAAGAGATGACATGGGAGTAATGTGCTGGATGGAAATTTTGGCGGAACAAATCATGTTTTTGATATATGATGATAATTGACAGGGCAAAGAGGGGTAATAAGTGAAGGATTGTGGCTGCGAGCCGATTCTCTTGTGTGAACATGCTGGAACTGTGAACCGCTAAAAAATTGATGTGTTTTTTTTCTCTGAGAGATGTGTGTTACTACTGGTTATTGTGTGGAGACATTTCCTTGTGAAATTGGCCATTTCCTAGATTATTTAGTATGTTCTAAGGGGCCCATGGAGTCCGTGTTGGATCGCTTAGATTGGTTTATTTCCCGAGAATTGGGTGTGATTCATAATTTCATATGTAATAGCGTGGATGGGCTCAGGGAGAATATTTTTTACCGCTGTTGTAAGGGTTGGCAGGAAATGGGTCTGATAACCCCAAAGTGAGTAATGGGTTGGGG
>CM065718.1:78745586-78755586 GCA_033310375.1 Conus canariensis
GTGTGTGTGTGCGCGTGTGTGTGCGCGCGCGTGTGTGTGTGTGTGTGTGTGTGTGCGCTCGCGCGTATGTGAGGTTGGGGTTTAGTTAGCTAGAGTTAGGTTAAGTTCCTCAGAGTAGTGGTAGAAAGATTAGGCTAGGTAGGAGGCTGGGAAAATAGGACATACAGTATTCTTTCATTCCAGTCTTCACTTATTGAAGGAATGGAATGGAAGCGGGAGGTTGTTTCGTTCCCGATTGTTACCCTTTTGTTACTTTGGTTCTATACCAGAGAAGGCGGGGCAGGATATCGGCTGTTGTTGTGTTGTCACGTCTGTGAGTTGTTGTGGTAAATTGTCGTGTTGTTGCACGAGCAACAACTAGTCCGTTGGTCAGGCGTGTCAGCTCTGCGGAGGGATACACTGCTCTGACCAATCGTTGTTTTGTGTGATGAGTAGAGTTCGCTTGATTCCGACCAGGGCGGAATGCGTTGGGGTAGCTTCACTTCGGTCCCTGGTGTTCGTCGGAGTGGACGTACTCCTTGTAGTGCGGCGGCAGCGCCGTTAGTTTTTGAAGAGTGACTTCAAGTCATAGTTAGGGCCAGGTCCTCGTCGGGGTTGGGTGCCCTTGGCCTGTGCTGAGTCGGTGTCGTCCTTGTTGGCAGCCACTTCAGCCAGTTGCAGAACTGGTGGGTTGATCGTCTGTATGTCCAGGTTGGTGATCTGTTAGGTTCGTTGTGTTGTAGTTCGTTGTGTTGTCTGTATTATGGCGAGTTGAACTGTAGTTGTCTCATGTTGCGATTAGTTGTATGGTGTTCGTTGCGTATACTGGTTGTCTATATGATGTTGTCTTGGTTCCGTGATTGAAATTTGTAGTCAGCCGGTTTGTGTTGTTACCTCTTTCCTGTATATTTTTGTAAGTAATGTACATAGTGGTTCCTGAGTTCGATTTCCTCAGGACAGTTTGGCTAGACAATGTGGGTTCAATATAATGACCGTTGATGGACAGTGAGTAATATTGTTTGTGGTTAGTTCATGGTAATGTCGGTGGGTTCAATAAGAGGGTAGTACGAGGTTGCATTTGGTTGAGGATCATAATATGAGTCAGGTGCAGATGTGTCTGCGTGAATCATAGAGGGTTTGATGATTGTGCTCAATCTCAGTTGTAAATAGTAGGAGTTCGTTGAAATTGATTAACGATTCTGGAGTTGACCTGCACAGCATTGGAATCGGTTAACTGTGTAGTAGGGCTAAGGCCAATTTGTGGTCGAGTGGTTTATACTGGAGTACGGTCGTGACTATTCAACTTATATTGGTGTCTTGTCACTTTCGTTACGAGTTAGGGTTCTCGATGCGGGTGTCGTGCGCGTGCAGACTGTATCGGTGGCGTACGCATTTGGTACAGGACAGTGAGTCCATATGGTTATAAGTTTTGTAAGAAAGTGACAGTCGTCACACGTGCAGGGATGTATGTATTTGTGACAGAACGGGGTTGGAGAAAGATATCTTAGGTTGTGGGGAGGCAACCCAGTTATGAATTTTAGTAAGCAGAGAGAAGGGAAAGGTAAAGTTTAAGGCGAGTAGCTTAGCAGTTGATAAGATAAAAACGGATGATGTGCAGCATGTAATATTGTATGAAGTGTGGTTGTGTTGGCATAACAAGGATTAACCACTGGGTTATCTGACAAGAGATGACATGGGAGTGATGTGCTGGATGGAAATTTTGGCGAACAAATCATGTTTTTGATATATGATGATAATTGACAGGGCAAAGAGGGTAATAATGTGAAGGATTGTGGCTGCGAGCCGATTCTCTTGTGTGAACATGCTGGAACTGTGAACCGCTAAAAATTGATGTGTTTTTTTTCTCTGAGAGATGTGTGTTACTACTGGTTATTGTGTGGAGACATTTCCTTGTGAAATTGGCCATTTCCTAGATTATTTAGTATGTTCTAAGGGGGCCCATGGAGTCCGTGTTGGATCGCTTAGATTGGTTTATTTCTCCGAGAATTGGGTGTGATTCATAATTTCATATGTAATAGCGTGGATGGGCTCAGGGAGAATATTGTTTTACCGCTGTTGTAAGGGTTGGCAGAAATGGGTCTGATAACCCCAAAGTGAGTAATGGGTTGGGGGATGTATTCGAAATTTAAGGGGTCAGTCTCATGCCCGAGTGGGAAGTAGGCAAGGGAGATGGAGAGTTAAAGCTTTACCAAGTAGCCTATGTGCCTTGATGACTCGGGTAGTAGCAACACTACAGTAGTGGCCTACAGTTGTGTCAGCAGGTATCCTGTTCCGTCCTGAGGCTGGGCCAGACCACCTCAGTCTACTGCCGCGTGCCGGCGGGTGAGCGGCGCTTTCCAGTGCCTGTTGTTTTCCCGGGAGAGGGAGACCACCCAGGCCGTCTGCCTTCTGTGGGGCAGCTCTCCTCCGGCTGCCGGTACTCTTCCGGGAGTTCTCCGGCACTGGTTCCTCGTCCCTGTTCAGGCGTCCTGTGAGAGGGCGCTGCCCCAGGCCTTTCTCACCCTTGGTGTCCGGCGGGGCCTTCAGAGGAGGAGGCGTCCTACGAGCCCCGGACCCGTCGAGAGGGCGTCTGTTGTGTACGTTGGGTGTCGTGCCCATCGCAGGGAGGAGTCAGACCGCGGGAGGCCACGGTCAGCGCCGGGTGCAGAGTCTTCGGGGAGGGTGTCGGCCCGCGGAGGAGCCACGGACAGTGCCGGGGTGCAGAGTCTTCCGGGGAGGTGTCAGCCTGTGAGGGGCCACGTATAGCGCCGAGGACTGGAGCCTTCCGGCCGGGATGGGTTGTCCCATGTTTGTGGTAGAAGGGGTGTAGCGTTAGGCGGTAGGGCTAGGGGTGTTAGCTACTGCCTCCTTTTAGGACGTAGTGGCCGGCACAGTGTAGGGTACTTGTCGTTGCCTCCCTTAGGGACGCAGCGATCAGTTTGGTAGTGGTCCCGGGTTAAAAGGGAAGGGTGAGTCATGGGGAGAGGTGTGGGTGGTAGCGGTCGTTAAGAGATTAGAGTCCCTTTGTGAATCCTTGTCCCTAGTAGTTAGTCACCACGTGTGCGGGCTGTCGCTGTGTCCCCAGGTCACAGTGATATACCGCAACTGGTGTTTCAGGTTAGGTTAGGGTCTTCCAGGTCATTACAGTAGAGTAGGGTGAGTCAGCGGGAATTGGGATACTTGTGTGCAGTTGTGGATGTGCGTGAGTGGTGGCGCCATGAGTGTGTGTGAAATAAAGAAGCGTGCGTGATTGTAAAACTGTATTAGTGTGCTGTGTTGTCTGACCTAGTGTGTGATAGGCGTGGGTAAGGGTGGTAGGGCCGTCCGGCTTAGCGACCGTGACACTTTGGTGGAGATGCGGGGTAGTTAGGTGGTTCTGGGTAGGTGATAGGTAGCTAGAAGGGAGGTAGGGGTGTGTCCGGTGTGTACGTTGTGTGAAATGTAAGTGGGTGGTTGGTGGGAGCGTACCAGTACCCTGGGAGGTGGTACGTAGTGTCCCTGTTCACTTCAGGCAGGTTTCCATTGGCATTGGGCAGGGCACTTGTGTTGGTGTGATTGGGTTGGCGCTACCGTGTGAGTGAGGTATGAATGGTCAATAAACATTGAGTGGTTGTGGTAAGTGTGAGTGATTACACCGTACAGTGTAGGTGAGGTGCCGAGGGTACCAGGTGTCTTTTGTGTCCCTTACATGTGGTATACCCCAGGGAGTAGGTAGAGTGGTACCCGGCCCGTGACTGTGCACACTGTGTGCTCGGATATCCTGTGGGGATTAAGGGCAGAGTAAGCCCAGGTGACTGTGTGTGGGAAGCACGAGGGTGCGCAGTGTTGTGGCATAGGGTATGCTGTGAGTGCACCTGGACTTGAGGGTGCAAGTGCACTGTGATCGTGTGGGTGCGGCCTACCAGAGACAGTGAGGCCTGTGACTGTGGGTAACTGGTGCGCATGCACAGTGGACAGTGGACACACGGTGTCACGTGGTTCAGTTAGTGACCAGACTGTGCATTGGTGGTATTGTATGGGTTGGAGCCTAGGTGGGTATATGTAGGAGGTACACAAGTGTGGGTGGAGTTATGCTTGGTGCGTGACTCATTGAGAGTATTGTGTACTTGTGCTGAGTTGCTTCAGGGCTAGTGCGTAGTCAGGAACCTCCAGTTGCGCTCAGATCGCATACTGTCCGTTGCTAGTTCTGTGGTGGTAGGGGTACCCTATGTCTAAACACACCCGAGCCCATCCGCAGTACGACCCCGATAGTGTCATGGATCCACAGGCCCCTACGGCGGATACCAAACCTAAGGTTAGTGACCAGGGAGCGGGGGTGGATCAAGAACAGGGGACGGGGGCTTATGCAAAGTTTGCCAAGTTGGGAGCGGCGATGGGTTTAGCTGGGGGAGACCTCGCCAAGTTCGTCACGGACTCAGTACGTAATGAGGATGAGAAGACGGCGAGAGAAGCAGAATTGGAGCTCCGGATGGAGGAGAAAGTGAGGCAGAAGATGAGGGATGAAGAGGAGAAAGCTGCTAGGCAGAGGGAGCTAGAAATGAAGCAGAAGAAGATCGAAGAGGAGAAGGAAAGGTTAAAGCAGAAGGATGAAGAGGAGAAAGCTGCTAGGCAGAGGGAGCTAGAGATGCAGCAGAGGAAGATAGAAGAGGAGAAAGCTGATAGACAGAGGGAGCTAGAGATGAAGCAGAAGAAGATCGAAGATGAGAAAGCAGCGAGACAGATGGAATTGGAACTGCAGAGGAAGAAGATGGAGGAAGAAACGGCGATAAGGGAAATAGAAGCTCGGACACGGCAAGCCAAGTTAGAGGCAAGGGAGCGAGAGATAC
The DNA here is from genome assembly GCA_033310375.1 of Conus canariensis. NCBI lineage: Eukaryota > Metazoa > Mollusca > Gastropoda > Neogastropoda > Conidae > Conus > Conus canariensis. Next base: position 78,750,392 of record CM065718.1, read on the forward strand.
TGATACAGGAGAGGCAGGCCTTAGATGAAGCAGCGCATAGGAAACGTTTGATTGAGGTGGAGGAAACGAAGCATGTCCACCTTGAGCCGTTAGGAGAGAACGACGACGTGGACGCTTTCATCGCCCAATTTGAGCGTGTAGCCCAGATGTGCAAGTGGAGCAAGACCTCATGGCCCACACGTCTGATGTCTCTGCTGAGAGGGAAGGCTAGAGAAGCGGTGATGCGGTTAAGTGCGGATGAGTTAGGCGACTATGATCAGATAAAGGGCGCCCTGTTAAGCCACTTTAGGCTAGATGCCGAGGCCTACCGAGAAAAGTTCAGGAGCATCAAGAAGGACGCTGCTGAGACTTTCGGCCAGATGCTGGGAAGGATGAAGCGGTGGTTTTCCCTCTGGTGTGCGGCAGCGGGCAAGGATGAGAGTGTGGCAGAGGACGTAAAGGATCTGCTGTTCCAGGAACAGTTTTATCAGCTATTGTCTCCAGAGTTCACAACTGAGGTGCGGAAGACATGCCCGAAAACTGTGGAACAACTTGCAACAGAAGCTACTGTTTTGGCAGAGGCCAAAAGACTGGGGAGGAAGGCGAGGCAAGACCGAACAGTCAACCAGCCCAACCTGGGTAATACACGTGAAACAGCAGGGAGCCAGCCCGCAGGGAGGTCCCAACAAAGTGATGGTGCACTACAGCAGCTGAACAGGAGATCAGAAGGGCCTAGATCGACCATAGTTTGTTTCAACTGCAAGAAGCCAGGCCACATCGCTAGGAAATGCCCTGAGCCCCATTCTGTTGGAGCGGTTCATTGCTGTGACCAACCCCAAGCTCGAGTAGTCCCTACGTTGTGTCGCCCATGCGCTGAGCAGCGGTACGAGCCTGCGTGCATTGTAGAAGTTAACGGGTCTCCGGCCAATGGATTACGGGACACGGGTGCCGGACACACCGTAGTGGCCAAGTGGTTAGTACCGGCAGATGCGTACACAGGAGAGACAGTCCCAGTAGTGTTGGCCGAGTCCAGATGTAGGTCCGTGTTACCTGTGGCGGTAATAGAGTTGAAGTCACCATTCATCGCAGGGAAGTTGGAGGTTTTGGTCATGAATAGCCCTGTGCAGGAAGTCCTGATCGGAAACTTCGCAAAGAGAGTAGGAGATCCTGGTTGGACACGTGTGCCTGTATACGCAGACCCGGCGTTGGTAGGGGCAGTGCAGACACGCGCGCAGAGAGCCAGGGAGCAGCAAGAACCCGTACCACTGCCCGTCGAGGAATGCATTCTGAACACCTCTACCCAGCAGTTAATTCAGATGCAGGACCAGGATGAAACCCTGAGGAAGGCTCGGAGTGCGGGTGAAGCAGGGACGCACTTCCACACCAAGTTTGGACGAGTCGAGTACGCACGGAAGTCTGGTGTACTGGTCAGACGGTTTGAGGGTCCCAAGGACGTAGCGAGTCAGATCTGCGTCCCAGCTGAACTACGGACCACGGTGATGAAGCTAGCCCACGACGTACCCATGTCTGGTCACTTAGGTACCACCCGAACCAAGGAGCGAGTTGGTCGCCATTTTTATTGGCCAGGCATGCATGCTGACATTCGTCGGTACTGCCAGTCATGCTTCCAGTGTCAGCGTACTGTGGACAAGGGAAGAGTTTCAAGAGTTCCCCTCGTGAAGATGCCACTGATGCGTGAGCCGTTCGAGCGGGTTGGGATGGACATCATTGGTCCCATCGTTCCAGCATCCCAGAATGGGTACAGATACGTGTTGGTGACGGTCGACTTTGCGACAAGATATCCGGAAGCAGTCCCTCTTCGCCAGATCACGAGTGAGTCGGTGGCAGAGGCAGCGTTCAACATGTGGACACGAACGGGAGTCCCTGGGTCGGTACTGACTGACAGAGGAACCCAGTTTACTGGTCAGATCATGCAGGAGGTCTACCGACTATTAGCCATTCGAGGTCTGACTACCACACCATACCATGCGCAGTGCAATGGATTGGTGGAACGCTTCAACGGTACTCTGAAGCGGATGCTGCGCAGACTATGTCAGGAGAAACCAGGTGATTGGGATCGGTGGATACCAGCACTGCTGTTTGCGTACCGAGAGGTCCCACAAGAGAGTACCGGTTTTTCGCCTTTTGAGCTGCTATATGGACGCCAGGTGCGCGGGCCGATGCAGATATTGAGAGATCTGTGGTTACAACCGGAAAGGCAAGAGCTCCGTACAGCGGCAGAATACGTCGTCAACTTGAGGAACAAGATAGCTGAGTCATGCGAGCTAGCAAGGGAGAACTTGGCAAGGGCAGCGTATAGGTACAAGCGACATTTTGACTTGAGGGCGAAACCCAGGAAGATAGCTGTGGGGTCCAGAGTACTAGTACTTCGGCCGACCAAGCAGAACAAATTGGAACTGGCATGGAGGGGTCCCTATACAGTACTAGAAAGAGTGGGTGAAGCAGATTACCGCATAGTAGTAGGGGGAAAGACGAAGATTTTCCACGCAAACCTACTAAAGTCATTCATCGAGCGCGCTGCAGATCCAACAGCCTCGGTAGCTGCGGTTGTTGTGCCGGAGGAGCCTGAAGAGGAAACAGTAACTCCCTTGATGAGCAAGGACATTCCTACCATTCCCTTGGAGGCCACAGAAGGCCCTAAAGATGTGGTAGTACTTGCTGAAGACCAGCACTTTACTAGGAAGTTGCACGAGTTAGTGGCCGAATTCAAGGAAGTACTGACTGATGTGCCCTCATGCACAAACCTAGAAACGTGCAGCATCAAGTTGACGTCAGACATCCCTATCAGGTCGAAGCCATACCCAGTGCCTTTTGCGCAACGAGAGACGGTTAGGGAGGAGGTCAAAGCCATGATCAGGATGGGTGCGATTGAGCCATCGACGTCGCCATACTGCTCACACCCATCGTACTAGTTAAGAAGAAGGATGGGAAGATCAGGTTTTGTGTGGATTTCAGGAGGTTGAATCGCATCGTACAGTTCGATGCTGAACCCATGCCGGATATCGAATACCTGTTCGCCAAGCTTGGAGAGAAGAAGGTGTTCAGCAAAATCGACCTCGCTAAGGGGTATTGGCAGATCCCGATGAGCAGAGAGGACCGCGCGAAGACTGCTTTTGCTACACCGGAAGGACAATTCCAGTGGAAGGTTATGCCATTTGGACTGTGTACTTCAGGGGCAGTGTTCACGCGCATGATGAGGAAACTATTGCAGCCACTTGAGAGCCCGGATGTCGATAATTTCATTGATGATATCCTGGTGGCCACAGTTGATCAGGACAGCCATATAGAGGTTCTCAGGCGTGTGTTCCAGAGACTCAAGGAATGTTCTTTGTCAGCCCGGCCTTCAAAGTGTGAGCTGGGAGGAAGGGAAATCACCTACTTAGGGCACAGGATAGGTGCAGGGAAAATATGGCCTGAGCAGGATAAAATGACCCGCATTATGGATGCGCCTAGGCCTGAGACCAAACGGCAGGTGCGGGGATTCCTGGGATTAGTGGGGTACTACAGGAAATTTGTGCCCCGGTTTGCTGACATTGCCAAGCCCCTTACTGATCTCACTAAGGGAACAACCAGGCAGGTGGAGTGGGACGACGAGTGCGAACGTGCGTTCCAAGCTCTGAAGCAGCACTTCTGCCAACCTCCCGTCTGTAATTTGCCGGTACCAGGTTTGACATTTGTGCTCCAGACTGATGCGTCAGAAGTGGGAGTGGGAGCTATGCTCTGTCAGCAGTACCCTGAAGAGATGCGCCCTGTAGCATGCGCCAGCAGGAAGTTAAGCCCTGCAGAGCGAAACTACCCGATAATAGAGAAGGAGTGTCTGGCAGTGGTGTGGGGAATACAAAAGTTTCAAGCGTATTTGTATGGAACCCCCTTTATTGTCCAGACAGATCATTCCCCACTCCAATACTTAGAAAAGATGAAGTCTGTTAGTGGGAGGATCACAAGGTGGGCACTGCAGCTGCAGCCGTTTCAGTTTACGGTGCAGGCAGTGTCTGGAAAGGACAATGTGGCGGCAGACTTCTTGAGTCGCTTGCCGTAGAGAAAGGAAAGAGAGAGAGAGAGAGAGAGAGAGAGAGAGAGAGAGAGAGAGAGAGGAGAGAGAGAGAGAGAGAGAGAGAGAGAAACCTGAGGGTTCCATTAACCTGTGTCGTGAGAGGTTGACATTGTCGAAGCTATGCATGTGTTGTTATCTTTGGTAGAGAATGGCATAGCAAAGTGTTACTGAGGGTGTGGTGTTTGTAGCACGTGTTACACAGCAGTTGTGCGTAATCAGAGCCCCTCAGTTATGGAATTTATATGTAGTGCGTAGTGTAACGGCTGCCCATAAGTGCCTGCGTTAAGGTCGTGCGAGGCAGAGTTAGTCCAGGTTGATTAATGTAACCTGTGGTTGTTGATGTATTTAAAAGTTGATGTTGTTGGGATGGAAGTTTTGGTCTGCATCAAAAGTAACAGTAGGACGGAATAAATGATAGAGAATTGGATTGTTATAGGTAGGGTGTGGCCAAAACGCCGATCGAGTGAAAAGTTGTTGGTTTTAACCTGTAGTTAAAACTTAGGCAGGGGGGTGTGTCACCGATCGGCGGGTACTAAACTAGTACGTCCACGTGTTTAAGAGTAGTGGTGGTTCAAGATAGAGAGCGTGCGAGTGTGTGTGTGTGTGCGCGTGTGTGTGTGTGTGTGTGCGCTCGCGCGTATGTGAGGTTGGGGTTTAGTTAGCTAGAGTTAGGTTAAGTTCCTCAGAGTAGTGGTAGAAAGATTAGGCTAGGTAGGAGGCTGGGAAAATAGGACATACAGTATTCTTTCATTCCAGTCTTCACTTATTGAAGGAATGGAATGGAAGCGGGAGGTTGGTTTCGTTCCCGATTGTTACCCTTTTGTTACTTTGGTTCTATACCAGAGAAGGCGGGGCAGGATATCGGCTGTTGTTGTGTTGTCACGTCTGTGAGTTGTTGTGGTAAATTGTCGTGTTGTTGCACGAGCAACAACTAGTCCGTTGGTCAGGCGTGTCAGCTCTGCGGAGGGATACACTGCTCTGACCAATCGTTGTTTTGTGTGATGAGTAGAGTTCGCTTGATTCCGACCAGGGCGGAATGCGTTGGGGTAGCTTCACTTCGGTCCCTGGTGTTCGTCGGAGTGGACGTACTCCTTGTAGGTGCGGCGGCAGCGCCGTTAGTTTTTGAAGAGTGACTTCAAGT
>CM065718.1:78770586-78780586 GCA_033310375.1 Conus canariensis
TAGAGGAGTGTGAGGAGCACAGCTGCTCTGTACACCTTCAGCTTGGGCTCTTCTGCCAAAGGTTGCACTTGCTTTTGCAACTCCAACGCTCACTTCATCGTGGAAGTGATGACGTTCTGGAACAGAGTGCTGCCAGTATAGGTGAATGTACTCACCGCAGAAATCTCACACCATAAACACATTGTTGAATTACGCTTGAAGTAGTAATGGCCTAATTCTTATTAATTGAAGTCGTTATGCTCACTCAAGGACTGTCAAGTGCTTTGTCATCTTAATGTAAGGGAATCAATTAACATCAATCATGTGAGTGTGTGTGCGTGCGTGCGTGCGCGTGCGCGCGGCGTGTGTGTGTGTGTGTGTGTGTGGTGTGTGTGTGTGTGTGTGTGTGTGTGCACGCACTCACACACGCACACATATGTACACAAACAAATGCACACACACACACACACACACCACACACACACACAACAACACAGGCATGCGCGTGAGCGCACACACTGAGAGAGAGAGAGAGAGAGAGAGAGAGAGAGAGAGAGAGAGAGAGAGAGAGAGAGAGAGAGAGAATACGCGTCCGCAACAAACATTCAGCACTTAGGCACAACACACACACACACACACACACACACACACACACACACACACACACACACACTCAGTGAACCTCACTCGTGTCCTCATTTTGACTTGTGGATTCGTAGAATATCGAATTTATGTTGAAAAGAAACCAGGAAAGTTTTCAAAATATAAGCGTCTCAGTGCAACTGAACTGTGGTCTGCAAAGACTGCAGATTATCTGGATACAAATATGACGCATTAAGGTGCTTCGTCATCGTTGTCCACTGCGGCAAGCGTTTTGAAGGCCATGAAAAACCGTACACCACGTCAGAGATTCTCCTGGGAGCCAAAGAACTTGTCCCCTGTGGCACATCAGCTAGCCTGCTGGAAGGCGTTCGTGTATTGGGCAGTCCTGAGGGACCGTCAAGGGAAAATGTGCTGCAGTGGTACGATTCAGAATCACAAACATGGACCTTTGTGAACATGTTCATCTTAGTCTGCAGTGTACTGTCTTCAGTCAGAGAGTGGTCACTTGGTCTTCGCTGGGCAGGAAAACTCCCTGAGTGTTCTGTCATAAACAAGAGGTATTAACAAAACGCACGAAACAATCCCCCAAACTCTCAATCGCAGCGATTCAAAATAGATCAGTGAATTTTTTTCTAACGATGTCGTCTTCGGTACGTTCTACACAGTATACATACGAATGTACAATACCTACTTCTCCCTAGACATAGCCATTGTCATGCTAGCTATAATGTTGTGAGAACAGAATGGTTTCGCACGTTTTTTTTTTTTTTTTTTTTTTTTTTTTTTTGTCTATTTCTTTTTTCTGTTCTTCATGACGTCTTATGAAAACAAATGTGTGAGAAATCTACGGGTCTGTTTTGCATTGTGTTTCAAACGACTTTTGCTTTGCACTCTTTTTTGGGTGTTTTACTGCCGTCATATATATCTGGGACCCTAAACGTCTGGGTTTTAAATCAGATACAATTTATATCTGGTAATTTTGAACACACACACACACACACACACACACACACCACACACACACGCTCACACACGCACGCACGCACGCGCGCGCGACGCGCGCGCGCGCGCAGCCACACACACACACACACACACACACACAAAGAGATTACCAGAGAGAGAGAGAGAGAGAGAGAGAGAGAGAGAGAGAGACGCTTTGAGGAGTTGATGATTTATTGCCTTTAGCTACAGGGGCCATTCAGGCAAGCGGGGTACCATACGACTGGACACACTGCATCATGAAAGTATAAGGAAAATACACATTGTATCATTAAAGTAAAGGAAACTAAATGATTAAATTAACAAAACTATCACGACGTAATAGTTTTAAGGATCGCTCACATTGTTAGGATGGCACAGGTATTTATAACATAAACTAACTCACACGCTCACACGTAAACGATGAAATCCGATTAGAAGACTTTCCGTACAGAACGTCCTTTCCTACGCTACCGTTCCCGTCCCTTTAGTTCCAAAACCCAGTTCCCTTCCCTTCTCTCACCTTGCACGAATGAACATAACAGTCAACGCAAGCTCACATTCTTCCATTCCTCCTTCTCCCAACCTCACCCTGTAATCCGACAGATCCCCGACCGCCCGACCCCCCCCCCCCCCTTCTCCACTCCCCACCTTGCTGTCCCAAATGCACGCAGGCTCATGCACGCGCGCGCGCGCGCCCACACACACACACACACACACACACACACACACCACACACACACACTGATACTACATGGCCATCCACTGATTACAAAGGAAGATACTAAGACAGAGCAAGGAACATAATATTAACAGTACTATTTTCATTAAAGTTCTAATTTCTTTTTTCTCGTCTTGGTAGCTTCAGTTAAATACTTAGTAAGGGCAATAATAGTTGTATCATTATCTGTTGCCAAAAGATTTATTATACCACTTACTGCAGGCTTGATATGAGTCATATTGAAAAAAAAAAAAAATTTCGGCGAATATCTAAAAGAAGCACCATGGAGAAGAAAGTGCACTTCATCTTCCTTATTGTGACCGCACATTGGACAGTCAGCACTTCGTTCGCTGGTCATAAACCAGTGTTTTGCAGTGCCTAGACCATGCACTCTTAATCTAAACTTTACCAGATCTTCTCTCATCTTTTTATTCGTTATTACAGTTAGATACCTCTCAGCTTCAAACGTAGATTTAAAAGAACGGTACCACTCGTATTTATCATTATCTTCAATTTCACAATGCCAGTTTTGTTTGTAACATGAAACAGGTCTTTCCTTAAATTCTGATATAAACCCCTCCTCAGAGTCAACACCTTGACACAACCATACTATCCCAAAACCTTTTTCTGTTAGAGTGTTCCTAACTCTTGATGCCCAATTGTATTTGCCTGCTTCAAATTGTATTAACAATATATCATAAGCTTGCCTACATATTTTATTAGTTGGTAGTTTTACAAGTCGCAACCAGTATTTAACACATTTTCCAGCAGTTCGAACGAATAAAGGATATCTTCTTGTTTCTCCGTAACTCATTTTATTTGAAGAGTGTAGTGGTACACCCATGAATCGTTTAATGGCAAAAGTATGTACTTTTTCTATTAACCCTGTATCTTCTAACCCCCATGCTTCTGCTGCGTAAGTCAATAATTATGGGCTCAGCTCAATCTGAGTATCAAAAAGCTTTCAGAATAGGAAAGGATCAATTGTATGTAGTTTCTTTAGTGATTTTGTAATTTCAATAACGCCCATTTTACCTTTTCTGCTCATGTCTAGAAAGGCAGCACTCATACTTTATTTTGTTGTAAATATCAAGCCTAAGTATTAGTGTGTGTTTGTTATTCTTATTTCTTCGTTTCCATGTGTCCATTTTTCTCTTATTCCAAGATAACCACCTTTACAGAAAACCATAATATTAGTCTTAACTAGAATTACTTCTAGACATAATCTCTGAGCCTCTTTTTTCAGATTGTTCAGCTGGTTCTGTAGACCTATAACGTATCTGAGAGCAAAATCACGTCATCTGCAAAAAGCAATAAAAATAATCTGAAGTTCCGGTACCATCTGGATTCCGTGCTTCCCTTCCCTGATTAATTCTACGGCTAATTCATTGACAAAAAAGGAAAACATAATTGGGCAGAGTACACATCCTTGTTTCACTCCTCTGGGACAGTAAAAAAAAAAATCAGAATATGAATGCTTATTTCTCACATATGCAATGAGTGAGTCATAAACTCACCAAGTGCTTTATACATTTTTCCATCAACGCCACTTCTCCGTAACACATGCCATAAGACATTTCTGTCAACAGAATCAATTGCTTTCCTAAAGTCGACGAAAGCTACATAGAGCTAATAACGTTTTGCTAAAGATTTTTCAACGACAGAGTGTAAAGTAAAATGTCATCAATTGTACTATATCCTGCTCTAAACCCACCTTGTTCCTCAGCTAATTTTCCTTCAACTTCTGCCCATCGTGAGAGTCGCGTATTCAGAATAAATGTGTAGACTTTGCTCACGATACTTGTTACTGCCACACCACGGTAATTATCGGGTAGATTGGTGTCCCCTTTCTTGTAAATTGGAATAATAATGGATTTACACCATTCTTTCGGAAAAATGCCCTGTTCAAATATCTTACTGAAAAGCACTACAATAAATTTAATTACCGTTTCATTGGCATGTTTAAGCATTTCACCAGAACTTTTACCGGCTTTAAGTTTATTAATACTAGATACAACTTTCTCTTGAGAAATAGTATCGTTAAAAAGTGGCTCGTCTGAATCGTCCATTAGTTCCTCTGCTGATTTCCTCTTGAGCCAGCCCAGGTGTCATCATCTTAAACATCCTGTGGAAATGTTCGTACCACTGGTCCATAGAAATTTCATCGCGCACTACATTTTTGCTGTTCACAGATCTAATTATTTTCCAGAATACCTTGGGGTCGTTGGTTGACCGTTTCAATTCAATTATCCTTTCATTGTCAAATTCTTTTTTCTTGGAAAATAGAAGTTCTTTGTATTTTCTCCTTTCATCCACATACTTATCTCTGTGCTGCTCATTACTCTTTTTTGACCTTTGGAATAGTTTAAGGTAACGTCGGACAGTTCTTTTCTTTTGGGCGCATTGTTTGTCATACCGTTCATTTACGCTTTTCTTCTTGTTACCTACAGTTTGAATCATAGAGGCAACAGAGCCATTCAATGCTTTAACAAATATATTTAGAGAAGTGTTGACAGCGATTGAAAGAGCTTGAACAGCTTCTTGGATATGGCTATGAAACACATGTGAATTTACCTCATGTCTGTTACTCTAACAAATAATCTTCAGACCACACAATACAATTTTCCTCATTCTCTACAGTTCTAAATTTGTCTATACAACCAAGACCACATTTCCAAGTAAACCCGACTAGCAAATGCCAAGAATCAACGCGGTCTCCAATATGTAAATGACAATTACTTGAAAACAGCCCTTTAGTGATTATAAAATAATCAATAACACTATTACCATGTGGTGAAACATATGTAAACTGACCATCAAAATCACCAACACATGCACCGTTCACAATAATACAGTCCAACATAAAACACAAATTCAGCAAAGACTCTTCAAAGTTATTGATAAACAGATAGTTTCACTGTCGGTTAAAAATATCAACATCATCATCATCGACATCATCAATAGGAGAATAGGTACGTGCTTCATTCCAGTTAGGTTGCTTCCATCCTGTTCTCGCATTCATATAACAAAATAATAGATAGCAAGAGATAACTCGTCATCATTGATAATGTTGAAGATAGCTTCTTCTAGTAAGACAATTCCATCTTTTTGCATTTTGTTACTGTATAAAGGACAATTCTCCGGAGCAACGTATGTTGCAATAATAAGCACATCTTTATCGACCTGAAAAACACACTTATCTAATTTCACAACCACAGTATTTTCACAATCAATCTTTATATGTGTTATATAGTGTTGGTAGCATCTGCGTACTAAAAACAGTAACCCACCAGAATTTCTTCCTTGCTTTCATAACTTTTTTTGCAGGTTTTATTATATTTCAAAAAGTTAATAAAAATTCCAGAATAGTCAAACGTGTTATCTACAAAAGTTTCTGTCAAGCAAACGAAATCAAATAGTTCAATGTGTTTAATGAAAGAGATGCCGGTCAGTTTCGTGTACACGTTTTCAATATTGAAAGTAAGAAATTTCAAATCACGTGGATGGCCAAGCCTGTCGTTTTTTAACGTTCCTGTCTGAACGACAGGGAAGGGTTACTTGCATGGAGTCTTGTTCACAGGCATGCTGTCCTGGCCCTGGTTGCCAGCGTTGAAAAAACTCCCGCACGCCCGCCTGCCGTGACCTGCTGCAATCACGGCTTGCACGTGATGACCTTGGACTGCCGACCTGCCGAGATGACGACGGATGAGAAGGGGAATCCCCAGCGTTGGCTGTACCGCACGGTACACTGTCACCTCTGACCTGTTTGTTTACAGTGTCATGCAGGGGGGTAGCCGCAATTGTTGTTGACCGCGTTGAGTCGGAACCCACCACCTCATCAGTTCTTGGGTCAGGTCGTCTGGGCTGCACTACTAACTGCCCCTTTCTGAAGAAAGCCACGGTAGTACCTTTGATGTCTGGCACGCTGCTTCCTACTAGTTAGGATGGACAGGCATCACTGGACCTCATCGATCCCCTAAATCTCTCACGTGTTGGCTCCAAGCGCCACACCTCGGTAAACCGCTTCAGCTGGCGGGCTAAACCACGTGTAGGGGGTGGTGTTTTCACTGCACCACTGGACGGAAGAGCTGCAGCATGCGGTCAACGACCAGGGCGGAAGGGTCCGACGATGGACCGAACGGCTAAGTGTACACGACCGAGGGCGTACCACTCCTTATTCTGTGGACTATGGCTAGCGGTCCTGGCTTGGAGAGGAGATGGGCGCCGCCAATCTTCAACAAGCCCACTGAAAGGACATGATGAGGAAGCAAAAGAATGCCAAGCCGGATCGGTCGGGGCCCGGATTAACAACGACCGCGTGTCCCACGGACTCACTTCAGGATGGGAGCGATAAGTGGGCTACTGGAGTGAAAAACATCAACCTAACCACCCAAAGCACAACCATCGGAACATGGAACGTTCGCACCCTTTATGCCTGTGGCAAACTACAAGAGCTGACCCCTGAACTGAAGCGCTATCACTGGGACATCATAGGACTGTGCAAAGTCAGATGGACTGGCTTCGACGAAACAACAGAAGAAGGACATAAGATCTGGTTCTCTGGGGAAGAGAAGAAACATGAGTACGGGGTGGCCTTCATCGTACGGAAAGAAATTGCAGGCAGTATCATCAGCTGCAGACCCATTTCAAGCAGACTCATTTCCATCCACATCTCTGCAAAACCTCATAACCTGACGATCATCCAGGCCTATGCTCCAACGTCAGACCATGACGACGAGGAAATCGAGGAGTTCTACGAACAAGTTGACTCCATCATAGCAACAGTCCCAAAGAAAGACATGCTCATAATCCAGGGAGACTGGAATGCCAAGGTTGGCCCAGATGTTTACCAGAATTGGGCAGGAACAGTGGGAAAATTCGGCATTGGGGAAACCAACGACAGAGGCCTTAGACTGCTGGAGTTTGCCAAAAGCCATCGACTTACCCTAGCCAACACTCTCCACCCACACAAGCTGTCCAGAATCACAACCTGGCACTCGCCAAATGGACAAGTTCACAACAAAGTAGACTTCATTCTGGCCCCACAACGCTACAAGTCTAGCATCAACAAAGCAAAAACAAGAACATTCCCAGGCGCTGACATTGGCAGCGATCACGATCTTGTCCTGGCAACCTTCAAGCTCAAGCTGAAGTGTAAGCGTTGTCCAAAGAACCCTCGCATCCACTTTGACCTAGAAAAGTTGAAGGACCCCGGAATTGCAGAGGTGTTCCAGCTCAAGTAGGCGGAAAGTTTGCTACCCTCAGCTTAGTGACAGCGATGTAGACACCCTTGCTAATAATATCAAAGAAGTGCTAACTACAACAGCTGAAGAATGTGGGAAAGTAGCGAAAGAAGATCCAGCCTTGGGTTACAAACGAGGTCTTAGATCTATGTGACAAGAGGTGGGAACTGAGAGGAAAGAAACACTCCAGCGACGAAGCCAGGATGCAGTACCAACAGGTGAAGAAGATGAAGACAGCTGAGGAAAATTGGATAAAGGAGCAGTGCGAAGCAATCGAGAAAGGCATGGAAGCAGGGAACAGCAAAGAAGCCTACAACACACTCAAGACCCTCAATAAGACTAACCAGACAAGATCAGCGGTCATCGAAGATAAGGATGGCAAGCTACTGACAGAGAATGAAGAAGTCCTGAAGAGGTGAACAGAATATGTGAGGGCCTCTACAATTACCAGCTCAACCCGGACATATCCATTTTGCAGGACAACCAACGACCCGCAGACAGTGAGAACAGTCTCCAAGTACTGAAGGAGGAGATTGAGGCCGCAATACAGAGTCTGAAGCCAGGGAAATCCCCAGGAGTGGACAATGTCCCAGCTGAGCTTTTGAAATACGGAGGGAAAGAGACCACAGAGACTCTAACAATGCTATGTCAGAAAATCTGGCAGAAAAGAAGTGGCCAACAGAGTGGACCCAGTCATTCATGATTCCTTTACCCAAGAAGGGCAATCTCAAACAATGCAAAACTACAGGACTATAAGTCTGATCAGCCACCACGCATCATCCTCAACCGACTGAAATCCAAGGCTGAGGAAATGATATCAGAAGAACAAGTAGGTTTTAGAAGAGGGCGGAGCACTGTGGAACAAATTTTCAACTGTCGAGTCATGATTGAAAAGCATCTACAACACCAAAAGGACCTCTTCCACAACTTCATCGACTTTAAGAAGGCATTTGACCGGGTGTGGCACAACGACTTCAACATTGATGAGAGGCTCATCCAAGTCATCCAGGCCCTCTACGAACACTCCAGCAGCACAGTACTCCTCAACAGCCAGCAGGGCCAGTTCTTCCCGACCACAGTCAGAGTCAGGCAAGGGTGCCTACTGTCTCCAGTACTGTTTAACATCTTCCTGGAGAGAATCATGCAAGAGACCTTCGAAGAACATCACACCTCCATCAGCATTGGCGGCAGACCGGTCTGCAACCTTCGTTTTGCAGACGACATCGACCTCATGGGGGCAGCAACACCGAGCTCCAGGATCTGACAAACAGACTTGTCACAAGAGCAAGTGCCTACGGCATGCAGGTCAGCACAGAGAAGTCAAAGGTCATGGTCAACAGCACGACTAACAGCAGTGCCAACATAACCATGAATGGTGAGCCCCTGGAAGAAGTGACCAGCTTCGGGTACTTGGGACAAACCCTGTCGAAAGATGGCACCTGTGCAGCAGAAATCCGAATAAGGATCAACTCTGCATCAGCAGCGATGGCCAGACTGAACAGGGTGTGGAAGAGCAACATCAGATTCCACACAAAATTCCGGCTCTACAAGTCACTAGTGGTCTCCATCCTGTTGTATGGCTGCGAGGCATGGACACTGATGGCCGAAACAGAATGAAGAATCCAGGCGTTTGAGACCAGGTGCCTGAGGAAACTACTCCGCATCTCCTACAAAGAACACAAGACCAATGATTATGTGCGGAACCTGGTCACCAATCTAGTTGGGCCCCACAAACCACTTCTGGCAACCATCAAAACGACGGAAGATGGCATGGTTTGGCCACGTCATTCGTCACAACACCCTCTCCAAACCATCCTTCAAGTACCGTTGAAGGAGGGCGCAGACGAGGACCGCAGAGAAAGAGTTGGTCCGAAAATATAAAGGACTGACCAAAATGACCATGCCAGATCTCCTCACGACAGCTACAAACAGAAGAGCCTGGGGAGAAGCGGCGGCTGCCTCATCGCGTCCCCCCAACGACCCCAGCGGTCAGGGGAATGACTGACTGACTGACACCTTACCCTCTTTCTTGACCTCGGCGACTATAATGGCTTGCTGGTGGGTGGTCATTGGCTACAGTCACTCCCTTGTCCCTCAGTTTGGCATGGAAGTCCTTGTTTGTCATAACTGACATTTTGTCCTTCCACCTGCTAAATGTGACTATAACAAGTCGGGGTCCACCATTTCTGCTCTGGCCTACACGATGGGCCCGAGCAATGTCGTCCGTAGTCCACAGCTTGTCCGTCTTCACGCTGTTCAGGATGTCCGTCACTGCTCTGGCACAGGAGTCGAAGGTCTCCCTCCCCTCTGCTGCAGGCACCCAAAACATACGGAGGTTGTCTCGTCTGGAGAACCCCTCCAGTCTGTCCACCTCCTCCCTCAGTCGTATCAGTTGCTTGGTCGTATCACTGATTGATTTTGTGAGTTGTTGCTTTTCTTTTTTGCTGCTTTCTCTCTCCGCATACAGCTCATTGAT
>CM065718.1:78783086-78795586 GCA_033310375.1 Conus canariensis
TATATATATATATATATATATATATATATATATATATACGCACGTACATGCATAGACAGATAGATAGAAATATAGATAGATAAATAGATTAGCTGATTGATAGATATGTAATTGGAGAGAGAGAGAGAGAGAGAGAGAGAGAGAGAGAGAGAGAGAGAGAGAGAGCTATATCGGTAGATAAATAGACAGACAGATAGATAGATAGACGGACAGACAGATAGATACATAGACATATAGAGAAGTAGACTGATAGACAGACAGTCAGACAGATCAACAAAATAGAAATTAAAACTATTCTTAGAAAACAAAATCCACATTGTAGAATCTTAATCACTGCTCAGTAAACATGAAAGGCACCACGGGGGTAGCAGCCCACACTTCACACAGGCATGATTACAGGAGTTGTAGGTGAAGTGCTTTTCGTCTCAGAGTACTTAGGGTTCAGCAGCCATGGCGGTGAGCTCATAACCCAGCGAAGCAGCTGCTGCTTGTCCGTCTGCTGATAAACTCTTCAAAGGAACAAGAGGCTGACATGGCACTCACGTTAGTAATATGAGGTGATTCTTGTCAGTGGTTAAACCAGAATCCAGTCGCAGACAGGATGAGCTCGTAGCAGAGTGAAACAGCTGTCACTTGGCGTCCCTCTCAATTCCACTTGAGACAAATAGCAGACTTACAGGGCACTTACTGGAGAAAAGTTCCTTTTTGCGCTCACTGTTGCTTAAAGGCAGGTCTGTCATATTAGCTAATAAATTGACCAGGGCTTACTGTCAAAGGGTACTTTGCTTTGTCTCGAAAATAGAGGGATTCAGGGCTACGGACTACTATTATCTGTAAACAAGTTGGGTATTTTTTGCTCCCATAAGAAAACCTAACACAGAGTAACTTTTATTCAAGACTGGCACAGCCTTGTAAACTTGAATAAAGTCAGACAAATACATAGACGAACAATCTAATAGTGGGGGAAAAAACAAGCGCAGGACAGCAACTGAACTATCTTCATAGTAATGACTTGACAAAGATTTGGACTTAAGGAGGGAGGGGGGAATTTGATGATGGAGAAACTGGGAACATGAAATTAAGAAAACATGTTACAGATATGAAAACTCTTCACTAGCTGAATAAGGGAACCATCGCAATCCCTTTTGAAGGCAGATATATTTGTATTGCCTGCTCCGAGGCCTTTCGTCCGCTGGGTCGGACTCATCAGGGAGACACGGCTGGTTGTGTCTGCGCTCCTGGCGTCAAATAGAGACACACCACAGTCCATAATACTGTCTTTAGTTTTTCAGCAACTTTTTTCCTCCCCACACTTTCGTTTGGTTTCATTTACTACTCTTCGCTGGCTGCTTTGGGGGTGCTATTGGACTCTTTTTGCACCCTTGGTGGTGAGAACACCACAGTATTATGGACTGTGGTGTGTCTCTATTTGACGCCAGGAGCGCAGACACAACCAGCCGTGTCTCCCTGATGAGTCCGACCCAGCGGACGAAAGGCCTCGGAGCAGGCAATACAAATATATCTGCCTTCAAAAGGGATTGCGATGGTTCCCTTATTCAGCTAGTGAAGAGTTTTCATATCTGTAACATGTTTTCTTAATTTCATGTTCCCAGTTTCTCCATCATCAAATTCCCCCCTCCCTCCTTAAGTCCAAATCTTTGTCAAGTCATTACTATGAAGATAGTTCAGTTGCTGTCCTGCGCTTGTTTTTTCCCCCACTATTAGATTGTTCGTCTATGTATTTGTCTGACTTTATTCAAGTTTACAAGGCTGTGCCAGTCTTGAATAAAAGTTACTCTGTGTTAGGTTTTCTTATGGGAGCAAAAAATACCCAACTTGTTTACTGTTTATCGTTTACTGTTCCCTGCCTCATTTCATTTCCGATTTTGTTTTGATTAAATTGAGGTTATTTCTATTTGCTTCTGTCTGTCTGTATGTTTGTCTTTTGATCTCCCTTGCATCTTTGGGTGGATCCTCAAGCGTAGGCTCAAAGATTGTCCCCTACATTTTATACTATTTGCATAATGTCTTTAGTTTTTCAGCAACTTTTTTCCTCCCCACACTTTCGTTTGGTTTCATTTACTACTCTTCACTGGCTGCTTTGGGGGTGCTATTGGACTCTTTTTTGCACCCTTGGTGGTGAGAACACCACAGTATTATGGACTGTGGTGTGTCTCTATTTGACGCCAGGAGCGCAGACACAACCAGCCGTGTCTCCCTGATGAGTCCGACCCAGCGGACGAAAGGCCTCGGAGCAGGCAATACAAATATATCTGCCTTCAAAAGGGATTGCGATGGTTCCCTTATTCAGCTAGTGAAGAGTTTTCATATCTGTAACATGTTTTCTTAATTTCATGTTCCCAGTTTCTCCATCATCAAATTCCCCCCTCCCTCCTTAAGTCCAAATCTTTGTCAAGTCATTACTATGAAGATAGTTCAGTTGCTGTCCTGCGCTTGTTTTTTCCCCCACTATTAGATTGTTCGTCTATGTATTTGTCTGACTTTATTCAAGTTTACAAGGCTGTGCCAGTCTTGAATAAAAGTTACTCTGTGTTAGGTTTTCTTATGGGAGCAAAAAATACCCAACTTGTTTACTGTTTATCGTTTACTGTTCCCTGCCTCATTTCATTTCCAATACTATTATCTGGCTGGATGGCTCTCTAGCTGGCTGCCTGGCTAATCGGCCAGTTGGCTGTCTGTCTGTCTGAATGTCTGTCTGTCTGTGTTTATCTGTCTATCCGTCTGTCTGCCTGTCTGTCTATCTCTCTCTCATACTCTCACTCACTCTGTCCCTCTCTTCTCTGTATGTATGCATGTATGTATGAATGTCTGTTTGTCTGTCTGTCTGTGTTAAGGACGGGGGATATCGTGATGGCATTGCTTAAGTGAACTAAGTTTATGCATTGCTAGTCAGGCTTAACATACCAAGGTTATCTCTGCACTCATACACGCATATGCGCACTCATGCACCCACCAACCACTCACCTCTCTCTGGGGACGGGTTGTCACGCATTCGTTTCTCTCCTAACACGACTGAGAACGCGAAATACAGTTTCTATGCTACTTATGATTACACATGAAAACTCCAATTACATAGAACGGAACAATCAAAACACAAAAGATCAATACATCCTAATCCCGGGGTACAGGCTTCTTACCTGGCCAGGTTTCCACACACACACACACACACACACGCACGCACGCACGCACGCACGCACGCACACACACACACACACACACACACACACACACACACACACGCGCGCGCGCACTCCAAACCACAGTTCTTGAACAAGTCACTCCAAGCTTTCTTCAGCACTGGGTGATGGTGACGCCCTTGGCTGATTGGCACCGGGTTTCAGGACTGGGTCTCCGAGGTCGTCTCTGGGAACTCGACGTAGAAATCTTCTTCTTTTTGTCTCTTTCACCCACCTCTGGGTTTCAAACTCAGTCTTTCTTTTTCGGCTTGTCTTTTACCCAAAGACCTTGCTGTCACTTCTGTCTCCCAGACCACGTTTCTTTCGACCCTACTCTGTCCTGCTCACTCCTCTCTCCTCTCTCTCCTCTGTTCTTCTCTCATTCGTGGTGTTCTCCTCTTCTCTTTATATAGGGACGGACACAAAGGATTTCTGTCTCTCTGTATGTATGTATGTATGCGTGTGTTATGTGTGTATGCATGTATGTATGTATGCATGCATACATGCATGTATGTATGCATGTATGTATGTATGTATGTATGTATGCATGCATGTATGTCTATATGTTCGCGTGTATGTATGAGTGTATATATGTATGTTTGTATGTATGTATTATATATATATATATATATATTACATATATATATATACATATATATATATATATATATATTGTGTGTGTGTGTGTGTGTGTGTGCGTGTGTGTGTGTGTGTGTGTGTGTGTGTGTGTGTGTGTGTGTGTGTGTGTGTATGTGTGTGTGTGTGCGTGCGTGCGTGCGTGCGTGTGTGTGTGTGTGTGTGTGTGTGTGTGTGTGTGTGTGTGTGTGTGAACACACACACGCACGCATACACACAGACACTCACACGTACACATAGATAGCTTGCGGTGAGTGCTGTATCATAACAATCATTCGCACAACTCAGATTTGCATGGATAGGCCAACAAATGGACAGACGAACGGACGGACAATGGAGATGTGTACCGAGAAACCCGAGGTTTACACACGGGTTAAAGTTGTCTGTTCCAAAAATAGCACTATCCAGTCAGAGCCCAGATTAGGACAGAGGCCAGAATAGCTTTGTGCGGCCACCTGACGGTCATTTTGTTTCCAAAGGATAAAATGTATTGGGTTCAGCAGTGGCAGACAGAGTGTGTGTGTGTGTGTGTGGTGTGTGTGTGTGTGTGTGTGTGTGTGTGTGTGTGTGTGTGTGTGTGTGTGTGTGTGTGTGTGTGTGTGTGTGAGTGTGTGTGTGTGTGTGTGTGTGTGCGCGCGCGCCTCTGTGTGTGTGTGCGTGTGTGCATGCGTGAGTGCATGAGAGAGAGAGAGAGAGAGAGAGAGAGAGAGAGAGAGAGAGAGAGAGAGAGAGAGAGAGAGAGAGAGAGAGAGAGTATGTGTGTGAAGGAGAGAAAATACGTGTGTGTGCATGTGAGTGTGTGTGAAAGAAAGAAAGAGAGAGAGAGAGAGAGAGAGAGAGAGAGAGAGAGAGTGTGTGTGTATGTGTGTGTATATGTGTGTGTGTGTGTGTGTGTGTGTGTGTGTGTGTGTGTGTGTGTGTGTGTGTGTGTGGTGTTCCTACACACGTACATGTGCGTGTCAGAGAGAGAGAGAGAGAGAGAGAGAGAGAGAGAAGAGAGAGAGAGAGAGAGAGAGGAGAGAGAGAGAGAGAGAGAGTTTCCAATCTAAATGTATTGTGGGCACGAATTGAATATTAAAAAAACATATCCGACAAAAGAATGTTTGCTGCGCACGATGTTTGATGCTAAAACAGTCTAATGTTATACCAAATTGGTATTGGTATATAAGATTGGTATTCAAATATCTGCACTGGAGAACAAAGTAAGATTTTGATACCATCAGTATGAGTACGTCCTATATCAACATAATTGAAAACGTTGTTAATCTTAATATATCTAATGTTTGAGAATGTTTTAGAACTACCAGTGCAATATCTTATATCTTGAATAACAAGCAGGTTTTATGATGTTTGCCTGAACACCAAATGCAGGGATAACATGTTAGATACCCTCCCTCATGTAGTTGGTCACTTGTTTAACCCGATGTTTTAAACATTACTCATTAGTTAAATTTGAGATATGAAAATTAGGCTCTCTCAGAAATTGACCATGATGAAAATCTTGTAAAATCTCATGAAGTTCAATCCATCTTTTTCTCTTTTTTTTTTTTTTTAACAAAGTATTGTGTTGATAGACTGACAAAGAAACATCCAAACATCCAGCTAAGACCAAAACAAGTCTAATACTTTCATCTGCCAGCATTGCCATTACTCGTCACATGCACATTTTTCATTGAAGGCAGAACAGAACCACAGAAAACTTAGACACCTTCAGTTGATCAATAATTGCTGTTCCATTAGACACCTTCAGTTGATCAAGAATTGCTGTTCATTAGACACCTTCAGTTGATCAAGAATTGCTGTTCCATTAGACACCTTCAGTTGATCAAGAATTGCTGTTCATTAGACACCTTCAGTTGATCAAGAATTGCTGTTCCATTAGACACCTTCAGTTGATCAAGAATTGCTGTTCCATTAGACACCTTCAGTTGATCAAGAATTGTTGTTTCATTTGATCAGCATATAAGAAGAGGTCAGGGACGTATGGTGGAGTCTGGCCACAAACTGCCAAGAGAATGGCTCGGATAGTTCCAGTTATTGTGTGTCCAACGTGTCCCCACGATGCCCCCAGCGAGTCGGACGTCCACTGGCAACACTTTTGTCCGTTGAGGTGTCTTTGATGCTTAGAGGTCATCAGTATTAAGCGCCTCTACTTTCGCGCAGCGGATGGAGATGGGAGATTGGCCATTTCCTCTTCATTTGCATGATTGTTTGTGCTGTGTGCGGTGCTTTGTGATGATCACCAGGATCGATTATGCCAAGGGGGGGGGGGGGGGGGGGGGGGAATAACTCAGTTGGTAGAGCGCCGGACTCGTAATCCAAGGGTTGCGGGTTCGAATGTCCGCCGGGCCGTTTCGGTACAGAGGGATTTTTCCCTCGGAGTTAACATTAGTTCTGATTTCATTTCCCATACAGTCCTTCGAATGAGACTACAAACCGACGTTCTGTGTGTGAACGCACGCATAACATCTTGCACACACGTAAAATCTCATCACCAACTTTCGGAAGAGAGGGCCAGTTTGGCCGTTGGTATGGATGACACGTTACACATAGCATGCACCTTCCCCGAAGATGGAGTATGGTTGCCTTAATGGCAGGATAAAAAACGGTCATACACACAAAACTCCACTCCCTTTGTTGGGTAGATGGGATTAATACTTGTCTGTCCATCAAGGGAGGGTCCGCAGGAGTATCAGCCTGCGTACGCAGAAGAAGATTATGCCAAGGTCGACGAAGCGAAGTGAAGCGAAGGTCTGTGGTGTTGGGTAGTATAAGGCTACATGGCATAATGGCTATAGAATAGATCTTGTGTGTAGTACGGATCTGATGCATGCAAAAAAAATCTAATGCAAGGCTGAGAGAAAGTTACAGGCAGCAAAAATATTTTTTCAGGAAAAATATATCAGGTTCACCAAACCATGAAGACATGAAACCACACTTTATCCAGAGATTCTCATCGGGTACAGTGCTACCAACTTTACTTTTAGAATCGTTACTTACAACAGAGTTTTACAATACAGTAAACTGAAATGCAGTGCAATATGGTGCAGTATACGGCACCATCAAAAGTACAGTACGATCTCATGTTAGACTGGATTCAAATAAGCAGTTTTGCATTATGTTGAGTTTTCTTGTGTTGTTTTGCATTGAGATCTGTTACATTTTATTGCGTTGGTTTGTACTTCATTATATGGAATCCAATGATTTGTATTATACTGTATTACATTGTGCCATATCCCTCACTCAATGCCGTTTCTTTCCCTCTCTGTCTCTGTCTCTCTGTATACCCCCCCTGCTCTCTCTCTCTCTCTCTCTCTCTCTCCTCTCTCTCTCTCTCTCTCTCTCTCTCTTCTTTTTCTTCTTCTTCTTCTTCTTCTTCTCTGTCTGTCTGTCACTTTCTCTCTCACACTCATTCTCTATCCACCCACCCCTCTCTCTCACTGTACATATGCGTGAGTACTCATGTGTGTGTGTGTGTGTGTGTGTGTGTGTGTGTGTGTGTGTGTGTGTGTGTGTGTGTGTGTGTGTGTGTGTGTATCTTGTGTGCGTGGAGATGTCAAGATGGGGTGGGCGCTGGGGTGGGGAACAAAACCAAACCTATGAAAGAGCATACATTCGTGCATCTTCTACCTTTTTCCTCTGTACGTCATCCACAGCGGGTGCTGATTGAGCGTTACAATTCACCAGTCCCATCACGCTTACTGTATCACACCCCCACCCCATCGCTCTTCTGACACAGACCACCACAGTCCGGCCGCCTTGATCTCTCCACCCAGGAGAAGGATGAACAATCCAGTGCACACACTGAGGTCATCCCTAGATGGGGTTGGTTTGAGAAAACGTAATTGGGAGCCTAATGCATGCACGCACACACACACACACACACACACACACACACACACACACACACACCACAAAACAACACACACACACACACACACACAACACCACACACACACACACACACATGCACATACATACAAGCAGACAGACAGACAGACGGACAGACACAACTCACACACATACACACACACACACACACACACACACACACACACAACACACACACACACCACCACACACACACCACCACACACACACACACACGCACGCACGCACGCACGCACACCACACACACACACACACACACACACACACACACACACACACACACAACACACACACACACACACAACTACACTCATTATCGTGGTTTGCCATCATTGATGTGCGTTGTTTTGCTGTCTTTGTTGGTGGCCCTTGCCACTGCTTGGCAGGCTGACTGCAGAAACACATGTGTGAGAACAATGGCGCATAGGAAGGGTTCTCAGTAGGATGTTGATTGATGTCTTCCTGTGGTCCTCGGCCTCTATAACCCGTCCCCTGCAGTTGTTGATTAATGTCTTCCTGTGTCCCTCGGCCTCTATAACCCGTTCCCTGTAGTTGTTCTCAAACTTGTTTCATGCAGGTTCCATTTTATTGAAAACGAAAATACACATGGCTTAAAACAGAAAAAATGGAAAAAGCAAACACAAAATGCATACTACAAATTCCGCAAAGAATAACATCTGTCTAACATAATGTTACTTCACATTAAAGTATGATACCGGCAAACGTCACGTGCTTGTATGCATATACGCATGGACCTAGTAAAACAAAGGGTATCTGTTATTACCACAATCATATGACTGATTTTGCACACGAAATGTGAATATGTGCAGGTGTAAAAGCCCTTTTTATCCAAAGCATTTTATCATGTGCAGGCCTTTGTCAAGGATCGCTGGCTATTTCTGCCCTCGCTATAGGTCTCATGTTCTCCTGCTGGAATGCTGCTATTCTAGGACTGTCTCTGATGTGGTCATTGTACTGATTCTTTAGGCGGTCTTTTTTTCTGTGGGTCTTAGCGAGTATCTTGGAGGACGGGATGTATCATGGTATGAGGGAGCTGTCCATGGGAAACATAATTATTGCCCAGCCATCTCCACTGGGCCTTCACGATTAGGGTCTGTACAGCAAGGCCAGTTCTCTCCAGAACCTTCAAGGCTGGTCACCTTCATGATGAGGACCTGTATAGCAAGGCCAGTTCCCTCCAGAACCTTCAAGGCCAGTCACCTTCACGATTAGAGCCTGTATAGCAAGGCCAGTTCTCTCCAGAACCTTCAAGGCTGGTCACCTTCATGATGAGGACCTGTATAGCAAGGTCAGTTCTCTCCAGAACCTTCAAGGCTGGTCACCTTCACGATTAGAGCCTGTATAGCAAGGCCAGTTCTCTCCAGAACCTTCAAGCTGGTCACCTTCATGATGAGGACCTGTATAGCAAGGCCAGTTCTCTCCAGAACCTTCAAGGCTGGTCACCTTCATGATGAGGGTCTGTATAGCAAGGCCAGTTCTCTCCAGAACCTTCAAGGCTGGTCACCTTCATGATGAGGGTCTGTATAGCAAGGCCAGTTCCCTCCAGAATCTTCAAGGCTGGTCGCCTTGTGTTGCAATCAGGTGCACACGACCGAGCGTTGGACTCACAGCTGGAATGGAACGAGCTGCTTGGCATTCTTTCGGTAAAGCACACGACTCACAGCCATCACGAGGGCTTTTAAGTACGGCCGCCTTGTGCGCAATGGTCTTAGTTGACAGCTTGACTTTCTTGAGTGTCAACACACGACAAAGGAAGCTATCGAAAGCTTGATTGTCCATGCCGATGTGTCGCGTTGCCTTCTGGTGCAGGAAGCTGTCATTGGAGATATCATTCCCAGGTATTGAGATGTTCAGCTGTGCTCAACTCAGAGCTATCGAGGTTTGAGAATGAGTTATTGACGATGGGGCAGCCTGGAGGAGGACTCGTGTGTGTGTGTGTGTGTGTGTGTGTGTGTGTGTGTGTGTGTGTGTGTGTGTGTGTGCGTGCGTGCGTGCGTGCGTGCGTGCGTGCGTGCGTGCGTGTGGTGTGTGTATGAGAGAGAGAGAGAGAGAGAGAGAGAGAGAGAGAGGAGAGGGAGAGGGACAGGGAGAGAGAGAATGTAATTTGTGTTCTCCCCAGCGTTAGAGAATACAGCATTAGTCTTTGAAGAAAAGGGAGTCATCTGTTGATGTAATGGAGTAGCACATTGCTTTTGTGGTCCACTCCAAGCTTTCAGCAAAATGAAAATCTCTTTGGAGTTCTTGATACCTGCTTTTTGCTTTTCTACCCTACCAGCTGTTCTACACTGCGAGGAGCTTTATCTGTGATAGTTTTGCTCTGAAGATTTTTGAGGTGATTCATTTTAAACGCAACGTTGAAGCCATTTTCTCATTCGATCATTCTTCCTTTTAAAGATTGATGATTTCCTTGCTATTCTAATTAAACCAGATCTTATGGACTCATAGATGTGTCCGACAACATCCTCAGCAGATGCACCCACCATCTGTTTGAACTGATTCCTCTTCTCCGTTGGGTCTCCAGTTAATCATCCATTTGCAGTCATGTTGCTCTCGGCATGAGATTGATGTTTACATCTCCGAGCTGTGATGTTGAGATAAGCCTGTGATGCACAGGGGCGATGTAAACACTGAGCACAGACCTAACCAGTCCGTCATCTGTCCTACACTTAGCTTCTTGCATGGCTCTGGCGAACCTTACACCATGACTGTCCCGCTTGCAGAAAATCATAATCATATTCAAGGAGCAGCAATTGCTTGGACACAGGCGGCGTCCACGTGATCTTGTGTTTGGCCTGTTGGAAAAAGGTTTTGGTAATGATGAGGTTGTTTGTAACGTACATGGCTACTGGCAGCATTCTTCTTTTCTTCTTCTTCCGAACCCAGTATTGCTCAACAAGTCATTCCAGTTTCCGGAATCACGCCTTATTCTAGCATTGAAGACACAGAGTATAGGAGCGTGTCTCCTGCAGGAGTGGCCTTCACAATGCAGTCAAGATGTCCATAACACATCTCCTTCAACACCACAGCTGATTAAAAAGGGGTTATAAGCGGTGATAACAGTTGCATTATGACTGAACACGAAGGGACGGATCTTCTCCAATTGTTCGTTGATTACAGACTGGAGATCGGTATACTTTCGACAAAAAATGCAGTTCGGAGGGCGAAACGGACTCCTTGTGTCGAGTTTCGTTCTGGGTTTTAGGGACAAAAAAAGTAAATCCTCAAAGATCGACCCTTCTCAAGCGGGTCGGATCTCCCTGACATCAGCAATGTCGATCCTGTTACAAGCCAGCTTCTTAGGTAGGAGGGCTGCTTTTGGCTGATGATGGTTCATTTCTGTCCAGAGCGTGTCCGTGCCACACACTGAGCAGTTTTCCTTTTTCTCTGTTTTAATAGCAGTTAACGGTTTACTGACAGCCACACATGCTGGCCAAATGGGTTGTGTGAGCAGGTATTTCAAAGACATTTTCCCCCTTCCATTTTAGGAGGAGCAGTGCTATCCTGTAAAGGGACTTTCAGACGTCTGGGAAGCTATACTCCCCAAGAAGAGTGATCAATTCTCTAACAGACAGACAGCACGCACGCCCAGAGCTGTGTGTTCTAGTATTTAAATCTACCTGTCGCTTTAACGTCCGCCTAACGTTGCAAGACTCGATGGAAGGAAAGCATGCAGAATACTTGCACAGGAAGTAGATTTGGGGGGATAAACTGATGTATCGCAGAACCCAGAGACCACTGACACGATAAAGACGTTACTGGCTGCAGTGATCGTAACATCCTTTGCACATTGCACTCCCCTCACATCATATTCCCTGTATCCCCAACATGGATATTCGTGGTCTTGTTCCTGTTGGCCTGTCGTAAGAGGGTCTTGGTGATGATGAGATATGTTGCAGCACGCGTGGCTACTGGCAGCACTTAAATCGTGGAGCATATGTGTTTGTCTCGCGTTGGAATCGCCTTCACAAGAAACTCTAGATCCTGTTGCACGCCTCTTTGTCATCATCGCTGCCGATGAAAATGGGAAGAAAACAGTGATGAAATTGGCGTGATGATTAAAGACAACGAGAGTATGAATCTTCTTCAACCGTATACTGATTTCAGAGAAAAGTCAGATGAAAAGTAGTGCAGGTGAAAAAAAAAAAAAAAACAAACCCCCCCCCCCCCCCCCGTCTCCTTGTATCCCTTTTATGTTCTCAGATTTGCCAGTTAAGGGTTAAAAAGTAAATCCTCCGATCTGCTCGAAGATTGATCCGTCTTAAGCAGACCGTGTCTCATTGATAGCAATGATGTCGATCTTGTAGCCAGCCAGCTCCTTACGAGGGCTGTTTTTGTCTGGTCCTCGACAGTTTATTTCTGTCCAGACAGTGCGTGCATTCAACACACCAGGCAGTGTTTTTACATTCTGTTTTGACTGCTGTGATGGCTTTACAGCAAACCACAGCATGCGGGCTAGATAGTTTGTAGGAGCAGACAAATTTAGAATAGTTTTTTTCAGTTCCCTCCCTTACTAGGACAAGGAGTGCTATCCAGTAAAGGGCTGCTCAGATGTCTGGGATGCTGCCAAGCTACTACATTTTCCAGGTTGTACAGAAGGGCTGTCACTTGTCTACATACTGACTGCATGCACATCCAGAACTACCACTTGTGGCATCACATCCACCTGTCTCTTCACCTTTCTACCGTTGCACGACTGGACTGAACAAAGCCATGCACAACAATACCTATGCTGGCATTAGATTTAGACGGACACAC
>CM065718.1:78800586-78810586 GCA_033310375.1 Conus canariensis
TGGCAATAGAAGCCTGTTGGTAACCAACACCATCACCAGGAAGATACAGACATTCGTCAACAAATGCCTGCGCCACATCCTCAACATCAGGTGGCCGGAGAAGATCTCGAACGCTGACCTATGGAAAAGAACCAGCCAGAATCCGATCGACCAGGACATCAAGAAAAGAAAATGGGGCTGGATAGGCCATACGCTCCGCAAACCCACAGACAACGTCACAAGACAAGCACTAGAGTGGAACCCACAAGGAAAAAGGAAAGTGGGACGGCCAAAACAGTCGTGGAGAAGATCCGTCGAGAGCGAAGTGAAGGAAGCCGGAATGACATGGACTCGGCTGAAGAGAACAGCCCAAAACAGAGTCCGTTGGCGTGGTGTTGTTGCGGCCCTATGCTCCACTGGGAGACAACAGGACTAAGTCAAGTCAAGTGTAGATGCTTGGCAATAGAAGCCTGTTGTAGATGCTTGATAATAGGCAATAGAAGGCTGTGGTAGATGCTTGGCAACAGAAGGCTGTGGTAGATGCTTGGCAACAGAAGGCTGTGGTGGATGCTTGGCAATAGAAGGCTGTGGTAGATGCTTGGCAATAGAAGGCTGTGGTAGATGCTTGGCAATAGAAGGCTGTGGTAGATGCTTGGCAATAGAAGCCTGTGGTAGATGCTTGGCAACAGAAGGCTGTGGTAGATGCTTGGCAACA
Source organism: Conus canariensis (assembly GCA_033310375.1). Taxonomy (NCBI): domain Eukaryota; kingdom Metazoa; phylum Mollusca; class Gastropoda; order Neogastropoda; family Conidae; genus Conus; species Conus canariensis. The sequence continues at coordinate 78,801,281 of CM065718.1, forward strand.
GAAGGCTGTGGTAGATGCTTGGCAATAGAAGCCTGTGGTAGATGCTTGACAATAGAAGCCTGTGGTAGATGCTTGGCAATAGAAGCCTGTGGTAGATGCTTGGCAATAGAAGGCTGTGGTAGATGCTTGGCAATAGAAGGCTGTTGTAGATGCTTGGCAATAGAAGCCTGTGGTAGATGCTTGGCAATAGAAGGCTGTGGTAGATGCTTGGCAATAGAAGGCTGTGGTAGATGCTTGGCAACAGAAGGCTGTGGTAGATGTGTGACTGTCTGCGGGTCTGTTCCGGTGCCCCAGTGTCATGAGAAGCAAAACAAAAAATACATTGTCGACCCCGCAAGTTCTGCACTTGCTTGTCTCTCCCTGTCTTTCTTTCTTTCTTTCTTTCTTTCTTATTCTTTATTTTTTTCCTTTTGCTCCCCCCCCTATCCTCTGGACTGGCTTGCTTGTCCTTCGTCTTTTTCCTGTTGTTGTTCTTCTTCTCCTTGTCTTTGTTGTTGTTTTGCCGTTGTTGTTGTAGTTGTTGTTGTTGTTGTTATTGTTGTTGTTGTTGTTCTTCTTCTTCTTCTTCTTCTTTGTTTCTTCCTTCTTCTTCCCTTCCTCCTCCTCGTCCTCTTCCTCCTACCTTTCCTCCTTCTCCTCCTCCTCCTCCTCCTCTCCCTATAATCTTCTTCTTCTTCTTCTTCTTCTTCTTCTTCTTCTTCTCTTCTTCTTCTTCTTCCTCAAGGTTTTCAGTAATTTATTTTTCTTTCTTTCTGTCATTTCTGTCTGTCTCTTCTTTGTTTAGTTATGAATTTTGTTTTATTTTGGTTTTAGGTGAGTTCGTTTCTTTATGACCTTTTCCACGTCGAGAGAGAGAGAGAGAGAGAGAGAGAGAGAGAGAGAGAGAGAGAGAGAGAGAGAGAGAGGAGACATAGACAGAGACAGAGACACACACAGACACACACAGACACAGACAGACAGACAGACAGACAGACAGACAGACACACACACACACACACACACACACACACACACATACAACACACACACACACACACGCACGCACAAAGAGTTTTGTCCCGGCATGCATATGGCTAGAAAGTGTGGTAATGCAAGTCAACAGAAAGAATCTCAAGACCAATGCTTTAGGCGAGCTCACAAGAATTCAAATAAACCTTTTTTGACCCCTGATTTTTTGTCTTCATCTCATACACGATTTGTTTTGTTTCGTGCGGATTTTTGTTTTGTGCCTTTGTTTCTCTGTGTATTTGTTATTTGTTGATTTTCCCGTTTGTTCCTTTGTTTCACTTTTCACATTTTTTCGCTTTTTTGTTTGTTTGTTTGGTTGGTTGATTGTGTGTTTGTTTTGTTTTTGTTCTTTCCTTTATAGTTATCTTTCTGTTCGTTTTTTACTACTATCTTTCGTTCTTTATTTTAGTTCATCTGAACTTTCTCTTCCCTTTCGTTCATTCTATCCTCTAGCCATGGTTTGTTTGGCGTCTTTATCTCATGTCAACTTTGTTCTTTGTTTTTTTCTTTGGTGTCTATATATGTGAAGAGAAAGAGACTTATCAAACAATTTGCATTCTTAAGATGCCATCCCGATCGTCAATCAATGGAAACGTGTAAGGTATGTAGAGGAACATCATTCCAAGGCATTCCAAATATATCCAGTAATGATATTGTGTCTGATAACGTACATCAAACAGCCTGGCCTATTTTTAGAAATGAGTTTTAGTGCTTATGGGGTGGGAGTATCTGCTGAAAGTTTGGGTTCATTTCTTCAAACTCCTGTTTCTCATGTTTTTCCTGTAACTTCTTATGGGTTTCTATTTCATATTTTGTCTGTAATTTGTCTCTGTTCGTTTCTTTTTTTCCATATCTTCATTCTTGTTTTCGTTGCCGTTAATTTTAGGTCCTTGTTTCTGAGTGCTTTTAAGTTTGTTTGTTAATTCGGTAGTTGTGTTTTCAGTTGTTTTTTAATCCACTGTATGTTCTGTCGTTTTTCTCTCCTATTTCTGCTTTGTTGTCATGTAAAGAAAAAAGAAAAACAGAAAGAAAACAAAAGCAATCACATGAGTCAGTTGTATTTGAGTAAGAATGTGCGCATCTTGTCTGCTTTCCCAGCCCATTGATGGAATTGTTGGTTCCTGTCTGACGTCAGCTAATGAAGAAAAAGAAAAAATATCGCACGTGTATTAGAAGTCAGTCATTTGACAGTCAGCTTCCTCAGTGGTCGTGAGGACACGGGCAAGTCTTTACAAGCAGGTGCATCACAAACACACACACACACACACACACACACACACACACACACACGAACACACACACACACACACACACACACACACACAACACAGAGAGAGAGAGAGAGAGAGAGAGAGAGAGAGAGAGAGAGAGAGAGAGAGAGAGAGAGAGAGAGAGAGAAAATGTGGTGCTGCTTGAGACAGAAGGCTGTGGAGATGTATGACTGTCCACACGTCTGTTCCGGTGCCGCATCTGTCATGGAAAAAAGACAAACAGATTATCGATCTCGTAAGTTCTACACTTGTTTGTCTGTCCCTTTCTTTATTTCTTTCCTTCTCTCTCTTTTTTTTTCTTTTTCCTCCCCCCCCCCAACCCACCCCCAACCCTCCAGTCCTCTGGATTGGCTTGCTTGTCCTTCGTCTTGTTCCTGTTGTTGTTGTTTTCTTCTTCTTCTCCTTGTCTTTGTTGTTGTTGTTTCCTTATTGTTGTTGTTGTTTTCTTCTTCTCCTTGTCTGAGTTGTTGTTGTTGTTGTTGTGTTGTTCTTCTTCTTCTTCTTCTTCTTCTTCTTCTTCTTCTTCTTTTCTTTCTTCTTCTTCTTCTTCTCTCTCCTCCTCCTCCTCCCTCCTTCTCCTCCTCTCTTCTTCCTTCTTCTTCTTCTTCTTCTTCTTCTCTCTTCTTCCCTTTCTCCTCCTCGTCCTTTTCCTCCTCCTCCTCCTCCTCCTCCCCCTCCTCGTCATCGATTTTTCCTCCTCCTCCTCCTCCTCCTCCTCCTCTCCTCTCTCCTCCTCTCTCTCCTCTCTCCTCCTCCTCCTCCTCCTCCACCTTCTTCTTTCTTCTTCTTCTTCTTCTTCTTCTTCTCTCTTCCTTAAGGCTTTCAGCCTTTATTTTTCTTTCTTTCTGTCATGTCTATCCGTCTCTTAGTTGTTTAGTTATGTATTTTGTTTTATTTGGTTTTTAGCTAACTTCTCTTCTTTCTGACCTTTTCAAGTCTAGTGCAGTTCTCTCACGGGCGCGCGGCGCGCGCGCGCGCGCGTGTGTGTGTGTGTATGTGTGTGTGTGTGTATGTGTGTGTGTGTGGTATGTGTGTTGCGTGTTTGTTTGTCGTGTGTTGTTTGTGTGTGTGTGTGTGTGTGTGTGTGTGTGTGTGTGTGTGGTGTGTGTGTGGTGTGGCGCGCGCGGCGTGCGTGTATGTGTATGTGTGTGTGTGTGTGTGTGTTATGAGAGAGAGAGAGAGAGAGAGAGAGAGAGAGAGAGAGGGTAGAGAGAGAGAGACGAAGAGAGACAGCGGGGCACACACCCCACACACACACACACACGCGCGCGCGCGCGCGCGCGCGCCACACACACACACCACACACACACAGCGCGCGCGCGCGCCCACACACCACACACACAACAACCACGGTTCGTTGGTTGATTGTTTGTGTGTTTTTTTGTTTGTTTCTTTTTTGTTTGCTTTATAATTATCTTTCCGTTTTTTGTTTCGTACTAACTTTCGTTCTTTGTTTTAGTTCATCTGAACGTTCTCTGCCCTTTCTTGTGTTCTATCCTCTATCCATGATTTGTTTTGCCTTTTTATTTCATGTCAACTTTGTTCTTTTGTTTCTTTGCTATCTAAATGTGTGAAGAGAAAGAGACTTATCAAACAGTTCGCATTCTTAAGATGGCATCCTGATCGTCAATCCATGGAAACATGTAAGGTGATATAGAGGAACATCATTCCAAGGTATTCCAAATACGTCCACTAATGATATTGTTTCTGATAACGTACATCAAACAGCCTGGCTTTTTTGACAAATGATTTTTAGGGCTTATGGGGTGGTAGTATCTGCTCAAAGTTTGTGTTCATTTCTTCAAACTCCTGTTTCGCATTTTTTTTCTGTAGTTTCTTGTGGGTTTTTATTTCATATTTTGTCTGTAATTTGTCTCTGTTCGTTTTTTTTTTTCATATCTTCATTCTTGTTTTCGTTCCCGTTAATTTTAGTTCCTTGTTTCTGTCTGCTTTTAAGTTTGTTTGTTAATTCGGTAGTTGTTTTCAATTTTTCTTTTTAATGTACTGCATTCTCTGTCACTTTGCCCTCCTATTTCTACTTTGTTATGATGTAAAATTAAAAAAGAATAAAAAGCAATTACATGAGTCAGTTGTATCTGCGTAAGAATGTGCGCATCTTGTCTGCTTTCCCAGCTCATTGATGGAATTTGTTGTTTAACTTTTTTTAAAATTTCATTACAAACATTTACATGAACATAGAACATACATAAGCAATAAGAATTTTGGAGAAAAAAAAAAAGAGAATTCAGCAATCACACAAGCAAGAAAAAATTTCACATTTCTCATTTGAAAAAAAAAGAAAAAAGAAAAGAAAAGTAGGTTTTGAAGAAAAAGTGGAGGGAGGGGAGGAGAAAAAGAGAGAAGATGAGAGAGAGAGAGAGAGAGAGAGAGAGAGAGAGAGAGAGAGAGAGAGAGAGGGGAGGGGGGGAGACAGAGACAGAGAGAGACAGAAGAGAGGGACAACGTTGGATGGATTACATTCAATCAATATGTTGACACAAGTTACTTTCACAAAGTAAATCACACTGGCCAGAAAACAAAAACATAACCATCAATAAAAGAGATAATAATGATGTCAGAACAGACATATGTACAGACTCATCTGCAACATTAGAGTAGTCTGTGTGTGCAGAGATCAAAGCATAACAGGTTACTAAAAGTTGACAAAGCGTTTAAGTCTGTGAATATGGGTCATAGGATACAGATCGAGCAATGTTTAAATAGTTAATCATTCACAAATAATGGTTTGTACACTAACCATTTCACAGTGAAATCTACATGGGTCAATTTTTTAGTATGTGTTCTTCAATTTTATACCGATTCCTTAGTTTCCTTAGAAATGCACTTACTTGTGGTAGACTGTTTTGTACTTTACAAGTGTATATATAGCATTTTGCGTAGAGAATTATAAAATAAAAGATTACATCACTAGAAATTGCTGCATCATTACCAAATAGTATCAGTGACTCTGTTAGCCGCACATTGTGTGCATTCATACATATTTTTTTCATTAAATCAGTGAGATTATTCCAGAATAATTGTACATAATGACACTTCCAGAACACATGATCAATACTATCTTTATACTCTCCACAAAAGTCACGTCTGTCATTATTTTTTACACCAATTTCCTTTAATATGATATTTGTACATAGACATCTATGTATTATTTTTAGCTGAAACCACTGGAGTTTTACATCCTGTATCTTGTGTGCGTATAAAAAACAAGATTTCCAGTCATGGGATGTTGAGAGCTTGACATCCCATTTTTCGCAGCATTTAGGCGTTACGTTATTTGTAATCAATAGATCATAATATAATCTACAACGTTTGTAAACTGCAAACAGTTGTTTAAAACACAATGATGAGTTTCGGTATGTATTGTTATTTATATTAATGCCAGACTTTTTTGCATAGTCAAGTATTACAGATCTGTAACCAGCGTAAGTAAGGAAATTGATATTAATATCATACTGATCCTTGAAACGTGTGTAAGTGAGGAACTGCCCATTATCATCAAAGAAATGGGCAACACAAAATATGTTTTTGTTATGCAATACTTGTGAGACGATAAATTTTCTTCCCATTTGAAACCGCTTGTTATAGCATAAAGGTTCGGCAAGAAGTTCAGCAGAATTTTTAGGAATGCATTTGTAGTAAAACACTTTATATGCTTCAAGAACTTCTGACCAAAACTGATTGTATTTAGTGAATTTTGAGACAAACTCTGGTCCATACGTATCAATAAGTTCCCACTCGGGAAAGTTATGCAACAGAAGACTTTTCCATTTATGTTTTGTTTTCTCAGCTTTACGAATCCATGAAAGTTTTAAAGATAAGACAAATGTTTTCAAATCAGGAAGGCCAATGCCCTCATTCTTTACACTATTGTATGAAATGTTTCGACTGATTTTGTCTGGTTTCCTGTTCCAAATAAATTTATAACAAATTTGTTGACACGTTTGAGAAAATATGTCTGGTGGGTTTGGTAAAAGGAGCCAGAGATGAGTCAGCTTTGAAAGTATTATAGATTTTAATATTGCAACTCTGCCAAGAGGTGTGATCTGACGTTTGACCCATATTTTGAACAGATACTTTACTTCTGCTAATTTTTCTGAGTAATTAACTTCAAGACATCCTTTTAAATCATTAGTGAACCAAATACCTAACACACGAAATTTCGGCGGATTCCAGTTTAAATCTATAATGTTCCATATAACGAGCTGTGGAATTTTTGCGACTCTCTAGCCAAATCACACTAGTTTTGCCCGAGTTTATATGAGCCCTGAGACAGAATTAAACCTGTCATGGAATTCTTGGTTCCTGTCTGACTTAAGCTAATGAAGAAAAACATCGCTCGTGTGTTAGAGGAAGTCAGTCATTTGACATTTAGCTTCCTCAGTGGTCGTGAGGACACGGGCATGTCTTCACAAGCAGGTGCATCATAAACACACACACACACACACACACACACACACACACACACACACACACAAACACACACGCACGCGCACACAGACACACACACACACACACACACACACACACACACACACACACACACACACACACACACACACACACACACACACACACACAACATGTGCACTTGTGTGTGTTTGTGTGTGTGTGTGTGTGTGCAGTTTAAGTATGGCATACATTTGCCTGCCCAAGGGTAGGCTTCAGCTTTGCAAGAAATAAAGTAAAGGTGTCTGCTAAAGATTTTGATGTTTTTTCTTAATTGTTTCTAGTTATCGTTTCCTGCGTTTCGTCTTCAGACACCAATCAAAAGATAGTTAGCGTTTCCTGCGTTTCGTCTTCAGACACCAATCAAAAGATAGTTAGCGTTTCCTGCGTTTCGTCTTCAGACACCAATCAAAAGATAGTTAGCGTTTCCTGCGTTTCGTCTTCAGACACCAATCAAAAGATAGTTAGCGTTTCCTGCGTTTCGCCTTCAGGCACCAATCAAAAGATAGTTAGCGTTTCCTGCGTTTCGTCTTCAGACACCAATCAAAAGATAGTTAGCGTTTCCTGCGTTTCGTCTTCAGACACCAATCAAAAGATAGTTAGCGTTTCCTGCGTTTCGCCTTCAGGCACCAATCAAAAGTTAGCGTTTCCTGCGTTTCGTCTTCAGACACCAATCAAAAGATAGTTAGCGTTTCCTGCGTTTCGTCTTCAGACACCAGTCAAAAGATATATTTTACTGAAGCAGCCAATGCTCTGAAGCTGTAGATTGGAAGTGTTCTTCACACAGATAAATAAATAGACAGAGAGACAGACAGAAGGATAGATATAGAGACAAATAGATAGACAGACAGACAGACAGACAGACGGTGGGAGAGAGAAAGAGAGAGAGAGAGACGAGAGGAGAGAGAGAGAGAGAGAAGACGAGACAGACAGACAGACAAACTAGGCAGAGAGAGAGAGAGAGAGAGAGAGAGAGGGAGGAGAGAGAGAGAGAGAGAGAGAGAGAGAGAGAGGAGAGAGAGAGAGGAGCTGGGTCGGTAGATAGGTAGGTAGGTAGTTCAGTCGATCAGACGATTGATCAATCGATAGAAAGATAGATTGATATATCGTTCGATCGAGAGAGAGAGAGAGAGAGAGAGAGAGAGAGAGAGAAGAGAGAGAGAGAGAGAGAGAGAGATGGAAGGATGGATGGATGAATGGATGGATGGAGAATGGATAAGATAGATAGTAGTTTGAGAGATAGAGGGATAATGAAGATAGATAGATAGATAGATAGATAGATAGATAGATGAAGAAATACATGGACAGATAGATAGATAGATAGATACTCTGATAGACAGACAGAGAAACAGAGAGATAGACAGACAGATATACAGACAGACAGGCAGACAGCATAGCACATATTAAAACTTTTGAAAACCCCACCGTTTAAAACTCCAGTCACTACCAGTAAGTCATCAGGAAAGACTGCACAGATGCACCATGGCGCGCCACACATCCCACAGACATTATTGTTTCCATGAATCGTTTCTTGTCAGGGGGTAAAGCAGTATCCAGTAGTCTGCCCGGTAAGTTCAGAGCGAAGCGAGGTAGCCATTGCTGTTAGGTCTGCGGCTGTAGGCTCTGAAAGAACTAGGCTGTGACAAGGCACTCACTTTAGGAGCATGAAGTGTTCCTTGTCAGCCGTTAACCCGACTCCAGTAGCAGACAGGATGAGCTCATAACAGAGTGAAACAGCTGTCACTTGGCGTTCTTCTGACTTCCACTTGAGACTGATCGCAGACTTACAGGGCACTCACTGGAGACCGATTCTTTTTCGCCACTCGCTTTCGCTTAAAGGCAAGTCTGTCATATCGGCTAATACCTTTCAACCAAGACATACTTTCAATGGCTACTCAACCCGTGCGGCTCGAGACTGAAAGATAGAGGGCTAAGTTTACATTATCAGTCTGTCTGTCTGACTGTCGGTCATTTACTCTCTGTCTGTGTCCAATTCTGTCTGTCTGTCTGCCTGCACTCCTGCCAAGACATCACACACGATACCCAAGACAGGGATTATCGCCTGCACTCCTGTCAAGACATCATCACACGATACCCAAGACAGGGATTATCGCCTGCACTCCTGTCAAGACATCATCACACGATACCCAAGACAGGGATGATCGCCTGCACTACACGTACCCAAAGGAACCCCATCATCATCACACGATACCCAAGACAGGGATGATCGCCTGCACTCCTGCCAAGACATCATCACACACGATACCCATAGATACAGGGATGATCGCCTGCACTCCTGCAAAGACATCATCACACGATACCCAAGACAGGGATGATCGCCTGCACTCCTGCCAAGACATCATCACACGATACCCAAGACAGGGATGATCGCCTGCACTCCTGCCAAGACATCATCACACGATACCCAAGACAGGGATGATCGCCTGCACTCCTGTCAAGACATCACACACGATACCCAAGACAGGGATTATCGCCTGCACTCCTGCCCCCTATCAGCCCTGTTTCCAAGCTGTGGGTAATACGCGTTTTGGTCCTACCA
>CM065718.1:78813086-78838086 GCA_033310375.1 Conus canariensis
CGATGGTTCCCTCATGCAGCTAGTGAAGGGTTTTCATTTTTATAATATACATTTTTTTTAATTTCGAATCTTTGCCAGGTGATTATTATAATGATGGAAGAATTGTTAACCTATACTTGTTAACCTACACTGTGTGTGTGTGTGAACTATATATATATATATATATATATATATATATATATATAGTTCACACACACACACACACACACCACACACACAAACACACACACACACAAACACACACACACACACACACACACACACACCACACACAACACACACACAACACACACACACACATGTGCGCGGACGCGCAAACGATCATGAGTGCATGCGCTTCCAGTACACTTCAAACCAAGACCTTTATTAAACAAAAGAGAACGAAAGAAAAGGAAATGTTGCATACTCTCTGTACAAAACGGGAACAAGTAATATAGCAAAAGAAAACCTCATTTCATCGTCTTCTACAATCAAAATGATCTTTGGAATTGACGCCCATAACGTGCAGGAAAAAACATCGGACGACTAAGATAAAAAGAATGGTCATTTCCTCTTCATTTGCATGATTGTTAGGACTGTGTGCAGTGCTTTGTGATGATTGCCAGGATCGATAATGCCAAGATCGATGAAGCGAAGTTCATTGAATGTCTGATGTACAGAAGTTTAATGCTGCATGGCATGGTGGCCATTAAGCAAATCCCATGTTCAGTGTAGATCTTATGCATGCAAAAGAAAGCCACTGTGAGGATGGCAGAAAATAACTGGCAGCAGAAAGGTTTGTTCCAGACAAGACCATGTGGACCGACACATAATGACAGGGAACAGAGGCTCCTTACTGTATCCAAAGACTCGCAGCGGCTATAGCGTTTCCAATTTCATACACGTCGCGAAAAATTAGTGATAATGAATTTCTATCATACAATAAAAAAGTGCAGTTGCCTACAATACAGTGTTATTCAATAAAGAGAACTGCAAAGCAATATGATGCAGTATAATGAAGTACAAGAATACAATGCGATTAAATATTAGATTGGGTCTAGGGGGCCTGTGATTTCATGTAAATCTGCTTTGCATCATGATGCGTTTTCTTGGGTTTTCTTCTTTTTTTGCATTCAGTTCTATTGAATTTTACTGCACTTATCTTGCTATCATATTGTATTGAATCCATTACACTTTGTACTGCACTGTGTCAGCCTGTTTCATAGCTTTCATACAGTGTATCCCTTTAATACGGTCCATCTCTCTCTCTCTCTCTCTCTCTCTCTCTCTCTCTCTCTCTTATACACACCCCTTCCCCACCCTCCCCACCTGCTCTGCCCACCCCATTGCCAGTGTCTTGTTATTTCACTCTGCCCGCTTTTCTGTTTGCCTTTAGCCACAGACTTTGCTGATCTTGCCTGATGGAAGTCTCACACCAGCAGTGACGTTCTCTCACCACACACTCTGTTGGGACACTTGCGATTGCACCTGTCACTTTGATGGTCGACCATGTGCTCTTATTACCCACTGATTTATGACCATTTGCCTTTTCCATCGTGTGGGAATGCATGTCCACAGTGTTGCAGGCAGGCGCTGGCATGTCATAACTGGCTGGTGGCAGGATAAACTGCTGTTGCTTGCTATATAAAAAAGGGGGAAAAAAGAAATTAAAAAAAAAGAGAAAGGGGAAAAAAACACACCCACCCAGAGATGACTGATCTCTGTACCATTTATTGCTGAATTGAAAGTATTTCATGTTTCATTTATATTGGTGATTTTAAGCCTGCATATTATGATACTAACATTATATTGATGCGAGGGTTTTTTGTATACGAACAAACGCATATTTTTGCATGCTTATTCCAATCCTTTAGAATAATAAAAATCAAAGCATCGTATTACACACACACACACACACACACGCGCGCGCGCGCGCGCGCGCGCACGCACGCACGCACGCACACGCGCACGCACGCACGCACACACGCACACACACCACACACACACACACACACACACACACACACACAGGCACTTGCATACGCCTACGCATACACGTGAACACACACAAAAACACACACATACACACACCGCACACACACGCACACACAAACGCACACAACACACACACACACACACACACACACACACACACACACACACACACACACACAACACAAGCACACACACATTCACTCACTCACTCACTCTCTCTCTCTCTCTCTCTCCTACACACACACACACACACACACACACACACACACACCAACACCACACGTGTGTGTGTGTGTGAGTGTGTATGTGTGTGTGTGTGAGTGTGTGTGTGTGTATGCGTGCGTGCGTGCGCGCGCGCGCACGCGCGCGCGCGCGGTGTGTGTGTGTGTGTTGTGTGTGTGTCTGTAATGTGTGTGTGTGTGTGTGTGTGTGTGTGTGTGTGTGTGTCTGTAATGTGTGTGTGTGTGTGTGTGTGTGTGTGTGTGTGTGTGTGTGTGTGTGCGTTTGTGCATGCGTGTGTGTGTGTGGGCGAGAGAGAGAGAGAGAGAGAGGAGAGAGAGAGAGAGAGAGAGAGAGACAGAGACAGAGGAGAGGGAGAGAAGAGAGGGAGAGAGAGAGACAGCGAGTTCATACTCGACACTGATATCTTTATGTCATTATCACAGAGGTCTTTTGACGAGGAAGGAGGAGTAACAGGAAAATAAACACACACACACACACACACACACACACACACACACACACACACACACACACACACAAACACAACACACACACACACACACACACACACACACACACCACCACGCACGCACTCACGCACGTACGCACGCACACACGCACTCACGCACGCACGCACGCGCGCACGCACAGGCACACGATTGCTTACACTCGCGCACTGAAGTATTTTTAGAATGAAATTTAATTTTAGTAATCACGAGAAATGCCAAACTAGCGAATTGCATATTTTTTAACCGTATTTGATGTTTATCGCACAACGCTTTCCGGGAACAGTTAGTGTTCTCTTGTGATCCTGTCTTCTGTTATTTATTCCCAATAGCCCACACGTAGACTGAATAACACAACAACAAGCATGGAAACAAAGAAAGAAGAAGAAAATGAGGAGATGTTCAAGTCATATCACACTTAATTCATGTTATTGGGATTTGACTAAATTTTCATATGACATAAAAAGTCCATATTGGTCATAGATATCATTTATTAACAAAAATCGCATGCAAAAATAAAAACATATACAATTACAAATATGTATATATTCACGTATATATAATTGTAATTCTATATTATAATTGTGCATCAGTGTTGACCTCACTCTATCAAGAGAAAGGTATTGAGATGAATAACTTTGATGATGTCAATACTGTCTTATATGATCCATATACTGGATAGTAAAAACAACCAACATTGTGTTGTTGCAAATTTTCGGTTTGTTTAAAACCTTCCTCAAGCTAAAACGCAGAAGACCTGCCAATTACAGCGATAGTCCATATGTTGCTGAAATTGCCATGGTTATTTCGCAATCACAGGTTGCAACATTTTTATAAAGATCAATAATCTTATGTACCACTAGGGTATTTCACTATGTAAATATGCATATATCGGATGTGGGTTTGAAAGTTCTGACATGGAACAAGAACAAGAACAAGAACAAGAACATATTTTATTGCCATATGAAAACCAGAGGTTTTGTGGGGCACAGATGATCAAGTTCAGACATTCAACTAAACTAAACTAATCCCAGCGTTGTCACATCTTGCAACATAACATTAGTAGCAGAAAGAAAAAGCACAGTGTGTATCAGAGTCTGATTAAATTTTCTGTCTCCGAAGAGAAAAACACAACAGGATATACTGGGCAAGTACAGGTTGGAAGCAGTCCAATAACATGAGCTCCGAGGGTTTTGTCATGTTAGTCTGTGGTGGAAAATCAGTTTTTATGATCTTTGTCATCAGGTCATAACGTTGTTGGTCAAATAATTTGCAGTCATCGAGAAAATGTAGTTCGTCCTCAACGACGTGGCATGTCGTGCATAATCTGTCTTCTCTGTCAGTGTTGGTATAACGGCCCCTCTCAATTTGGAGGTCATGGGCACTTATTCGTAATCTAGTTAGTGCTCGTCTGCAATCTGTGTCAGTGTGTTGCTCCAAATAAGCCGCCTGTTTGTATTCGGTAGTAACTGTGGCATAAAATTTGAGCTTGGATGTGCTTTCGTTCTTTTGTTTCTTCCAAAACTCAATATAAAACCTTTCCAGCTTCGCATTGATTAGAAACTTCAGGCGAGTCACACTAAATGTACCCTGATTTTCCCAGACATGCTGCAATCCTATCGTTGACAAGGTTTGTCGTATAAACTTCGTCCATTTGCTTTCTTCGGTGCACTGAGAGATCATTAAAATCTGTTGTTGATAAGAGTCTTGGTCTGACTCTAATATGTGTATCCAGAATGCGATAGTCTGGGTTATCACTTTAAAAGTAATCGGGAATCTTCCCAGTTCGCCCAAAACCGGTAATGTCATTGCTTTCCTATGAACTCTTAATAATTGCCTGCAGAATTTAATGTGTGCAGTTTCCTGTGGGAATTTGTGGATGATACGTTGAGTGTGGAGGGATTTTTTGTTTTGTTTTGTTTGTTTGTTGTTGTTTTTTTAAAGTGTGTAATATCATCTGACGATGAAAAGACATGACATAATCCACAGCCCTGAACAATATATATATAATATATATATATATATATTCTTCTTTGAACCCTTGGTGGTGAGAACACTACAGAATTACGGACTGTGGTGAGTCTCTATTTGACGCCAAGAGCACAGATACAATCAGCCGTGTCTCCCTGATGAGTTCCGATCCAGCGGACGAAAGGCCTAGGAGCAGGCGATACATGTAGATCTGCCTTCGAGAGGGATTGCGATGGTTCCCTCATGCAGCTAGTGAAGGGTTTTCATTTTTATAATATACATTGTTTGAAATTTCGAATCTTTGCCAAGTGATTACTATAATGATGGAAGAATTGTTAACCTACACTTGTTTTCCCCCACTACTTAATTGTTCAGCATTATATATATATATATATATATATATATATATATATATATATATATAGTTCACACACACACACACACACACACACACACACACACACACACACACACACACACACACACACACACGTGCGCGCAAACAATCATGAGTGCATGCACTTCCAGTACACTTCAAACCAAGACCTTTATTAAACAAAAGAGAACGAAAGAAAAGGAAATGTTGCATACCCTCTGTACAAAACGGGAACAAGTAATATAGCAAAAGAAAACCTCATTTCATCGTCTTCTACAATCAACATGATCTTTGGAATTAATACCCATAACGTGCAGGAAAAACTTCGGACGACTAAGATAAAAAGAATGGTCATTTCCTCTTCATTTGCATGATTGTTAGGACTGTGTGCAGTGCTTTGTGATGATTGCCAGGATCGATAATGCCAAGATCGATGAAGCGAAGTTCATTGAATGTCTGATGTACAGAAGTTTAATGCTGCATGGCACGGTGGCCATAAAGCAAATCCCATGTTTAGTGTAGATCTTATACATGCAAAAGAAAGCCACTGTAAGGATGGCAGAAAATAACTGGCAGCAGAAAGGTTTGTTCCAGACAAGACCATGTGGACCGACACATAATGACAGGGAACAGAGGCTCCTTACTGTATCCAAAGACTCCCAGCGGCTATAGCGTTTCTAATCTCACACACGTCGAGAAAAATTAGTGATGATGAAGTTCATACAATAAAATGTGCAGTTGCCTACAATACAGTGTTATTCAATAAAGAGAACTGCAAAGCAATATGATGCAGTATAATGAAGTACAAGAATACAATGCGATTAAATATTAGATTGGGTCTAGGGGGCCTGTGATTTCATGTAAATCTGCTTTGCATCATGATGCGTTTTCTTGGGTTTTCTTCTCTATTTTTCCATTCAGTTCTATTGAATTTTACTGCACTTATCTTGCTATCATATTGTATTGAATCCATTGCACATTGTACTGCACTGTGTCAGCCTGTTTCATAGCTTTCATACAGTGTATCCCTTTAATACGGTCCATCTCTCTCTCTCTCTCTCTCTCTCTCTCTCCTCTCTCTCTCTCTCTCTCTTATACACACCCCTTCCCCACCCTCCCCACCTGCTCTGCCCACCCCATTGCCAGTGTCTTGTTATTTCACTCTGCCCGCTTTTCTGTTTGCCTTTAGCCACAGACTTTGCTGATCTTGCCTGATGGAAGTCTCACACCAGCAGTGACGTTCTCTCACCACACACTCTGTTGGGACACTTGCGATTGCACCTGTCACTTTGATGGTCGACCATGTGCTCTTATTACCCACTGATTTATGACCATTTGCCTTTTCCATCGTGTGGGAATGCATGTCCACAGTGTTGCAGGCAGGCGCTGGCATGTCATAACTGGCTGGTGGCAGGTAAACTGCTGTTGCTTGCTATATAAAAAAGGGGGAAAAAAAGAAATTAAAAAAAAGAGAAAGGGGAAAAAAACACACCCACCCAGAGATGACTGATCTCTGTACCATTTTTGCTGAATTGAAAGTATTTCATGTTTCATTTATATTGGTGATTTTAAGCCTGCATATTATGATACTAACATTATATTGATGCGAGGGTTTTTTGTATACGAACAAACGCATATTTTTGCATGCTTATTCCAATCCTTTAGAATAATAAAAATCAAAGCATCGTATTACACACACACACACACACACACACCGCGCGCGCGCGCGCGCACGCACGCACGCACGCACACGCGCACGCACGCACGCACGCACACACAACACACACACACACACACACACACACACACACACACACACACACAGGCACTTGCATACGCCTACGCATACACGTGAACACACACAAACACACACACATACACACACCGCACACACACGCACACACAAACGCACACACACACACACCACACACACACACACACAACACACCCACACACAAGCACACACACATTCACTCACTCACTCACTCTCTCTCTCTCTCTCTCTCTTACACACACACACACACACACACAACACACCACACAACACACACACACCAACCGCACACGTGTGTGTGTGTGTGTGTGAGTGTGTATGTGTGTGTGTGTGAGTGTGTGTGTGTGTATGCGTGCGTGCGTGCGCGCGCGCGGCGCGCGCGCGCGTGTGTGTGTGTGTGTGTGTGTGTGTGTGTGTGTAATGTGTGTGTGTGTGTGTGTGTGTGTGTGTGTGTCTGTCAATGTGTGTGTGTGTGTGTGTGTGTGTGGTGTGTGTGTGGTGTGTGTGGTGCGTTTGTGCATGCGTGTGTGTGTGTGGGCGAGAGAGAGAGAGAGAGAGAGAGAGAGAGAGAGAGACGAAGAGAGAGAGAAGCAGAGACAGAGAGAGGGAGAGAGAGGGAGAGAGAGAGACAGGAGTTTCATACTCTGACACTGATATCTTTATGTCATTATCACAGAGGTCTTTGACGAGGAAGGAGAGTAACAGGAAAATAACACACACACACACACACACACACACACACACACACACACACACACACACACACACACACACAAACACAACACACACACACACACACACACACACACACACACACACCACGCACTCACGCACGTACGCACGCACACACGCACTCACGCACGCACGCACGCGCGCACGCACAGGCACACGATTGCTTACACTCGCGCACTGAAGTATTTTTAGAATGAAATTTAATTTTAGTAATCACGAGAAATGCCAAACTAGCGAATTGCATATTTTTTAACTGTATTTGATGTTTATCGCACAACGCTTTCCGGGAACAGTTAGTGTTCTCTTGTGATCCTGTCTTCTGTTATTTATTCCCAATAGCCCACACGTAGACTGAATAACACAACAACAAGCATGGAAACAAAGAAAGAAGAAGAAAATGAGGAGATGTTCAAGTCATATCACACTTAATTCATGTTATTGGGATTTGACTAAATTTTCATATGACATAAAAAGTCCATATTGGTCATAGATATCATTTATTAACAAAAATCGCATGCAAAAATAAAAACATATACAATTACAAATATGTATATATTCACGTATATATAATTGTAATTCTATATTATAATTGTGCATCAGTGTTGACTCACTCTATCAAGAGAAAGGTATTGAGATGAATAACTTTGATGATGTCAATACTGTCTTATATGATCCATATACTGGATAGTAAAAACAACCAACATTGTGTTGTTGCAAATTTTCGGTTTGTTTAAAACCTTCCTCAAGCTAAAACGCAGAAGACCTGCCAATTACAGCGATAGTCCATATGTTGCTGAAATTGCCATGGTTATTTCGCAATCACAGGTTGCAACATTTTTATAAAGATCAATAATCTTATGTACCACTAGGGTATTTCACTATGTAAATATGCATATATCGGATGTGGGTTTGAAAGTTCTGACATGGAACAAGAACAAGAACAAGAACAAAAGAAAAAACATATTTTATTGCCATATGAAAACCAGAGGTTTTGTGGGGCACAGATGATCAAGTTCAGACATTCAACTAAACTAAACTAATCCCAGCGTTGTCACATCTTGCAACATAACATTAGTAGCAGAAAGAAAAAGCACAGTGTGTATCAGAGTCTGATTAAATTTTCTGTCTCCGAAGAGAAAAACACAACAGGATATACTGGGCAAGTACAGGTTGGAAGCAGTCCAATAACATGAGCTCCGAGGGTTTTGTCATGTTAGTCTGTGGTGGAAAATCAGTTTTTATGATCTTTGTCATCAGGTCATAACGTTGTTGGTCAAATAATTTGCAGTCATCGAGAAAATGTAGTTCGTCCTCAACGACGTGGCATGTCGTGCATAATCTGTCTTCTCTGTCAGTGTTGGTATAACGGCCCCTCTCAATTTGGAGGTCATGGGCACTTATTCGTAATCTAGTTAGTGCTCGTCTGCAATCTGTGTCAGTGTGTTGCTCCAAATAAGCCGCCTGTTTGTATTCGGTAGTAACTGTGGCATAAAATTTGAGCTTGGATGTGCTTTCGTTCTTTTGTTTCTTCCAAAACTCAATATAAAACCTTTCCAGCTTCGCATTGATTAGAAACTTCAGGCGAGTCACACTAAATGTACCCTGATTTTCCCAGACATGCTGCAATCCTATCGTTGACAAGTTTGTCGTATAAACTTCGTCCATTTGCTTTCTTCGGTGCACTGAGAGATCATTGACTGATAAATCTGTTGTTGATAAGAGTCTTGGTCTGACTCTAATATGTGTATCCAGAATGCGATAGTCTGGGTTATCACTTTAAAAGTAATCGGGAATCTTCCAGTTCGCCCAAAACCGGTAATGTCATTGCTTTCCTATGAACTCTTAATAATTGCCTGCAGAATTTAATGTGTGCAGTTTCCTGTGGGAATTTGTGGATGATACGTTGAGTGTGGAGGGATTTTTTGTTTTGTTTTGTTTGTTTGTTGTTGTTTTTTTAAAGTGTGTAATATCATCTGACGATGAAAAGACATGACATAATCCACAGAACTGAACAATATATATATATATATTATATTATATATATATATTCTTCTTTGAACCCTTGGTGGTGAGAACACTACAGAATTACGGACTGTGGTGAGTCTCTATTTGACGCCAAGAGCACAGACACAATCAGCCGTGTCTCCCTGATGAGTTCCGATCCAGCGGACGAAAGGCCTAGGAGCAGGCGATACATGTAGATCTGCCTTCGAGAGGGATTGCGATGGTTCCCTCATGCAGCTAGTGAAGGGTTTTCATTTTTATAATATACATTGTTTAAAATTTCGAATCTTTGCCAAGTGATTACTATAATGATGGAAGAATTGTTAACCTACACTTGTTTTCCCCCACTACTTAATTGTTCAGCATTATATATATATATATATAATATATATAATATATATATATATATATATAGTTCACACACACACACACACACACACACACACACACACACACACACACACACACACACGCGCGCGCGCGCGCGCGCGCGGCGCGCGCGCAAACAATCATGAGTGCATGCACTTCCAGTACACTTCAAACCAAGACCTTTATTAAACAAAAGAGAACGAAAGAAAAGGAAATGTTGCATACCCTCTGTACAAAACGGGAACAAGTAATATAGCAAAAGAAAACCTCATTTCATCGTCTTCTACAATCAACATGATCTTTGGAATTGACGCCCATAACGTGCAGGAAAAACTTCGGACGACTAAGATAAAAAGAATGGTCATTTCCTCTTCATTTGCATGATTGTTAGGACTGTGTACAGTGCTTTGTGATGATTGCCAGGATCGATAATGCCAAGATCGATGAAGCGAAGTTCATTGAATGTCTGATGTACAGAAGTTTAATGCTGCATGGCACGGTGGCCATAAAGCAAATCCCATGTTTAGTGTAGATCTTATACATGCAAAAGAAAGCCACTGTAAGGATGGCAGAAAATAACTGGCAGCAGAAAGGTTTGTTCCGGACAAGACCATGTGGACCGACACATAATGACAGGGAACAGAGGCTCCTTACTGTATCCAAAGACTCCCAGCGGCTATAGCGTTTCTAATCTCACACACGTCGAGAAAAATTAGTGATGATGAAGTTCATACAATAAAATGTGCAGTTGCCTACAATACAGTGTTATTCAATAAAGAGAACTGCAAAGCAATATGATGCAGTATAATGAAGTACAAGAATACAATGCGATTAAATATTAGATTGGGTCTAGGGGGCCTGTGATTTCATGTAAATCTGCTTTGCATCATGATGCGTTTTCTTGGGTTTTCTTCTTTTTTTGCCATTCAGTTCTATTGAATTTTACTGCACTTATCTTGCTATCATATTGTATTGAATCCATTGCACATTGTACTGCACTGTGTCAGCCTGTTTCATAGCTTTCATACAGTGTATCCCTTTAATACGGTCCATCTCTCCCCTCTCTCTCTCTCTCTCTCTCTCTCTCTCTCTCTCTCTCTCTCTCTCTCTCTCTTATACACACCCATTCCCCACCCTCCCCACCTGCTCTGCCCACCCCATTGCCAGTGTCTTGTTATTTCACTCTGCCCGCTTTTCTGTTTGCCTTTAGCCACAGACTTTGCTGATCTTGCCTGATGGAAGTCTCACACCAGCAGTGATGTTCTCTCACCACACACTCTGTTGGGACACTTGCGATTGCACCTGTCACTTTGATGATCGACCATGTGCTTTTATTACCCACTGATTTATGACCATTTGCCTTTTCCATCGTGTGGGAATGCATGTCCACAGTGTTGCAGCCAGGCGCTGGCATGCCATAACTGGCTGGTGGCAGGGTAAACTGCTGTTGCTTGCTATATAAAAAAGGGGGAAAAAAGAAATTAAAAAAAAGAGAAAGGGGAAAAACACACCCCACCAGAGATGACTGATCTCTGTACCATTCATTGCTGAATTGAAAGTATTTCATGTTTTATTTATATTGGTGATTTTAAGCCTGCATATTATGATACTAACATTATATTGATGCGAGGGTTTTTTGTATACGAACAAACGCATATTTTTGCATGCTTATTCCAATCCTTTAGAATAATAAAAATCAAAGCATCGTATTACACACACACACACCACACACACACACACACACACACACACACACACGCACGCGCGCACGCACGACACGCACGCACGCACGCAGGCACACACACACACACACACACACACAACCACGCACGCACGCACGCACGCACGCACGCAGGCACACACACACACACACACACACACACACACACACACACACACACACACACACACACAGGCACTTGCATACGCCTACGCATACACGTGAACACACACAAACACACACATACACACACCGCACACACACGCACACACAAACACACACACACACACACACACACACACACACACACACACACACACACACACACACACACACACAAGCACACACACATTCACTCACTCACTCACTCTTCTCTCTCTCTCTCTCTCTCTCTCTTTACACAACACACACACACACACACACACACAACACACACACATACACACACACACACGCACACACACACACACACACACACTCGCACACACACACCGCGCGCGCCGCGCGCGCCGCGCGCACGCACGCACGCACGCACGCACGCACGCACGTACTCTCCCTCCCTCCCTCTCTCTCTCTCTCTCTCTCTCTCTCTCTCTCTCTCTCTCTCTCTCTCTTTTGAAGTTCTTACAACAAATCTCAGCAATGCCTTTGCAATCGTTACTCCGAGTAGAGAGGACAGATTGTCAATACCTAACCAAGTATATTTTCCATGTTGTTGATATACGAAAACGCTGTCTTGAAGTTGACCACACAAACGATAATAAATGAGTTAAATGTATTTTTTGTAACTGATGGAGCTAGTGATTATTGCTTGATTTTTGTCTTTGATCATCCCTGTTCCCCACATCTCCATTCTCCTTTTCCATCTCCCCGCCATCCCTCTTTTTGCGTTTGTATTATGGCCTATGGCTGAGGTACAATAAACACTCGGACTCGGACTCGACTCTCTCTCTCTCTCTCTCTCTCTCTCTCTCTCTCTCTCTCTGTCTGTCTGTCTGTCTGTCTAGCACACACACACACACACACACACACACACACACACACACACGCGCGCGCGCGCGCGCGCGCGCACGCACACACACACACATGTGCACGTACGCTCAAACACATGTGCGCGCACGCGCAAACACACACACACACACACACACACACACACACACACACACACACACACACACACACCACGCGCGCGCGCGCGCGCGCACACACAACATCATGCGTGCATGTGCCAGTCCACTGCAGTTCGAAGAAAGATCTTTACCGAGAAAAAAGACTTTCACACATTGTCAGCAGAAAAGGGGGAAAAGATATAGCAACATGAAACCTCATGACCTCGTCTTCTACAACCAACATGGTGTTTGTAATTAAAGCTCATGACGTGCTAGAAAAAAAAAAAACAACAAACAAAAAAAAACGTTCTGATGGAGATGGGAGACTGGTCATTTCCTCTTCATTTGCATGTTTGTTAGGACTGTGTGCACTGCTTTGTGATGATTGCCAGGATCAATAATGCCAAGATCGATGAAGCGAAGTTAATTGAAGATCTGCAATGTACATAAGTTTAATGGTGCAGGGCATAATGGCCATAAACCAAAATTCCGTTCGAGGCGTGGATCTGATACATGCAAGCGAAATCCACTATGAGAATGACAGAAAATTGCTGCCAGCAGAAAGAATTGTTCCAGTAAATAGCATGTGGACCGACACAATGCCAGAACAAAGGACCCTTTTTATCCACAATCATAGCGGGTAAAATGTTGCCAATTTCATGTTGAGAATATCTACTGAGAATGAAGTTCTACAATACAGGATATTGCGTAGACTACAAGAAAGGTGTCATTCAGCAAAGTAAACTGCAATGCAATATGATGTGGTATAATGCAGCAGAAACAAACAAACAAACGCACAAAAAACGATATGTTTTAATATTAGATTGGGCTCAAACGGACTGTGCAGCATCATGTTGCGTTTTCCGTGTTCCTTTGATTTAGTTCTAGAAGATTGTTTATGCACTTCTTCATATGGTATTGTAATAAATCCAATACATTGCACTGCACTAAATTAGATTGCTTCATGGCTTTCATTCAGCATATTCCTTTAATGCTCTCTCTCGCTCTCTCTCTCTCTCTCACCTCCTTTCTGTCTCTGTCTCTGTCTGTCTGTCTCTTCTCTCTCCTCTCTCTCTTCTCTCTCTCTCTCTCTTTCACACACACACACACACACACACACACACACACACACACACACACACACACACACACCACACTACCTCTCTCTCTCTCTCTCTCTCTCTCTTTTCACTCTCTCTCTCTCTCTCTTGCAAAAACACAACATGCATCACCCTTCCCGCTTGCTCCTAGTGTCAAATTACATCACTATGCCAATCATTCTATTTGCTTATTGCTACAGTTAGCTGATCCTGACTGACAATAGTCCCACATCAGTGATGTTCTCTTACCACATACTCCCTTGGGACACTTGTGATCGCACCTGCCACTTTGATGGTCGACCATGTGCTTGTATTACCGACTGGTGTATGACGAATTGCGTTAGCACTATGTTGGAATGCATATCCTCAGGGTTAGAGCTAGGCGTTGGTATCAGTCAGGACACGCTGGTAGCAGAGTAAACTGCTGTTGCTTACATAGTCAAGGCAAAATAAAACAAAGCACACAAAAGTAGACAGCAAAAACAACATCAACAACAACAAAACGAAACAAAACACAATATTGTACAAAACAAATAACTGATCTCCATCTCCTTCATTGCTAAATCCAAACTATTTAAACATTTCACGTTCTATTTGACCTTGTTAAGAAGCTGATATGATATCTACATCATTATTATGTTAGATTTTTTTTCAATATAAGAATGTGAAAACTTGTGAATGTTTTATGTGTATTTATGCTTTAGTGAAAAAAAATACAGCTTAGAATGTCTCGCTGAGCGTGCACACACACACACACACACACACACACACACACACACACACACACACACACACACACATACACACACACGCGCACGGACGCGCGCACGCACGCAATCAAGCACGCACGTAATCAAGCACGCATCCCTGCTGTCAAGCACGCACACACACACACACACACACACACACACACACACACACACACACACACACATACACACACACACACACACACACACACACACACACACACACACACACACACACACACACACACACATACACACACACACACACACACACACACACACACACACACACACACACACACACACACACACACACACACACACACACACACACACACACACACACACACACACACACAGGCCCGCGCAGCCTGCAGCAAATGTAACGTGAAGAGATTGAATTTTTGCAGTTATATAGAATATCAAACTTTGAAAAGGCATACTCCAAAGCGAATGTGATGTTTTTCTACAAGCGAAAGTGATATTATCTCACAAGATTTTCCAATGACATTCGCTGTCACACATGTTTGTATTGCCTTTTGTTTCTTTCCACCAGGCAGATAATAAACCAAATAACAGACCATCGTGCAGGCGAAACGAACGAACAGGTTGAAAATGAGGCGACGGTTCAAGTCATATATGGCACACTGTCCAGATTCAGTTTTGTGATTCGCTTTAGTTTTTGATGTACAAAAATGTTCACATCATTGATAAAAGTTGTTTATTGACAAAAATGGAAGAAATTGGATAGATTAAGAAGTGTTTTTTTGTGTGTGTGTGTGTTTTTTCAGTCTGAAACATCGATAGCATGACGTAAGTAGCGCAAGGCAAGAATAACATTTTAGAAAGTAGCTCCAAAAATTTCACTGCAAATTGACGCACGCACTCACGCACGCACGCACGCACACACACACACACACAACACACACACACGCACACACACACGCCCGCGCGCACGCACGCACGCACGCACGCACGCACGCCCGCACGCACACACACACACACGACAGGGATGGGAGGGAAAGGAGGAAAAGGGAACAAAGTAATTATAGCCAAACAAGTCCAATGAAAATGGCTTTGTGGACAAGGTGAAGGAGTGGGGGGGGGGGGGGGTATAAAATGGAAGGCGTTATGCCGTCTAGTGACAGCAAGTAGAAATGTGTTTCTATTTCACGCGAACAAACTCTACTTGTTTTAGCCTGTCTTTGGGCCCCTGAAGGATGTGAACAAACTCTACTTGTTTTAGCCTGTCTTTGGGCCCCTGAAGGATGTGAACAAACTCTACTTGTTTTAGCCGGTCTTTGGGTCCCTGAAGGATGTGAACAAACTCTACTTGTTTTAGCCTGTCTTTGGGCCCCTGAAGGATGTGAACAAACTCTACTTGTTTTAGCCGGTCTTTGGGCCCCTGAAGGATGTGAACAAACTCTTCCTGTTTTAGCCTGTCTTTGGGCCCCTGAAGGATGTGAACAAACTCTACTTGTTTTAGCCTGTCTTTGGGCCCCTGAAGGATGTGAACAAACTCTTCCTGTTTTAGCCTGTTTTTGGGCCCCTGAAGGATGTGAACAAACTCTACTTGTTTTAGCCTGTCTTTAGGCCCCTGAAGGATGTGAACAAACTCTTCCTGTTTTAGCCTGTCTTTGGGCCCCTGAAGGAATCTGATCAGCAGGCTGCAGTTGATTGTAGTTACAACAGTCAGTCATTGTTATCAAACTTAGAACAGCATTGATGCGTCCGCGGTATTCCTGTCACCACGGGGACACTACCACGATCCTAAGGACTCAAAATGCACCAATAAAGGGCACAGAATGGAAATACAAGATGAAATTAATGAATACTCAAAAGAAAGGAAGCATCACTGATGGAAAATGCGATGCAGTTATGAATGATGATGTTTGTTCATAAGAATGTGTCTGATACCGAACATGTCATCGCAAGTCACGAACCATAGAGATTTTTCACTTTTTAGAGGAAACTGTAGCATTATCGTCGTTATAAACGTCTCATGTTTTGTTTGCGTTTGCACTTACACCTTTCGTCGCATTTTCTGTAATTTAGCTTTACCATGTTTATATTGTTTTAGAACCGGAAGTTAATGAAACGTTCTGTTGGAATGGCTGCCGAAGAAAACTACAAAAGAGACGCTTCTTTTTTTCATTTTTTAAAATTACAAAATGAATCTTTAATCAAATATTGCATCTTTAATCAACGTGTGTGTTGGTTCAATGTGCAGGAAACATAATTCAGAATGAAATTCTGCATCAAAGCATAGACTTCAATCACAGGTCTCATTCGATTACGTCCCAACACCATCAGACGTACTCTTTCTGATCAAGTGCAGCGCAGAGTGTGCAGACATTTGGTTGCAGACATTGCCTTTTCTTGTCACATGTTAGACAGCAGCTCTCTTGAAAAGAACAGATCTTCCCTCTACAACTTCCTAACTTCAATCAGATAAATGAGCAAGCGTTTCTAACATATTTCCGATTTAAACACCCCTATACACGTACTCCTCTCTTGTTTCTTATATCCTGCGTGTGTAGCTATTGCATCAGACTAGCATAACGTTGAGGCTTATTCAGTAATTGATTAATACTAACCCTTCCCCCCCCCCCGCCACACACACACACATATATATGTGTATATATATATATGTATGTATGTATGTATGTATATATATATATATATATATATATATATATATATATATTCTGTTAAAAAATATTTTAAAAAATGAAGTATTAAAATTTCACACCATACAACAATATCTCAAAAAGATGCAATCTATGCTCCACAGAAAAATGGTTAATATTATGCAAACCACACTTAGCAACTCTGAACACAAAAGTAGAAATTGTAAACAATTGCAGGCACAAGTGGAAATCTTTGCTAGCACATTCCATCTGAACAGGCCCCAATAAGAACCACAGGCCGCACGTGCAGCAAATGAGATCCGCCTGCACGCACAGAGTTGAAATCAAGTCCCGCACGCCATAAAAGATCGTTGGCGTGCCCCAAAAGGCATCCTGAAGATAGCAACGCTAGAAACAAGCTTGTAAAGATTTTAATACTTCATTTTTAAAAATATTTTTTAACAGATGTTGCTCCCCAAGGGGTCGAGCACCTTCAGATTTTTTAAGGACTTATATATATATATATATATATGAATATATATATATATATATATATATATATATATATATATATATACTGTATTAAAAACAAGTTAAAATCAAGCTTAAAACCTACTCCCACCTTGGTCGAGCACTCTTTTTAATATAACGCTGATCCTCAGTACTACCCTCTCTCTCTCTCTCTCTCTCTCCTCTCCTCTCTCTCTCTCTCTCTCTCTCTCCTCTCTCTCTATATATATATATATATATATATATATATATACCCAGTGTCCTCTTATTTGTAACTGAAATTAAATGTCACTAGATCATCGAATTTTTCTCACAGGTAGCCTTCAAATTTCACACGGGAGAATATATGGCATACAAAAAATGTAAATCTGAGTGTATCTTCTGTCAGCATAAGTTTAAACGTTATCTGTCTTAATACATCTTATGCTTGAATTTGTTTTAGAACTGCCAGTACAATGTGTCTTATCTAGAATCCAAAGCAGGTTATATATGAACACATCTTTCCGCTCAAATGCAGACATGACATGTTGGATGCCTTCTCTCCCGTGTTTTGTCGCTTTCTTTAGTCCTGAGGTTTGAAAGATTGAGTTTTTCTTAACTCAAGAAATGAACATTAAGCATTCCTGCATACTGATCATGTAAAAAAGAAAAAGAAGAAAAAAAAATGTGGAAAGTCATGAATTTCCATCCGACTGTTTACAAGCAACCATGTTGTTAACTAAAACACTCATGGAAATACACAACTGAGACCAAAAGGTCTGGTGCATTCCTCTGCCAGCATTGTAATTATTCATGGCATGCACATTTTTCAATAAAGGCATAACCAAACTACAGAAAACAGAGACGCTTTAGGTGAACGCAAATCTTGATGTGCCTTGGTCGAGGAGAACAGAAAGCTGTCTGGAGGTGGAGGGGGAAAGGAGAGCAGTGGAGTGGGCGGTGGGCACGGAGGACAGGGGTGGGGTGGGGGGTGTAGGTGGGGCTTGGTTGAGTCTGGCCATAAACTGCCGCGAGAATGGCTCGTATAGTTCCAGTCAGTGTGTCTGCAAAGTTTCACTACTGTTCCCCTTACAAGTCCAACGTGCACTGACAACAAATTCAGCTGTTGATGTCATGAGACCATCATTATTAATCCTCCATCTTTAGGCAGCTAATGTAGATGGGGAAACTGATCATTTCCTCTTTATTAGCATTATTGTTTGGGCTGTGTGTGGTGCTTTGTGATGTTTACCAGGATCGACAAAGCGAAATTCAGCAAAAAGATCCGTGATGTATGGTAGTTTAAGGCTACATGGCATGGTGGCCATACACCAGATCCTATGTGTAGCGTGGATCTGACGCATACAAAGGAAATATAGTGATCTGACGCATACAAAGAAAATGTAACGCAAAGATGAAAGAAAACTACCAGGAGCAAAATATTTGTTCAGGAATTAAAAAAGTTGCCCGACACATAATGCCACAGAACAAAAACGCCTTACTTTATCCAAAAACACTCACAGGTCTCAGCTTTACTAATTTCACTCTGTGAATACTTTGTGACGACAAAGCTCTACGACACAATAAAGTGCAGTAGCTGGCAATATTATGCTATTCAAGAAAGTAAAATGCAATGCAGTATAATGTAAGACGGTACATACGCACGTGCATCTTCCAAATTTCTTCCCACATCAATCATCCACGACGCCTGCTGACTGAGTGCCATAACTCACCAGTCCGTAATCATTTCACATCCACAACTCTATCGACCCTCCCTTCACACCAAACTACCCCTATCACCTTGGCTTCCCCATCCCAATCCCCAGTGTCATGCAGTCCCTCTCACTGCCTGTCTATGTGTCTCTTATCGACCCTCCCTTCACACCAAACTACCCCTAGCACCTTGGCTTCCCCATCCCAATCCCCAGTGTCATGCAGTCCCTCTCACTGCCTGTCTATGTGCCTCTTATCGACCCTCCCTTCACACCAAACTACCCCTAGCACCTTGGCTTCCCCATCCCAATCCCCAGTGTCATGCAGTCCCTCTCACTGCCTGTCTATGTGTCTCTTATCGACCCTCCCTTCACACCAAACTACCCCTAGCACCTTGGCTTCCCCATCCCAATCCCCAGTGTCATGCAGTCCCTCTCACTGCCTGTCTATGTGCCTCTTACCACGGTTTGCTGATTTTGCCTGATGAAAGCCCCACACTGGTGCTGTCCCCTTACCCTGGGAGACTTGTTATTGTACCTGTCACTCGGATGGCTGGGCATGAGCTTTTGTTACCCACTGATTTATGACGAAATGCTTTTCCATTGTATTGGAGTGCATATCCTTTGGCCAAGAGCTGGTATCAATATGATAAGATGATTACAAAGCAAAGCTGCTGCCACTCACAATGTCAATGAATCAAAAAAACAAAACAAAACAAAAAAACAAAAACAAAGACAAAAAAATCGTACGTAAGACACCATCAATAGGTCTGTGGGTTTCGCGTTGCCAAGGGTTGACAATCACAATCTAGCTGACTCCAGAAAGTGATCATTGAAGGAAAAATGAAGAAAATGAAAGAAATTAATTGATTAAGAAATAATGATGCAGAAACAAAATAAAGATAAGCGTCACTGATAGACAATACTAAGCAGTTACGAAGCATCATGTTGCACTCAGTAATATGCTCCATACTAAATGTTTCATTGGAAATCAGAAGCTATAGAGATTCTCTACTTTTAGGAGCTATAGAGATTCTCTACTTTTCAGATAAAATGATGCAGAAGCTATAGAGATTCTCTACTTTTCAGATAAAATGATGCAGAAGCTATAGAGATTCTCTACTTTTCAGATAAAATGATGCAGAAGCTATAGAGATTCTCTACTTTTCAGATAAAATGATGCAGAAGCTATAGAGATTCTCTACTTTTCAGACAAAATGATGGGCAGGTGAGCAAAATGTATGAGTCATATTAACACAAAAGCTATAGAGGTTCTGCGTTTTTCAGATGAAATGGTGGACAGATGAGCAGAGTGTATGATTTAGAATGAAAAACAAAACAAAACAAAACAAAACAAAACAAAACGAAACACCCCTGTAATACGCTTTACATGGATTAGATGCTGATACCATCAGATTTGTTCTTTCCAAGAAAAATGCAGCATGGAGTGCACAGACACTAATTTCCAAAGAAACCTTTTCTGTGCAATTGTTAGGCAGCAGCTCTCTTAAAACGAAACCAGATGATCCATATACAACTTTCTAACTATAATTAGACAAAATAAATAGCCTGTGTTATATGTTCCTGATTTTAACATCCCGCATTCGAAACTGCCCGTTAACCACCCCGCCCCCCCCCCCCCCCCCTCTGTCTGTCTGTCTGTCTGTCTCCCTATCTCCCTATCTCTCTCTCCCTCACCCCCTCTCTCTCCCGGTGTGTGTGTGTGTGTGTGTGTGTGTGTGTGTGTGTGTGTGTGTGTGTGTGTGTGTGTGTGTGTGTGTGTGTGGTCTGTCTGTCTGTCAGTACAACACTATGTTAATCTGACAGTAAATGGTTTCAGTCAGTCTCAGTGTGTGTGTGTGTGTGTGTGTGTGTGTGTGTGTGTGTGTGTGTGTGTGTGTGTGTGTGTGTGTGTTCACACGTGCACATGCACGCGCATTTGTATGTGACAGTGTGAGCATGGAGTTGTTGGGATAGGGCTGGAGTGGGGATGGAGGACAGAGAATTAAGACAGAGAATATACACTGCATTTTGCATGTTTTCAGCATATCGGTCATTCAGAATGCCTACTGAAAGAGCACAATAACTTAGTATTCCAATGGCCGCAACTACCTCACATCTTCGACCCCACCGCCCTTCCCCCACACCACGCCACGCCACCCCTTCCCCCACTTGCTCCCCCGACCCTAACTCCCATCTCCAGTATTACATGATATCGCTATCCCTGCTTTCCTACTTGCCCCTTGCCACAGTTCGCTGCCCTGGCTTGATGAAAGTCCCACGCTGGCGCTCTCCCTTTTCCAGATGCTCCTCTAGGAAACTGGTTATTATGCCTATCACTTTGATGGTCCTGCATGTGCTTTTATTACCCACTGATTTATGATGATTTGCTCTCTGACTGTGTTGGGGTGGTGCTTCTCCTCCGTTTTGCAGCCAGGAGCTAGAATCACGCATGACAAAAGAGTTGCAGAGAGAAACAAGCGTCGTTAGAAATGTCAATGTTAAGAAGAAGAAGAAGAGAAGAAGAAGAAGAAGAAGAAGAAGAAGAAGAAGAAGAGAAGAGAGAACAGGGAGAAGGAGGAGAAGGAGGAGGAGGAGGAAGAGGAGGAGGAAGAGGAGAAGCAGAAGAAGGAGGAGGAGGGGAAGGAATTATTGATTTCGACAGCTAGTAAGGCAGCTTTACATGATAGTAAAATCCTGGTGAATTTTTTCATCTCTCTCTCTCTCTCTCTCTCTCTCTCTCTCTCTCTCTCTTGTTTATGTGTTTTTGAGCATGAGTGTGTGCATGTGTGCGTGTGTGCATGTGCGCATGCGTCCATGCGTGTGTGCGTGTGCGTGCGTTCGTGCGTGCGTGTGTATGTGTGCGTGTGCGTGCCCGTGCATGCGCGTCTGTGTCTGTGTCTGCCTGTCTGTCTGTCTTTCTGTATGCATGTATGTATGTATGTAATGTATGTGTGTGTGACCATGTATGCATCAAGAATCCAGATGGGCCTGGGCAGATAAAGATCTAAGAGGGAACATACCCTCGTGCATCTTCCAGTTTTTTTCCCCACATCTTTCATCCACAACGTCTGCTGACTGACACCATAACTCCCCAATCCCTATTTCTCTCACACCCTCAACTTCATCAGCTTTCTTCCACAATAAACCACACTTCTCCCACTTGCTTCCCCATCCCTTCCCCCAGTGTTGTGTAATCTCACTCTCCATGCCTGTCTATTTACCGTTTGCCATGGTTTGCTGATCTTGCCTGATGAACGTCCCATGCTGGTTATGTTTCCTTACCAGATGCGCACCCTGGGAGACTTGTTATTGTACCTGTCACTTTGATAGCTGAGCACGTGCTTTTGTTACCTACTGATTTATGATGCGTTTCTCTTCTATCATGCTGGAGTGCGTATCCTTAGATATATGGCCAAGACTTGGTATCAATAATGACAAAATAGTAGCAGAGCAAGGCTACTGTCACTTACAATCAATCAAATCAAACAAAACTATATCTTACATAAAGCAACATCAATAGGCATGTGGAATTTGTGTTGCCAAGAGGAGAGAATCACAATCTAATGGACTCCAAAATGTGAAGAGTGAACGGAAAATGAAGAAAACAATACACATTGATATAAGAAAATTAATAAATAAAAAAATGATTTTCACAAAATAAAGATAAGCGTCACTGATAGAAAATACTAAGCAGTTAGAAAACATCATGCTGCACTCAATTGTATGTTCCATACAAAAGATTTCATTGAAAATCAGAAACTACAAAGATTCCGTGCTTTTCAGATAAAGTGATGGACAGGTGAGCAGAGGGTATGACTCAGAATTAAAACAAAACAAAACAAAACCAAAAACACCCCTGTGATACGATTTACACGAATTAGAAGCTGATAACATCAGACTTGCTCCTTCCAAGAAAAATACAGCATGGAGTGCACAGACATTGATTTGCAGAATAAATCTTTTCTGTGCGATAGTTAGGCAGCAGCTTTCTTAAAACGAAACCAGATTATCCATCCACAACTTTCTAATTTCAACCAGACAAAATGAACGGCTGCATTACATATTCCTGATTTTAACATCGCTCTGCACGTACTCCTTTGTTTTGTCTTGGGTCTAAAACGAATTTCATCTTCCATGTGCTGGTTTTGTATCAGACTGATAAACTTTAATAGTTGATGTTACCAGCTATGGCCAACTACTTCTTATTTGTAATTAAAATGTGAGTCACTCGATCAATGCATTTTTTTGCAAATAACTTCAAATCTATACACTGCAGAGTATACAACGTAAAGGAATATTTGAATATATTTATTCTGAGTATATCATATAACAAATAATTCTAAACATTGCTTTTCGTAACATATCTAATGAGTTGAGAGTGTCAAAAACTCCCAGTGCAATATACTTCATTAGAATTTATAGCAGGCTGCGCATGATACATGCTCCAATACCAAGGTCTACGCAGATGCAGAAATAACATTTTAACTGCCCTCCCTCCTGTATTTTTTCACGTTCTTTGAACTCTTGAGTTCAAAAGATTAAGCTTTTATTACCTTTGTGGCATGCAAAAATCAGGTCAAATATCATAAACTTCCGCCCAATAATTTACAGTTCATTTTGTTGACAGACGGACCAAGAAAAAAACACCTCTCACAATTGAGACCAAAAACAATGTCTCATGCTTTCCCCTACCAGCATTGCAATTGTCTGTCATAAGCATAGTTCTTTTTTCTATCAACAGCAAAACGGAACCAAAGAGATCTACCTTGAGGCGACCACCAATCAGTGTTCGTTTTGATCAGGGAAGTCATGAAGCTTCCTGGTGGGGAGTGGGGAGAGGGGAGATGCTTAGTGTTGTCTAACCACAAACTGTCCTGAGAAGGACTCGTACGATGCCTGTCAATGGGTCTCCAACGTGCTCCTATCGTGCCCATAACGAGTCGAACGTGCACCGACAACAAATGTGTCGGTTGATGTGTCCTTGATGTTTATAGGCTGTCAGTATGAAGTGGCCCCAGTTTGGGGCAGCTAATGGAGATGG
Organism: Conus canariensis; assembly: GCA_033310375.1. Taxonomy (NCBI): domain Eukaryota; kingdom Metazoa; phylum Mollusca; class Gastropoda; order Neogastropoda; family Conidae; genus Conus; species Conus canariensis. The sequence goes on from CM065718.1 coordinate 78,837,568, forward strand.
GAGACTGGTCATGTCCTCTTCATTTGCATGATTGTTGGGGCTGTGTGCGATGCTTTGTGATGATTGCCAGGATCGATGATGTCAAGGTCGATGAAGCGCAGCTAAGAGAAGATCTGTGATGATTGGTAGTTTAAGGCCGCATGGCATGGTGTCCATAGAACAGATTCTCTGTGTAGCATGGACCAAATGCATACAGAGGAAATCTAATGCAAGTCTGGAAGAAAACTAGTGGTATCAGAAACATTTGTTCTGGGGAAAAAAACCGTGTTGACCGACACTTAATGACACAGAATAAGGGGACTTAACACTTCAGAGACTCTAACTGGCTACGTCATCGCTAGTTTCACTTCGAGAAACTTTTGCTGGAACAAAGTCTTCCAACAGCCTGCAATATAATCAGTTATTCTGTAAAGTAAAACTCGATACAATACTGTACATTATAATGCAGCACAAAATTGCAATATGATCTGATATTAGAGTGGATTCAAGTAGACTCTGTTGCACTACATGACCTTCTCT
>CM065718.1:78843086-78853086 GCA_033310375.1 Conus canariensis
ACCAGTACCCAGTCCATTGTTTATACATGACACCAGTACCCAGTCCATTGTTTATACATGATACCAGTACCCAGTCCATTGTTTATACATGACACCGGTACCCAGTACATTGTTTATACATGATACCAGTACCCAGTACATTGTTTATACATGATACCAGTACCCAGTCCATTGTTTATACATGATACCAGTACCCAGTACATTGTTTATACATGATACCAGTACCCAGTACATTGTTTATACATGATACCAGTACCCAGTCCATTGTTTATACATGATACCAGTACCCAGTACATTGTTTATACATGATACCAGTACCCAGTACCTTGTTTATACATGATACCAATACCCAGTACATTGTTTAACACTGAATGTCTCGTTGCACACCACGAATCACAGACAGTCTTCGTTTTTAAGATGATAAATTGGGGTAGCAAATCAGGGCAAGTATAGCAGTATAGGATGATAAATTGGGGTAGCAAATCAGGGCAAGTATAGCAGTATAGGATGATAAATTGGGGTAGCAAATCAGGGCAAGTATAGCAGTATAGGATGATAAATTGGGGTAGCAAATCAGGGCAAGTATAGCAGTATAGGATGATAGATTGGGGTAGCAAATCAGGGTAAGTATACCAGTATACGATGATGAATTGGGGTAGCAAATCAGGGCAAGTATAGCAGTATAGGATGATAGATTGGGGTAGCAAATCAGGGCAAGTATAGCAGTATAGATGATAGATTGGGGTAGCAAATCAGGGCAAGTATAGCAGTATAGGATGATAGATTGGGGTAGCAAATCAGGGTAAGTATACCAGTATACGATGATAAATTGGGGTAGCAAACCAGGGCAAGTATACCAGTATACGATGATAAATTGGGGTAGCAAATCAGGGCAAGTATAGCAGTATAGGATGATAAACTGGGTAGCAAATCAGGGCAAGTATAGCAGTATAGGATGATAGATTGGGGTAGCAAATCAGGGCAAGTATAGCAGTATAGGATGATAAATTGGGGTAGCAAATCAGGGCAAGTATAGCAGTATAGGATGATAGATTGGGGTAGCAAATCAGGGCAAGTATAGCAGTATAGGATGATAAATTGGGGTAGCAAATCAGGGCAAGTATAGCAGTATAGGATGATAAATTGGGGTAGCAAATCAGGGCAAGTATAGCAGTATAGGATGATAGATTGGGGTAGCAAATCAGGGTAAGTATACCAGTATACGATGATAAATTGGGGTAGCAAATCAGGGCAAGTATAGCAGTATAGGATGATAGATTGGGGTAGCAAATCAGGGCAAGTATAGCAGTATAGATGATAGATTGGGGTAGCAAATCAGGGCAAGTATAGCAGTATAGGATGATAGATTGGGGTAGCAAATCAGGGTAAGTATACCAGTATACGATGATAAATTGGGGTAGCAAACCAGGGCAAGTATACCAGTATACGATGATAAATTGGGGTAGCAAATCAGGGCAAGTATAGCAGTATAGGATGATAGATTGGGGTAGCAAATCAGGGCAAGTATAGCAGTATAGGATGATAGATTGGGGTAGCAAATCAGGGCAAGTATAGCAGTATAGGATGATAAATTGGGGTAGCAAATCAGGGCAAGTATAGCAGTATAGGATGATAAATTGGGGTAGCAAATCAGGGCAAGTATAGCAGTATAGGATGATAAATTGGGGTAGCAAATCAGGGCAAGTATAGCAGTATAGGATGATAGATTGGGGTAGCAAATCAGGGTAAGTATACCAGTATACGATGATAAATTGGGGTAGCAAATCAGGGCAAGTATAGCAGTACAGGTTTTCCTTCGCAGATGAAGATGATGGAAAAAGTGGCCCACGTCAAACGCAGGACGCTCGTGGCTGACAAGGCCTGTGCAGGATAGGCAGGCCTGGCTGTAGTGGCTGCAGGTCAAAGGACAAGGCCTGTGCAGGATAGGCAGGCCTGGCTGTAGTGGCTGCAGGTCAAAGGACAAGGCCTGTGCAGGATAGGCAGGTCTGGCTGTAGTGGCTGCAGGTCAAAGGACAAGGCCTGTGCAGGATAGGCAGGTCTGGCTGTAGTGGCTGCAGGTCAAAGGACAAGGCCTGTGCAGGATAGGCAGGCCTGGCTGTAGTGGCTTCAGGTCAAAGGACAAGGCCTGTGCAGGATAGGCAGGTCTGGCTGTAGTGGCTGCAGGTCAAAGGACAAGGCCTGTGCAGGATAGGCAGGTCTGGCTGTAGTGGCTGCAGGTCAAAGGACAAGGCCTGTGCAGGATAGGCAGGCCTGGCTGTAGTGGCTGCAGGTCAAAGGACAAGGCCTGTGCAGGATAGGCAGGCCTGGCTGTAGTGGCTGCAGGTCAAAGGACAAGGCCTGTGCAGGATAGGCAGGTCTGGCTGTAGTGGCTGCAGGTCAAAGGACAAGGCCTGTGCAGGATAGGCAGGTCTGGCTGTAGTGGCTGCAGGTCAAAGGACAAGGCCTGTGCAGGATAGGCAGGCCTGGCTGTAGTGGCTTCAGGTCAAAGGACAAGGCCTGTGCAGGATAGGCAGGTCTGGCTGTAGTGGCTGCAGGTCAAAGGACAAGGCCTGTGCAGGATAGGCAGGTCTGGCTGTAGTGGCTGCAGGTCAAAGGACAAGGCCTGTGCAGGATAGGCAGGCCTGGCTGTAGTGGCTGCAGGTCAAAGGACAAGGCCTGTGCAGGATAGGCAGGCCTGGCTGTAGTGGCTGCAGGTCAAAGGACAAGGCCTGTGCAGGATAGGCAGGCCTGGCTGTAGTGGCTGCAGGTCAAAGGCTGATCAGGATTCGATGTCACAGCATCACGGTTCTCCCTCTTTCGCGGTTTGTCCTCAAGGGTGTACCTGCACGCGCTGCTGAAGAAGATGGCAGCTTTGTGAATGTTGTGACACCAGGCATTGCGATCCGCAGCTAGGGAGGACCACTGGTGACGGCCAATATGACAGGCACTGAGGATTGTCTTCTTTTCAAACAGCGTGTGACCCGCTTCTTCAGTGCCCCTCTGTCGCGATGGCCAGTGGAGAGTATGCCATAGAGGGCGATCTTAAGCAGGCGATGATCCTCATCACAGACACGTGCGTTGACAAGCGTAGCTGCTTCAGTAGCATGGCCTCGATGCTGGTGAGCTTCACCTGTTCAAGGACTTCAACACTAGTGACGTAGTCACCCCCCTGAATATTGAGGGTGAAGTGAAGGCAGCGCTGATGGAAGTGCTCAAGGAGTCTTAGGTGACAGCAATAGGTGACCCACGACTCAGAGCTATTCAGAATGGTGGTAAGTACAATGGCTATAATAATAATAATTATAATGATAATAATAATAATGATAATAATGATGATGATGATAACAATGATAACAGGGACCGGGGCCGCTACACCTTGCCCGCGGTGCACGCTTCACTAATTCGATCACGTGACCTGGGTATGTCCCATGGTCGCGTGATCTGAATCGAGTTCACTCAGTCAGCAACAGCATCGCTGAGGAAGATGGCCGGATGGCTGTCGAAAACTACGAGTGAGTAGTGCATTTTCTTTTGTTGGGAGACTAGGTCTAACTCTAGGTATCAATATGATAATGATAATAAAATTATTACTACTACTAATGATAAACATAATAACCAATCATAATAGCAATGATAATAGTAGTAGTAGTAGTAGTAGTAACAGAACCATGCACGAGTACTTTCCACGAGAGACTTAACACCATCCACAAGATACAAAGATACCAGTGAAAGCAGCATTACTACTACTGGCAAACCTAAGACTGTTTGAAACGACCTGAAATCATTGCCCCATTACATCAGGGAAAACCTGACGCTCTCTGGTCGGAACGCTGGGTGAAGTCTTTGGCCACCAGCTGTAGAGGGAATGGCTCCTTTCATCTCAGTCAGAATATCACCCATGTCTCCCTGCTTTGCAACAAACGAGTAGAACATGCATCGACAACACATTTATCTGTTGAAGTGTCTTTGATGTTTAGCGGCTACCAGATTGAGCGTCCCCACTTCTGGGCAGATGTTGAATATGGGAGAATGATCATTTGTTTTTCATTTGCTTTACTGTTTGGATTGTGTGTCGTGCTTTGTGATGATTACTAAGATCGATGATACAAAGATGGACGAAACGATATCAACAGATCTGTGATGCATGGTTTTTTGTTTTGTTTTTTTTTTTTGTTTTTTTTTTTGGGCTGTCCCAACCTCTGCGCCACCTCAGAGGCAGTGCACCCACGCCGCTCATTCCGACACCCCGTCCACAGCCACAGCCTGGTCGGCCCTGCCGCAGCCCCGGCACCGGCAATCCACCGGAAGTAGTCAATGTCAAGTCTTCAAGAGGCAACCCACCGGAGGAGACACTGGACTGCTGCCGAGTCACTTCGGTGGTGTTCAGTGGCGCCTGTTCTGATCTAACATACGCAGGACACCGCCTACTAAACCCCCTACTGACGACAATAATTGCTTAGTCGCGGAGCCGGCGTGAGTGAGCTCTCCCTCCGGAGGGCGCCATCACGTCCGTCCAACGACAGCCCCCATGGACTCGCCGATACCGGTGACCCCGACGGAACCAAATCAAGGCCACAGACGTGGAGAGGACATCGAAATTGAGGTCACCATGAGAGCAGGGCATGAAGGGCCACAGAATTTGACACTTTTTTTATGCTGATCGATGAGAATGGGGATGATTAAGATGATGCTACGGATTTCATCTCGGTCTGAGACTATATGACACGGCTGTACTCTACGCTTCCTTTCATAATATATCCCGGCGTCAACAAGGCCCGAGAGATACAGGCACCTGCAGTGTTGGTCAGGAAATTTGAGCAACACTCTCAGAGACGCATCCATTAAGTGGATGAAACTCGACTGTGTGGTCCCAGTCTTCCCAACTGAGTCCGCAGCAAACTCAACTCTGGGTAGGAGCCGGTCGGGGCATGTTAGTTTCAGGTGGCATGGCAGAGAGACCCTAAACTAGGCCCCGTCTGGCACGAAACTGGTGCACATGAATGTAAGTTAGAATGATGTTGTGGGTAATCTAATGGCAGCATTAAAACCAGTTCTGAAGAAAAAAACGCTATTTTACAAACCTATAAAGACAAGAGTGCAGTTTTCACACTGATAATATGTGCTGCGGTCTGCAAAGTTCTACAATTCCGCAGAGTGAAGTACACTATGTTTCAGTAAAGTGAAATGCAATGTAAGATGATGCGGTACAGATCAGTGCTATAAATGCAATACAATGGATTACAATACAATATAACACAGTGTCATATTAGGTTGAACTGGATTAGACCTCAATGCCTTATGTCGGATTGCATTATGTTGTGTTGTTCTGCACTGCATAGTGCGACTTTGTTTGTATTGAAGTGTATTTCATTATATTGAAGTGCGATGCATTGCATAGCACGTATTGTCTCATATTCCTCACCCATAAAACGCAAGCCGTGCCTTCGGATATGACATTTTTGCTTTTTTCAAACAATCTCTCTCTCTCTCTCTCTCTCTCTCTGTGTCTGTCTGTCTGTCTGTCTGTCTGTCTGTCTGTCTCTCTGTGAGAATATCTCTGTGTGTGTGTGTGTGTGTGTGTGTGTGTGTGTGTGTGTGTGTGTGTGTGCGGGTGCATGTATGCATGTGTGGGTGCGTGCGTACGTACGAGTGTGTGCGTACAAGCATGTGTGTGTGCATGCGCGTGCGCGTGTGTATGTGTGTGTGGTGTATGCCCGTGTGTGTGTGTGTGTGTGTGTGTGTGTGTGTGTGTGTGTGTGTGTGTGTGTGTGTGTGTGTGTGCGTGCGTGCGTGCTTGCGTGTGTGTGTGTGTGGGAGGGGGGGGAGAGGGGGCCGGGGGGAAGTAAAAATGTTGGTGGGGATGGGACAAAAATCGAGGAAGAAGCACACTCATTCAGCCACCAACATTTTCCCACAACGGTCATGGACAATGCCTGCGTACTGAGCACCGTAATTAACGGCTTCCACCGTTCACCCGCTAACCTCCACACCAGCCCCCTTAACCTACTCTCACCTCAGCCCTCATTCTGCAGCGTCCCCGCCCCGAGTATCATGTTCTCTCGCTCTCCCTGTTTTCTTATTAACCTCACATCACAGTGGGCTGACCTCAGCTGGATGAAGGTCCTGCGCTACTTCAGTTCCCTCACCAGATATACACCCTGGGAGGTTTTGCCACGCCTGTCATCTTGTTACTTAAGTTCGGGTCTTTATAACCTCCTCAAGTAATGGTAGGCTGCTATGCGATCATACCGGAGAGGGTTGCTCGTACCTTGCAATCAGGAGGTAGAATGAAACAGGACAAGGCCAGACACAGCCAACACCAGCAAAAATCAGTCTTGAAACTACAACCATCGCTATCGCTTGTCTGGACTCGGCTTTCGCCTTCTAATTGAGCCTCATCAGCGGACCTGGCAAACTGTGTCAGTCCTCCCCTGACGATCAGTGGAGTTATATCCATATGTGTATGGTATTCCTAACATCAAAGGTAAATCAAAATTCGACTTCATCTTAAATAAAGGAGCCAGGGAAAGGTAAAAAAGGAGACTGAGAAAATGTACTAGAATAAAAAAAAATGCATGAAAAAAAGTCAATTAATGAAGACTACTAACGGTAAATTAGAAATCTTTGAGCCTATACTTGATGATCTATAAAGAAATTAGGAATGTCAAAGCCTGGTCAGTCAGTGTTTGACCACCTGGCAGTACCACTTCATTAGTCCTGAAAACATCTAAGAATCTTACAAAACAGCCTTTACTGGAATCTTCTAAGTGGTGCAGTCTTTGTCTAATTGAGTTAATGGTGAGATTAACATCCTATTGGCCTGAGGCCCTTAAGGACAAGCTAATTGAGCAAACAATATCCACACATATATGTACACACAAACACGTGCAAGCGTGAGCAAGAGCAAGAGCGCGCGCGCGCACGCGCGCGCGCACACACACACACACACACACACACACACACACACACACACACACACACACACTTGTATTATGCTTAGCAGCTTTGCAAATGTCAATAATCTACACACCCACCCCCTCTTCAGTCTCGCTGTGCTTGTACAAATACACAATCACTCTTATATGCACACACTCAGACTTGCGTGCACATAGACACAGTGGTGACTCAAATTCAGATTAAATTTTGGATTAGATTTGAGGCGGCGAGATACGTTGCTTCGGACGTGACATGGCAGGCTTGTCTTGTGAAACATATTGATGTACAGCCTACATCAGGCCAAAAGTGGAAATTCTTTCTAGATCATGGGTCCCTTGGAACAAGAGAACCCGGCAAACAGTAGGAAAGAAATACTCATTAAAAACAAAGTGTCAATACAACACATTCAGCAAAACATTTGATATTTTATTTTTGTCTTTTCTTTGGCCCCTCCCTCTCACCGTTGTTTACCTTTCTTTAAACGCTGGTGTGAACAATCAGGAAAAAACGCTTGGTGGCCCCAATGCAACACTTTTGACCTAAGAGTTGTTAATGGATTAGCTGCCATGTTATAAGCTGAATATATCTGATTGATGAATGTTATGCTGGACGTGTGGAGTGAAAACATGTGGTTTGGCACTTTCATGGAAAACATCAATTGAACATATAACTTTATTTACTATACAAGGCAAATCCTTTCTTTTTTCAGAGGGCATTCTGCTCTTGGTCGAGTTCCCCACTAGAGAAATGCACTGTGTAATACCAGCAAATCGACGACCATTCCAGGCCAGGAAGACTCCTTCTTCTTCTTCGTCTTCTTCTTCTTCTTCTTCTTCTTCTTCTTCTTCTTCTTCTTCTTCTTCTTCTTCTTCTTCAAACTCAGTTGTGTGGGGAGCCATTCGGGCACACCAGAGAAGTTCATTTCACCAGGTTCCTCTGCCTCTGTCGGTTGAGTGCCAAGGCTTGGGTCTCGGCAAACGGGTTTCCTGTCCATGTTCAAATGTTGTCAGTTCATCCTTGTTCTCCCAGTCTCTCTCTCTCCCCCCCCACACCCTCTCACGCCCCCATCTCTCTCTCTCTCAACAGTTCCCTGGACGACCGTCTTAGCGAGGGCACCAGATTTTGTTACATGGCCATGCCAGCGTGGCTTTCTTTGCTTAACTGATGTCAGTAGACCTTCGTGTCTGACCATCTGCTGTGTTTGCTGGTTTGTCGCAGTTGTCCAGTGGTGATATGGTCAGTAGGGGGCCGGAATAGCTCAGTTGGTAGAGCGCCGGACTCGTGATCCTGGGGTTGCGGGTTCGAATTTCGGTACAGGGGGATTTTTCCCTCGGGGTTAACATTGGTTCTGACTCCATTCCCCATACAGTCCTTCGAATGAGACTATAAACCGAGGTTCCGTGTGTGAACGCACGCACAACATCTTGCACACACGTAAAATCCCATCACCAACTTTCGGAAGAGAAGGCCAGTTTGGCCGTTGGTATGGATGACACGTTACACATAGCATGCACCTTCCCCGAAGATGGAGTATGGCTGCCTTAATGGCGGGATGAAAAACGGCCATACACACAAAACTCCACTGCCTGTCTATACAGGCAGTGTCCGCAGGAGTATCAGCCTGCGTACGCAGAAAGAAAAAGAAAAATATGGTCAGTATATTTGATGTTCAGTATATCTGATGTTCAGTATCTGAAGCACATACTGTTACTTAGGCGGAATTATCTACCACTGCAGATATGAATGTTTATCTCCCCCTATTTCTTCAATCTAAGACATAAGAGCAAGCTTTGTTTATAATTGAATATTTCTTGCAGTCATTGCAACACCAAGCTGCTCTGTAAGTTGCTGGAATGGTGCGGTACTTATCCTTGGAATTTATTAGTTTATTGTATTTTAGTCCCTTGCTGATTCATTCCAAGAACTGGCCCTCAGCACTTGTGTCTTAAGAGGTTATCCTTTTATATTTTCTACTTTTCACAAGAAAATGTAGCTTGTTTTGTTCCTTCATGATTTCCTTTTGCTTCTTAGGTGGCACCTTTGGTTGGTTTTGTGAAAACTCAACAAACATACTACGGTATTGCACACCAGCCTTTTCTGGGATAGCATTCTTGTTAAAACCGAAAAGGCAGAGGAGTCAAATTACCACTTTCCGCGGTCACTGAGGAGAAACAATCAGGTTTCGAAATATCGGTATCTGACCAGGAGTTATAGGCTAATGAGTTTCCTCCCTATTGGAGATTGTCTCCCCCTTGGAGACTATAAGCTTGCTGAAGGCTCATTTTGAGAAGCATTTATTTTTTTTTATTATTTTTTTCCCCATTCACCCACTCAAGCACATACTGTTAGTTAGGCAGAATTATCTACCACTGCAGATATGAATGCTTATCTCCCCCTATTTCTTCAATCTAAGACATAAGAGCAAGCCTTGTTTATAATTGAACATATATATATATATATATATATATATATATATATATATATATATACCAGGAGTTATAGGCTAATGAGTTTCCTCCCTATTGGAGAATGTCTCCCCTTGGAGACTATAAGCTTGCTGAAGGCTCATTTTGAGAAGCATTTATTTTATTTTTTCCCCATTCACCCACTCAAGCACATACTGTTAGTTAGGCAGAAGTATCTACCACTGCAGATATGAATGCTTATCTCCCCCTATTTCTTCAATCTAAGACATAAGAGCAAGCTTTGTTTATAATGTAATATTTCTTGCAGTCACTGCAACACCAAGCTGCTCTGTAAGTTGCTGGAATGGCGCTCGGTATTTATCCTTGGAATTTATTAGTTTATTGTAATTTTGTCCCTTGCAGATTCATTCCAAGAACTGGCCCTCAGCACTTGTGTCTTAAGAGGTTATTTTTTTATATTTTCTACTTTTCACAAGAAAATGTAGCTTGTTTTGCTCTTTCATGATTTTCTTTTGCTTCTTTGGGTGGCACCTTTGGTTGGTTTTTTGAAAACTCAACAAACATACTACGGTATTGCACACCAGCCTTTTCTAAGATAGCATTCTTCTTAAAACCGAAAAGGCAGAGGAGTCAAATTA
>CM065718.1:78860586-78895586 GCA_033310375.1 Conus canariensis
GTACGTGAGCACGTGCGCGCTGGAGTAAAAATTTCTATTATCGGTATCCTTCGTAAATTGTCTGTCCAAAGAAAGGAAAAGAATGGATGATTATGTCGGTGTCAAATCTGATTAACTTATGTAAACAGAATGTTTAAATAATAGTAATAAACATAAAACATAAAGGAGATTTTTTTTAATCTGGACAGCTTTCCTTCATCTTTGGTGAAACACACAGTTTTGAGGGTTTTCTTTTGTCATGATGAAAACGTCAGCGTTTCAGAAATGGTGCTGTGCCCAACACTTCAGCCCTCCACGAGTGGCCCAGAAAATGAGGAACGGCGGATTGGCGTGCAGAACAGCCACAACCTGATTGACGTGCAGAACAGCCACAACCTGATTGACGTGCAGAACAGCCACAACCTGATTGACGTGCAGAACAGCCACAACCTGATTGACGTGCAGAACAGCCATAACCTGATTGACGTGCAGAACAGCCACAACCTGATTGACGTGCAGAACAGCCACAACCTGATTGACGTGCAGAACAGCCACAACCTGACTGACGTGCAGAACAGCCACAACCTGATTGACGTTCAGAACAGCCACAACCTGATTGACGTGCAGAACAGCCACAACCTGACAACCTGATTGACGTGCAGAACAGCCACAACCTGATTGACGTGCAGAACAGCCATAACCTGATTGGTGTGCAGAACAGCCACAACCTGATTGACGTGCAGAACAGCCACAACCTGATTGACGTGCAGAACAGCCACAACCTGATTGAAATGCAGAACAGCCACAACCTGATTGACGTGCAGAACAGCCATAACCTGATTGGTGTGCAGAACAGCCACAACCTGATTGACGTGCAGAACAGCCACAACCTGATTGACGTGCAGAACAGCCACAACCTGATTGACGTGCAGAACAGCCACAACCTTATTCCAAAACTCGGGCGCTGGCGCCATTTTACCATCAACAGTGACTTCCTGTTCTGGCTCCCCGGTTCCGGGTGTTTGCGATGCGATTGTTAGCGAGAAAATAGACTTAAATGCCTGTAATCTAATGTTGATGTCAATGTCTCTTTCGTTTTTCCTCCTGACTTATTTCATACTCTGGAGCGTTAGCACTTTTTGTTAAAGACAGGATGATTCGTTTTCTTTAAAGAGAAATTGCAACAACAATGCTGTTGAAGGCAGTTGGAAATACTCCCACAGCTCACTTTAGGAATAATCGGGGAAAATAACAATAAAGAAAATGAGAAAACATGCATAGCAGCAACGCGACTAGCTAATTGTTACAGATTGCCGACAGTTAGTAGCTCTTGATACAGTAGAAAAAAACTACTTTGCATGCGTGTATAGCTGCTTTGTGATGTATTGTAATTTTCCACACGCTCTAATGTGTTCATATGAGTGAGTGTGGAGAGCATGCATATATATATATATATATATATATATATATATATATATAACCAGTCTGTAATGCTGACAAAGACAGAAAAGGGAATAGATGGGGGGGGGGGGGGGGGTATTACGCAGTAATGTAAGAACAGAAGCCATCCTCCACAAGAAGTAAGCACACTGGTACCAGCAAAGGATACCTGCAGTAACACTTTTGGTGGCATTGCACCCAAGCCGCTCACCCCGAGCCCCTGTCCACAGCCGCAGCCCCGGCACTGGCATTGGTATCACCGGTTACATCATATCAAGCACCATCGGTTCATCGGGTACGAACGGACGTATCATGTCAGGTATTTCGGCTACATCTTATCAGAGCCATCATGTAGACAACTAGTTTACGATTGGTTGCATCACAACAGGTACCATCAGTCACGTCATTTCAGGTACTACCTGTCACATAAGGTACCATCGGTTACGACACATCAGGTGCGATCGGGTTGCATCATGTTAGATTTCCGGTACATCCCGACAGATACCACCAGTTACATCACGTCATGCACAGTCGGTTGCACGACGTCAGGCATCATCCCTTACATCATGTCAGGTAACCACCACTGAAGCCATGTACCATCATTCACATCACTTCAGGTACCATCAGCTATACAGAATCATGTATCGCCGGTTACCTTGAAGTTCCTGAAATCAACGACGCTCTGAGGTACCTGACTACCTCAATGATGCGGACAGATACTTAGTAACCTCGACGTCCTTGATGGATTCTTGAGCATTCAATGACGCCAACGGCAAATCTGGTTACCTCAGCGGTGCTGATGGGTGTATGGTTACCCTAGTGACATTGAAGATGCCTGGTTAGCTCATTGACGCTGACGGATATCGGGTTATCTCAATGATGATGACGGGTATCTGATTTCCTCAATGATGCTGAAGGGGCATATGGGCGCCTCGATGACGCTGCGGAGTATGTATACATCTCAATGACAAGTGGGGTGTACCAGTTACCTTCTTTTTGAACTTGAGTTGGAGTTGGTCCCTTTATCTCCCCCTGACACTTCCCCTCTCCACAAATTACGCCCACTGCCTTCTTTGCCCTGTCGTGATGGCCCATCATAGAACTCTCTGCATTCCCTACCACTGCCTTCTTTGCCCTGTCGTGATGGCCCATCATAGAACTCTCTGCATTCCCTACCACTGCCTTCTTTGCCCTGTCGTGATGGCCCATCATAGAACTCTCTGCATTCCCTACCACTGCCTTCTTTGCCCTGTCGTGATGGCCCATCATGTCGTGATTGCCCTGTCGTGATGGCCCATCATGTCGTGATTGCCCTGTCGTGATGGCCCATCATAGGACTCTCTGCATTCCCTACCACTGCCTTCTTTGCCCTGTCCTGTGACCCATCATAGCACTCTCTGCATTCCCTACCACTGCCTTCTTTGCTCTGTCGTGATGGCCCATCATAGGACTCTCTGCATTCCCTACCACTGCCTTCTTTGCCCTGTCGTGATGGCCCATCATAGGACTCTCTGCATTCCCTACCACTGCCTTCTTTGCTCTGTCGTGATGGCCCATCATAGGACTCTCTGCATTCCCCACCACTGCCTTCTTTGCCCTGTCGTGATGGCCCATCATAGAACTCACTGCATTCCCTACCACTGCCTTCTTTGCCCTGTCGTGATGGCCCATCATAGGACTCTCTGCATTCCCTACCACTGCCTTCTTTGCTCTGTCGTGATGGCCCATCATAGAACTCTCTGCATTCCCTACCACTGCCTTCTTTGCCCTGTCGTGATGGCCCATCATAGAACTCTCTGCATTCCCTACCACTGCCTTCTTTGCTTTGTCGTGATGGCCCATCATAGAACTCTCTGCATTCCCCACCACTGCCTTCTTTGCTCTGTCGTGATGGCCCATCATGTCGTGATTGCCCTGTCGTGATGGCCCATCATAGGACTCTCTGCATTCCCTACCACTGCCTTCTTTGCCCTGTCGTGATGGCCCATCATAGGACTCTCTGCATTCCCCACCACTGCCTTCTTTGCCCTGTCGTGATGGCCCATCATAGAACTCACTGCATTCCCTACCACTGCCTTCTTTGCCCTGTCGTGATGGCCCATCATAGAACTCTCTGCATTCCCTACCACTGCCTTCTTTGCTCTGTCGTGATGGCCCATCATAGGACTCTCTGCATTCCCTACCACTGCCTTCTTTGCTCTGTCGTGATGGCCCATCATAGGACTCTCTGCATTCCCTACCACTGCCTTCTTTGCCCTGTCGTGATGGCCCATCATAGAACTCTCTGTATTCCCTACCACTGCCTTCTTTGCCCTGTCGTGATGGCCCATCATAGAACTCTCTGCATTCCCTACCCCAAGCACACATAGGACGACTTCTCCAGACTCCATTTGGATGGCGAAGTTAACTGTGTGCAACGAAGAAGAGGTGTCTTTCTAACTCCGATTGTAAATGAAAAGAGAGTTTGATGATGATGGACAAAGAATGGCAAAACTGTCCAGATGATAAGGGAGCCATATAATCGATGACACGTTTTCTCTGGAAGTTTTCATTTCATGGTTCCACGGTATCAGTGTGGTGGTCAAATTAATGTGTTACTGCTCCACCCCCACGCTGTTGTGTGATGATTATCACAGAAGCCGTTTCACCGCATGTGTGTGTCTACGTTAAATGTGATCCATGTCAAACTTAATCTGAAGCCAAATGCGGCGCTAGCGATTGCGTAACACCGTAATATTTGCACGTGTGCGGTGAGAGAAATACATTTGGTTTCTTACAAAATGGATGGTAATAGATACGTTGTTTTTATTTTTAAAAAATAACAAAACTTCTTTGCAAGTTGACTGACCCTTCAAAAATATATTCCGTGAATGTTTGTGATCTAATCGATTTATTCTCTGTTATGTGAATCTGTGCTGTTTGTTCTAAAAGAGGATGAAGAAACATGAATGAAGGTCTATGTTATAATCCGCGATGAAGCCTTCAGTTACAGGATGCTCTCTCACGCTAGCTTCGTGACTAATATGGGGAGTTTGTGTTATACTCCCTGTTTGGCTAGTATACTTACCATGTCAGACCATAGCATTCAACGGCAGTTAGCCAGCTCTGTCAGGCCGAATTTTTTCCGTGGCCAATGCAGTCATAAGACAGTCACGTGATGTCACCCCACTTCCGGCCCCGGAAGAAGCCAGTGTCAACTTCCTATAAGTCATTCAGCGAGGCCTGGTGTATGGTGACCCCGAGAACCTTGGCGCCAGAGGGGAAGGTAGGGAGGGAATTAGAGTCTGACATGGTAAGTATACTAGCCAAACAGGGAGTATAACACAAACTCCCCATTTTGGCGTCATATACTTTACCATGTCAGACCATAGCAGAATTTAAAGGAATCGGAGGAGGGCGAGCGCCCTAGTGGTTCTTGGGGTTGACCGATATGGCTGCATTGGCCGCCACAAAGGAAATCCCCTTAGACCCATCAGCTCTGGTCATGCGGATATCCCTCAGGTAAAAATTAATGAAGGGATTTTCCGAACGCCAGTAGGCTGCCTCCAGCAGGTGGCGCACGGGGACAGAGTACTGGAACGCTGTGGAAGTGGCCAGTGCTCTGACCTCGTGGGCCCTGGGTGATAGGACAGGGAGATCCTTGTACGCCTGAGCGTAGGTAGATCTCGCCGTCTTGGAGAGCCACCTGGAGATAGTTCCCGCCGAGATATCTCTAGTATTGTTGGGGTTGAGGGAGATAAGGAGTCGTCTCTGGGAGGAGCGCCTGGGGCGTGTGCGTTCCCAGTAGTACCTGAGACACCTGGAGGGGCAAAGGTCCATGTCTCCATCTTTTTCTCCCTTTCCCAAGATGTCAGAACTCCGGAAGGAACTTGAGAGAGACTGAGCCGTCCCTGTGGAAGGCGATATCTGTGGGGTCACCGCTGAGGGCGTGAATCTCACTTCGTCTTCTGGCCGAGGCCAGGGCGAGGAGAAAGGTGGTCTTAAAGGAGAGGAGGTCAAAAGGAATAGAAGCAATGGGTTCAAAAGGGGTTTTTCTGAGGGCATCGAGGACCGTAAAAAGGTCCCAGAGGGGAATGCGCCTAGGGGACTGAGCTTCCCGTAGAGCAACTCCTCTAGACACCTCTCTGAGGAGAAAGTCATTGTCAAAAGAAGGGCCCCCCAGTTGACGAATGGTAGTGCAGATAGCTGATCTGTAGCCCCGAATGGAGCCAGCCGACAGCTTAAGGGAAGAGGATAGGTGGGAGAGGAAATTTCCTATTTGGATGTTGGAGGGGCAGTAATGGGGAACAGAGTTATCTGAGCACCAGGTTATCCATCTCTCCCAACGGTAGTTGTAGAGGGATTCGGTGCTGGCTCTGCGAGATGCCGAGGCGAAGTCCCGTAATCCCTGAGAGGCCCCTGCCCCGGCTAGTGTGTCTAGGACGGACTGGGGTCTCTCCGAGTGGGGGGTAGATGCAGATGTTCGCAGTTGGGCTGGCATAGAAGCCACGCGTGTAGGCGAAGCATCTTGGGATTGGAGTGAGGAAGACCTGACCGGGGTTGTCTCAGCATGTCCCAGCGAGGGCTGAGCCGGAGGGGGGGAACGTGGGTGAGGGACTTGGGGTCCGGGAACCAAGACTGGGTCGGCCACCATGGCGTTACGAGGATCAGCCTGGGTCTTTCCAGCCTTGCCTTCCTGATCACCTTGTGTAGGATGGGGAAGGGGGGAAAGGCATACGCCATTAGGCCCGTCCCGGGGAGGAATAGTGCGTCGACTGCATCCGCCTGGGGATCTGGAACGGGAGAGACGTACAGGGGCAGGTGATGGTTGAAGCTGGTGGCAAACAGGTCGATCATGGGCACAAACCAATGGTTGCGCGACACCAGCGAAGGAGGGCCTCTGTTCTGAGGGAGAGGCCTATGGAGCGGGCCTCTCCCCCTTTGTTGACATAGCAAGCTACCGACGTATTGTCCGTGAGGAGGAGAACAAGTCGGTGCGCGACCTTGTGCTGGAGTTGGAGAAGGGCTAGCCTGACCGCTTCCAGCTCCCACTCCCCGAGGCGTGACTGTCCTCCACGTGGGCCCCCCAGCCCAAGTTGGAGGCGTCTGTATAAAGTTCCAGTGGTTGGGTTGGGTTGGGAGGGAGATGGGGACCCCGGTGGAGAGAGTGGCTGGAGTGAGCCGCTCCTCCGTCGCCGAAATGAACCAGTGTCCGAGGGGAATGACCTGGTCCCAGCGGTCGGAGGTCTGTGACAAACGTCGGCGGAACTCCCTCTGAAGTTGGCGTTTGGGGACCCGCCGCAGGGGAATGAGGGGAGACAGGGACTCCATCATTCCTAGGAGGGAGGACAGGGTTCTGGCCGAGGTGTGGGGTGCCTGTGACAGGCAGGAGATGAGGTCCACTATGCGTGCAGGCCTCTCCGGGGTCTGCCCGACGAACCGTAGGAATCGTCTGTGGGCCGGGTGAATCAGGATCTGAAAAATAGGCGTCCTTCAGGTCTACGGATGTGGCCCAGTCGCGATGATGGATGGAGTCTCGGATCTGGGTGGGGGTCTCCATCTTGAACTTGGTGGGCCTGAGGAACTTGTTGAGGGGCGAAAGATCTAGAATGGGCCTCCATCCTCCCGAGGCTTTTGGGATCACAAAGAGTAGAAGCCGGGGTTTGGGTGGGAAATCTCCGAGATGGCCCCTCTTTTGAGGAGGTCTTGGACTTCCGTGCGAAGAGCTTCTGCTTTGGCGGGGGAGGGTTCGTTGGGGGAGGGAGGGGGAGATAGCATGAGGGGGGGGACGCTCGTGGGCCCAAGGAAGGCGAAACCCTTCCTGTAGCACCGCCACTATCCAGGGGTGAGGCGTATGCGTCTCCACTGGTGGGCATGCCGGGAGAGGCTGCCCGCCAGGGGGGGCGAGGGTCTGGGCTGGTGGGTGGGGGATAGGGCGAGGGGGGGTGCTACCTGATCTAAGTCCCCCTCGGGCTGTCTCCCTAGTCAGCTCCGGGAGCGTGACTGTTGGCCTAACCGAAAATTTTGCTGATGGGGTTTTGGCTTAGGCCTTGGGAGAAGATTAGGTCGCTTGGCGGGCCGTGCGGTGCGGGAAGGCGATTGTCTGGGATAGGGTCTGTGCCTGGGGAAGGAACGAAGTGGGGGTCTAGCAGGGCGTGGCGGTGGCCTGGGCGCAAAGGACACAGCCTGCTTGCGTTCCTCAACTGCTTGTGCTATGACGTCAGCCGAGTAGTCGCCAAAGAGCGACTGGACCTGGCCCGGGATGCATCGCAGGGCTGCCTTAAGCGTCGGGGAGAGAGAGGTCCGCGCCAGCACGGCCTCTCTCGCGACCAACAAGCAGTTGAAGTGGCTTCTGGCTGCGCTGTCCGCCGCAGCCGAAAGGTGATGCGAAATCCTGTTAACTAGGTGTCGCATGAAAGGATCGCTGAACAAGCGAGGGTCAGGCTCTTGGTGCGCCTCAGAGCCCGGGTCCCCCGGTACTGGGATGGCACCATCGTCCTCCGGCCATAGAGCCTCCGCTCGCTGAAGGGGCATGTCCAAGTAGGTGTGTCCCGCCGTGGTGTGGAGGATGCCCATCCTGGCTACTCGGACCCATTCCTTTAGGTTCTTAAAGGAGATGGCGCCGGAAGTAGGGGGGGGGCAGGTGGGGGATCAACCGACGGTCCGACTGGGAAATGCCCATCTCCCTGGTCACGGGATTGTCCGTAAACAAGGAGGCGACTGAGGGGTTCTAGGGTAGATTGGTCTAGATCTCTGGGCCGGGGGAGAGGGAGAGAAATTCGTCAGCGGGTGCGGCCTCCCTCCTAACGAGGTCTGGTCGCCACCGTTCTATCGTGCGGACATCGTACAATGAGGTGGGGGCTAGCTCCTCGTCATCGTCCGCCTCAGGGAGGTACTGGTCCTGAGAGGGTTCATAGCACCCGTCTTCAGGAGGTAAGTCGAGGGGTGCCTGTAGTGTGTCCCCGGTGGCCCTATAATCGGCGGCCGGGACATCGTCCTGCCGATAGGACAGCGCCCGAGGAGGGAGACCAAGGTCGACCCAGGTAAGTGAGGCCGGGTGCCACATTCGACCATGTAGCTGGTCGTGCTGGGTGTTGGCGTTAAGCCACTGGTCTCTCTCGGGGCATAGAGCCACCGGTCCCCGGGGAGGTAAACGGGCTGTGGCGGCCCTGGGGAAAAACCATGGTAGGTAGGCCGCACTCAAGGTCTGACCAGCGCGTTGGGCGAATGCGTAGGTCAGACATCCGCCGAGTCGTAGCCACGAGACCCTCTTCTTCTTGTAGGCAGAAAGTCCCCGGGGACCCGGGTAACCTGAATCACTGTTGGGGGGGGGCTTGAGAGGCCGTGGCCTGTCGTCCCCGTCCAGGTCCGTGCACTGCACCATACACGTCCTTGGAATGGGCCTGGGAGGGCCATAATGGTATGGAGGAGGATGCGGAAGTCGAGCCCCCAACCCGCGAAAGTGCGGATTGGTCAGGATGCGGTCCCGTGTTCCTCCCCCTGGAGGAATATGTCAGGTTACCCTTGGTCCCGCTGGTAGATCCTCCCCCCGGAGGAGCGGGACCGCGGACGTTGCCCAAATGGGGATCCGAAAGGTCGGTTCCCCAACGTCCAATACCCCTAGGGAAGAAGGTGACGTTCGATCGGGGTAGGTCGACCGTCCTTGTGCATGGGCACGGCCGGGCCCATGGCGCGGCGTGCCCGCACGCCCAGGATTATGGACACCACCGAGGTCGTGCGTCGGGGTGACCATAAGGCTGCTTCCGGAGTCGAAGCGCTCCTCGAGCTCAGGTGTTGGCTGCACCTGTGCCCGGTGGGGCCGAGCGCTATGAGTGCACGTATCAATTTGGGGGGAAAAAGAGATACGTGACTCATCAAGGCGAGTGACGGATGGTGATTCCATCCCAGATCCGTCACCCGTGCTGGTCCGCGGCTCGGCAAGGTGCCCCGGGGGCCGAGATTCGCGTGACTCAGCATGATAGTTAGAAGTCTCCGAGCGAGTCCGTAGGCTAGAGGGCAAGCTGGCCGATGGAGAAGGGGTGGGGGAGGGCGAATTCCGTTGGCTAGTCTTTGCTCGGCCGGGCCCCTTGAGGGGAGCCTTGCCATTAGACTTTCTGGGCAGCACCTTGAGGGGAGCTTTGCCCTTAGACTAGCAGGCAGATCAAATGAAAGGCATTTTGAAATGGTGGCCGCTTGCCCATCAGCCTTGGGACGCCGCGGTCGTGCGTCCGTCGGTTTGGTAGACGAGGAAGATCACGCGTCCCTTCCGCGGAGAAGTCGTCTCTGTCTACCCGAACCGTACGTTCATCAGTGCGAACGGATTGCTCCGAGATGGAATCGACCCGCGGGTTCTCCGGGAAATTGAGCGAACTCCGAGCAGTGGAGTGGCTCGACCCGGCGGTGTCCTTCACCATGTTGGGCACAGGTGGATAGAGCAAACCCGGAACACACGACCGCAAAGAGGAGACAAGGTGGCCGATCGAGAAAATCAATTAATCTCGATCGTCCGTGTGGTGTCGTGCAAAGTGCTCGAGAGATCGACTGAAAACTCGAACTACCCGTACACGCCACCGGTCGTGTGACTGGTATGGCTATTAATAGCAATCTCTACACGTGGAGTATCACTGTGTATAGGTGTGATAGTTCTTGGGCACTAAATCTTAATAAGCAGATCAGTGTCACACACCCTTACTCGAACACGTTCTACCTGTGAAGGGTAAAGAGTACAGGTGTGATAGTTATTGAGCCCTAAACCTTAATAAGCGGAACCAGCCCAAAATGCGTGCTGAACCCGAGGCTCGGCAATATGGTGGGGGAACACGACCGGCGAGCGGTGCCGACGATCGCGAGTAACAAAGTCGCGAGAGTGCCGGTAAAAGAGACAAATCTTTAATAAATACGCTCCCGAGAGTGCCGGTAAAAGAGACAAATCTTTTAATAAATACGCTCCCACCAAGAGCCTCACACGGCAAAAATACTCAGGGTCTAGTGCAAGCCGGAACCAGCACAAAATGCGTGCTGAACCCGAGGCTCGGCAATATGGTGGGGGAACACGACCGGCGAGCGGTGCCGACGATCGCGAGTAACAAAGTCGCGGGAGTGCCGGTAAAAGAGACAAATCTTTTAATAAATACGCTCCCGAGAGTGCCGGTAAAAGAGACAAATCTTTTGATAAATACGCTCCCACCAAGAGCCTCACATTTGCAAGCCACAACTGAATCAAGTATAGAACAAAACACAGCAAAGTTAACACAAAGGCAAGTATAGGCGAGACAGAGCACAAGACTTATCTTGCTTTGACGGCAGGCCGAAGATGAATGACTTATAGGAAGTTGACACTGGCTTCTTCCGGGGCCGGAAGTGGGGTGACATCACGTGACTGTCTTATGACTGCATTGGCCACGGAAAAAATTCGGCCTGACAGAGCTGGCTAACTGCCGTTGAATGCTATGGTCTGACATGGTAAAGTATATGACGCCAAACAAGCATTACGGTCGGCCATGGCTACCTTGACTGTGTGGCTTTTGTGTTATCGACCAGAACACACGAAACACCATCAATGTGACTCGGCAGCAGTGCAGTATTTCCTCTAGTATGTTGTCTAATGATTTGATATTGGTGGATTCAGAAAGACAGCAATACAGGGACTATGACAAAACAAACTAGATGTAGCTGTATACGAAGATATCGGATGTGCTTGCGACAGTTATGCCACTTTCGGTATCATCGAAGATAACAAAGCAAGACAGACAATGAAATCAGGTTAAATGAATTTAATAGAACAAAACAAAATACAATAGAAAATACAGTTTGTAAACATATCATTTTGTCAAAGACCACAACAGTTTGTAAACATATCATTTTGTCAAAGACCATTTGCCAGTCAAGAGATGCCGTCTTTGATCCTATTAAATTGCTCCCTCTTCACGTTTGTGATTTGATACATTCTACATTCTGTAAATCCACGTTTTGGTAAAGATGCAATATGAAAAATCCTTCGCTGCATTCAATGAATTTTGTTTTTAGACTACCAGTGTTCTTCTTTATAAAAATGCTACTAAAATCCTGCTTTATATGTGCCTTGCATCTACAGAGTTGTGCAGTGTGTGTGGATCTGTCCATGCAGTCCATTACCATTGAGATTGAAACAAAGCACGTGTGC
The DNA here is from genome assembly GCA_033310375.1 of Conus canariensis. NCBI lineage: Eukaryota > Metazoa > Mollusca > Gastropoda > Neogastropoda > Conidae > Conus > Conus canariensis. The sequence goes on from CM065718.1 coordinate 78,872,147, forward strand.
AGTGTCAGGTACGTGCTACAAAATAACAAGAAAGAGATCAGTTTACAGATTTGTGGAACAGTGATGTCTTTGATTTTTGGAAGGATCTGTGTAGTGTTCTCTCTCTCTCTCTCTCTCTCTCTCTCTCTCTCTCTCTCTCTCTCTCTTTTCCTCTCTCTCTCTCTCTCTCTCTCTCTCTCGTGTGTTCGTGCACGTGTGTGTGTGTGTGTGTGTGTGTGTGTGTGTGTGTGTGTGTGTGTGTGTGTGTGTGTGTGTGAGCGTGCGTGCGTGCGTTTGTGTATGTATGTGTGTGTGTGTGTGTGTGTGTGTGTGTGTGTGTATGTGTGTGTGTGTGTGTGTGTGTGTGTGTGAGAGAGAGAGAGAGAGAGAGAGAGAGAGAGAGAGAATATAATTATATCACAGAAGATTTTTTAAGATGTATGAAAGCAAACATAATTATCACGATTTCAGACGATCCGCTGGTTCTGACACCAATGCCTGTATTGCTCGTACCGGAGTGGATATTCGTGGAGTTTTGTTGTTGTTGTTGTTGTTGTTTTGTTTTCTGAACCGTTCCTTCTGTTAGTTTCAAAGGAGTACTACCATAGATGAGCCACACTTCCGACCGACCATTCTTGGTGTGAAACAGCTGGGAGGCTTTAAAGAGATGGATAAACCTGGCACGTACTTGTTCCTTCTGGTAGTGCACACACATCGCTTGTATGGGCAGGACTGTGTGGTAGCCACCACAGCAACTGTATGAAGAATTTAACACTTCAGAGAATATCCCTTGCTATTTGATCCACTGATGTCATTCTCTTATCATTTCAGTTTCAGATTACATTCAGATGTGTCAAATGTTATGGCGATCGGAATCTGTCATTGTGTCAAGAGAATGACATTCAGAATGGTGATGATTCATGGCAGACTATCGCAGTGGATAGTTATTCAAGGTCAATGTCCAGTTGTGTGTCCCAGCATTAGAATACAGACAATGTCAATGTAACGAACGTCGACCAATCAGTCAGCTTCATTCAAAATAGTAACAATGACAATCATAACGATGATGATCGTACTGATGATGATGATGACGATGGCGATGACGATGATGATGGTGATGATGATGATGATGTTGTTGACGATGACGATGATGATAATGATACAGCTACTTTTACCGCTGCTGCTACTGCTGCTGTTGCTGATCCTCCTCCTCCCCCTCCTCCTCCTCCTCCTCCTCCTCCTCCTCCTACTACTACTACTACTACTACTACTACTACTGCTGCTGCTGCTGCTGCTGCTGCTGCTGCTGCTGCTGCTGCTGCTGCTGCTGCTACTATTACTATTACTACTACTGCTGCTGCTACTACTACTACTACTGCTACTACTACTACTACTACTACTACTATGCTGATTAAAAAAAAATATAGAACAAAAATTGATAAGCTGTGGGGTTGGGGTGGGGATGGGTAGGGTACCATTAAACACACCCACAATTACCATGAAAATACAGGGTGTACGCACAGAGTGAGGGGCAGATGACATGGATCAAAGAGAAAGTGATATACCTTGCACTACCAGGATACAGACAATCCTGACGCACAGGGTGAGGGGCAGATGACATGGATGAAAGAGAAAGTGATATACCTTGCACTAACAGGATACAGACAATCCCGACGTTGGTTTGTAACCAAAAACAAGTTTTTATGCCTGTGTTTTGCATCCTGAGTGAGTGTCCTTAGTAGCGAGCAGTTGACTGCAGTTGTCATAGTCCATCCATGGCAATCCACAAAGAACAACATCTATGAGTCTGTAGTGTTCTCAGCACCACGGGGAGGCAATCCACAAAGAACAGCATCTATGAGTCTGTAGTGTTTTCAGCACCACGGGGAGGCAATCCACAGAGAACAGCATCTATGAGTCTGTAGTCTTGTCAGCACCACGGGGAGGCAATCACCAAAGAACAGCATCTATGACTCTGTAGTGTTCTCAGCACCACGGGGAGGCAATCACCATAGAACAGCATCTATGAGTCTGTAGTGTTCTCAACACCACGGGGAGGCAATCACCAAAGAACAGCATCTATGAATCTGTAGTGTTCTCAGCACCACGGGGAGGCAATCCACATAGAACAGCATCTATGAGTCTGCAGTGTTCTCAGCACCACGGGGAGGCAATCCACATAGAACAGCATCTGTGAGTCTGTAGTCTTCTCAGCACCACGGGGAGGCAATCACCAAAGAACAGCATCAATGAGTGTGCAGTGTTCTCAGCACCACGGGGCGGCAATCCACATAGAACAGCATCAATGAGTCTGCAGTGTTCTCAGCACCACGGGGAGGCAATCCACAAAGAACAGCATCAATGAGTCTGTAGTGTTCTCAGCACCACGGGGCGGCAATCCACATAGAACAGCATCTATGAGTCTGCAGTGCTCTCAGCACCACGGGGAGGCAATCACCAAAGAACAGCATCAATGAGTCTGTAGTGTTCTCAGCACCACGGGAGGCAATCCACATAGAACAGCATCAATGAGTCTGTAGTGTTCTCAGCACCACGGGGCTTCAATCCACATAGAACAGCGTCTATGAATCTGCAGTGTTCTCAGCACCACGGGGCGGCAATCCACATAGAACAGCATCTATGAGTCTGCAGTGTTCTCAGCACCACGGGGAGGCAATCTACATAGAGCAGCATCTATGAGTCTGCAGTGTTCTCAGCACCACGGTGAACACATCGACATCAAACAGATCCAGCACAGAATAGAAAAAAAGAAATCAAAAGAAACTAACACAATTATTTAAATCTAAAACAAAACAGCGAATAAATCAAAGAAAGGGAAAAATGAAGGTGTTATGAAAGGTTGCGTTAATATTTAATAAGATCTTTAATACTGAATATCTTATCATCCGTCAGGAGCCAAAGAGATTCTCCACTTTTCCGCTGGTAGGAACAGATAAAAAATCAGCGTATTTAATACAAAGTACAGTATGTGTTGTCTTCAGAAATCGTGAACCAAAGTAAAACCATAAATCATCTTTTAAAATCCTATAACCCAAAGCAGAATAATATATTGTCGTAGAAAGACTCATTACCAAAAGCAAAATCACATACTGTTTGAAAAAAAATCCCCAGAGAGAAATCACGAGCAATGTTAAAAACCGTATACCGTAATATGAACCACGTGATTTAGATGCGTGTTACTTTTACCAAAGAATGGACACAAAGCACACACACTTTGAGATGTAGACATCTTCTCTCCTGACCAGACATTAGACCGCAGCTTCTTAAAATAAGACAAAATGATATCGTCTATCATGGGCTATCTTCAACCAGGCATCACGAACAATTACAGGGGCTATTAGTCAAATGGTAAGGGCGTTTGTTTATGGAGCTGACGGTGGCGATTTTAAATGCCTTGTGGGGTGGGAGTTTCATGGATAAGAAACCATCTCTGTCCACCCATTTGCAAATGCGTACCTTCTTCAGGTCAGAGAGAGTCAACATGAGGAAGGAGAGGGCGGCGTTCCACCTTACACCATGCCATACCGAACACTTTGCCAGCCGTTCACTATCACTACAACCATTAGGTTATTGAACCTCAACCTTTACCTTCCAACCTACTCATGCACTCCTGTGTTTATCAGCGTTAATCTAAAACGAGTTATGTCATCCATGTGCGCCTACAGCTCAAGACTGGTCAGACTTGGAGGATGATAAAAATAATACTTTGCCATCTGCAACATCCAGTGACCTCGTTATGCGATTGGATTTGAATGTCAAGTCATCCTGGAATCTCTAGGACAAGTAGCTTCCAATCTGAAAATCGGAGAAAACGTTGGAATAATATTCACATTTAACAATTGAGAGAGCGCCCTACAGCCTACAGTTTTAACCAAATTAGTCTCAGTAAATCTAATGCTAAAATGTTTTTCTTAATTGCTAGTCTTAAATTATCTTACCCAGCATCCAAAGCAGAATACACATCGTACTTGCTTCCAAACAACGTAATCCTCAAACGCATGCATAACAGGAAGGATACCTTTTCCTTCTGTATTTCATCATCTGTTTACCTCGGATCATAAAAAGTGAAGCTAAACTCAAGACGTGAAAAAAAAAAAAGAAATCAGTTACTCCCGAATACAGATCACGTTAAAATTCCAGAACACTCTGGTAAAATTACATTCTATTGTTTACAAACTGGCGAGTTCACAAACATGCAAACGCAGAGACAAAACTGAAAACAATACCTCACTATACTGCTTTCTCCTGTGAGGTTTGTAGTTATCCATAAGATATGAAGATCCTGTAAAAGGCATCATTGCACTTGCGATAACATAGACATCTCCAATTATTGACCCTCTTGGACATGGCAAACAGAAAGGCATCCAGAGAAAGAGTCTGAGGGATATTTTCCCGCAAACTGTCGTGAGAACAGCTAATGCAGTCCAGGTCAACGTGCCCCAAGGTGTTCTTCCTGTGCTTGATGAGTCACACGTGCATCAGACAACAAATCTGTCTGCTGCAGTGTCTTTGATGTTAAAGGGCTGTCAGCATTAAGTGCCTCTGCTTCTGGGCGGCTGTCGGAGATGGAAGGATATTCATTTCCTGTTCATCTGCATCATTGTTTGGGTTGTGTGTGGTGCTTCCTGATGGATGTCAAGATCGAAGTTGCAAAGATCCACGTGGTAAAATGAAGGGGAAATGAGTGATGAATGATATCTTAAAATTGCATGGCATAGTTGCCATAAACCACATCCCATCTGCAGCGACGATGTGACATGCATCAACGAAATGTAAAGAGAGCTGTAAGAAAAGCCAGAAAAAAAGTTCCGAATTTTATCAGAAAAAGAGCTATAAACACACAGGAAACAAAAAAGGACATACATTTTTTTTTTTACTTCGGCTGACCCTCTCATTGAGAACAACATCACTAAATATGCTGTGAGACTGACAACAGAGTTCTCCAATACTATAAAACAAATTGTGTTATATATGCTGTGAGGGTCGTTACTGACAACAGAGTTCTCCAGTACTATAAAACACATTGTGTTATATATGCTGTGAGAGTCGTTACTGACAACAGAGTTCTCCAGTACTATAAAACACATTGTGTTATATATGCTGTGAGAGTCGTTACTGACAACAGAGTTCTCCAGTACTATAAAACACATTGTGTTATATATGCTGTGAGAGTCGTTACTGACAACAGAGTTCTCCAGTACTATAAAACACATTGTGTTATATATGCTGTGAGAGTCGTTACTGACAACAGAGTTCTCCAGTACTATAAAACACACTGTGTTATATATGCTGTGAGAGTCGTTACTGACAACAGAGTTCTCCAATACTATAAAACACACTGTGTTATATATGCTGTGAGAGTCGCTACTGACAACAGAGTTCTCCAGTACTATCAAACACATTGTGTTATAACACTATTTAGTAAATGGAAACGCAACCTGGCACAAAACGGTATATTGCCACACAGTACACACACTATGATAACATATGAGTTGGAACTGAATCAGGCACTGTAGCTTTATGTTGTGTTGCCATATTTTGTATTGTACTGGATCTTACTGCAATGCATTACATTTGTCAAGTAATAAATTGCATTTCATTACGATATCTTACATTTTACCGTTTTGGTGTGTGTGTGTGTGTGTGTGTGTGTGTGTGTGTGCGTGCGTGCGTGCGTGCGTGCGTGCGTGCGTGCGTGCGTGCGTGGTGTGTGTGTGTGTGTGTGTGTGTGTGCACGCGCGCGCGCGTGCTCGCAGACATCAAGAGAAAATCTAGCCCCTCTATATTTTTTGAAAAGAAAAAAAAGAAAATGGAGTAAGCGTCCAAAGTTCAGAATTTTATGTTGTTGCATTTATGAAAAAAAACAAACACACTGTTATGAGTTTCTCACCTTGGTTGCTACAGCATAAGTACAGGGAGATACTATAAAGTCACATAGGTTCGACTCTCCAAAGATGAATCTGAAAATCAATCATTTATCTGTTTGCATGCATTAACATTGAAAGTAACATATTATAAATTTCTGTTTACAACTCTCTTATAATACTCGATCTGCGCTCCTGGTTGCAAATCTGAAGAAAAGCACTCTTACTTAATTGAAAATCAAACGGTCATAAATCAGTCGTTAATAATGGGTTCATGCATAACTCTGAACAGCCAGCCACAGTATCATGTCTCCCAGGGGAGCATCTGGAAACGGAATGGAAGTAGCATGGGACTTAGGTTAGTCGTGGTCAGCAAACTGCGACGAAAGGCAAACAGGAAGGTAGGGGAAGCGATAAAATGACGCTGGAAAGGGAGGGAGGGAGAAGGTGAAGAGAGGAGGACGGGTGGGCAGGGGTGGTGTAGGGTGTGAGAACAGCGCGATGACACTGGGGATATGGGGGTTATCAGGTTGATGGGAAAGGTGAGTTGTTGCGGTGCTCAGTCAACAAGCCTTCGTGGTGATTGATGTGTGGAAAAAAGATGAAGATGTACAATCACATGCTCCCTTCTCATTTTACTTTCCACTACCCTCGCTTTAGCCCATCCATGCACACACAGATACACACACACACACACACGCGCGCGCGCGCGCGCGCGCACACACACACACACACATGCGCGTGTGCGGACATGCACACACGTGCGTACACACACACACACACACACACACACACACACACACACACACACACACATGCGCGCGCGCGCGCTCGAAAGCACACACATACTCCCACACACAACTACAATCAAACATACAGACAGACACAAACAAACAAAAACACTCACTGAAGAGAATCTTCATTTCTAGGTGATAGAGATGCGTAAGAAATCAGGGCATATAACTCAAAAACCATGTATTGTCTCAGAAATATATCCCCCAGTAATGTGACTCGTGTGTTTTTAATGCCGATGCCATCCGACTCCTTCTTTCGCTCAAGTGCAGGCATACGCAGGGTGCAGATACATTGAGCTGTAGACATCGTCTTCGTTGACTCTACATTTATCCGCAGATTCTTGAATGAGATCAGATCGTTCCCTCAACCACTTTCCTGACTTCAATCAGACAAAACGAGCAAGCTTTTCCAACAGAGTACCGTTGATAACACCCTGAAACATGAATCTAGAGTGGTCTACAGTTAGAGTGTTTGCCTTCGGACCGGATAAATGTGAGCTCAAACCAATTGTGGGGTTGGACTTTGCTGGTATGGAAACCTCTTTGTATTCCAGGGCTAAATGGGTCCCTGATTCAGGTCATGGAAGTATAAGGTGGTAGCGGTGGCAGGCTTTGCCTTACGTCATGCCATGCCCCTGACGTTGCGAATCTCTAAGAGTTCAATGCGTCTTCAGCCCTTGTATTTTAAGATCTGTAACTTTTACCCTTTAAACTATTGCATCCACTCCTGCATTTTTTCAGCGTTCATGGAAAGCACGTGGTGTCATCCATATGTTGCTTGCTATTGCTCAAGACTGGTCATACATGGAGGATAATGCCAAAAAAAGAAAGCAATTCTTAACTTCTTTTTCTTGGGATTTCTCATTTCTTGTGCGAATTTTTTTGTGAATACCTCACAGCTCTCTAATGTTGTTTACATAGTTTCTGCCATGAATGACCTTCGTGAATCAGAAGTTCTTAGTTTCGTCCATAATTCAAACTTTTTTTTTTTTTTGAGTGGGGGGGGGGGGGGGGGGGGGTATGCGCGTTTTGTTCGATATTTTTCCCCCTTAAACATTCACGTGAACACTTTTCCAAATCTATTATATAATAAATCTATTATATAAAGCTGAGTATGTCTGTCGTGTAGTGTTCCGATGTTCAGTTTTGCGTCTGTGGACGCAAATTGCGTCACGACGCAATGCGTCACGTTATCACAGACCCGACGTTGCTGTTTGTAGGACATCAAGGATACTTGATACCAAATTTGGTGCCGATTGGCCTAAACCTGTGCCCCTGTAGTGTTCCGATGTTCAGTTTTACGTCTGTGGACGCAAATTGCGTCACGACGCAATGCGTCACGTGATCGCCGACCAGACATTGCTGTTTGTAGGACACCAAGGATACTTGATACCAAATTTGGTGGCGATCGGCCTAAAACTGTGGCCGTGTATAAGCGAACAGACAGACAGACAAACTCAGCTTTATATCATATATATATATATATATATATATATATATACATATATATATATACACACGCTTCGTCATCGTCATCATGGTTTCTATAGTTACATTTGCTACCAATGCGACTTCTGCTACTGCTACTATTACTGCTACGGCTGCTACTACTACTACTACTACTACTACTACTACTACTACTACTACCACCACCACGTCTATTACTACTGCTGCTGTTGCTGCTGCTACTAGTACAACTATTGCAGCTACTACTACTACCGCTACTACTACTGCTACGACTACTACTATTATTGCTACTACTGCTGCTGCTGCTGCTGCTGCTGCACCACATTCCATGGTGCAGAGGCACAGGTACAGTCACACCCATGCATACATTTGCAACCGCCTTCGTCTCCCCTCCCCCCCCCCCCCCCCCCCCCCCCCCCCCCCGCCTCCGTGCCGCTTTCGCGTACGTACTCATTCATTCAATCACTAGTGCGAATACACGCCATTGACATATTCAGTACATGCACACGCCTGTGAGCGTGTGTTCCGATTCTGTAGATTGTTTTCCATGCTTTTCACGTTCCTATTTTCTTCTTTCTTGTTTAACTGAGTGATTGTCAGAATTATTTGTGATACCTGTGTGAGCATAAGACAATTAAAGTCCCCGGAGAAAGGCGAGGTGTGCTCACCGAAAATTTGGGATAATGAAGAGCCACTTTCTTGTTCATTTTGTGCATTTCTCTCTCTCTCTCTCTCTCTCTCTCTCTCTCTCTCTCTCTCTCTCTCTCTCTCTCTCTCATCTAATATATATATATATATATATATATATATATATATACGTGTGTGTGTGTGTGTGTGTGTGTGGTGTGTGTGTGTGTGTGTGTGTGTGTGTGTGTGTGTGCGTGCGTGCGCGCGCGCGCGCGCGCGCGTGTGTGTGTGTGTGTGTGTGTGTGATGTGCCCAAGTTGCACTGAAATGCATTGGAATGATTATTCTGTTTAAAGGATATCTGCACATTAATGTGATTATATCTTACATCAATGTGAGTGTAAACAAGGACAGTCTTGACATCTAATTTTTTGCATGATTTTGGAAATTTCCTACACAAATGTCTTACCTAACTTTCAAGATGAGGTACTCGCAAAGCATACTCTAACACCATGACCTGTCTATTTTCAGGCACAACGTACTAAATACCTTTTGCTCCTGTGTTTTGTCCCTTTGTTAACTTAAGTTAATAAAGCTGGAAAGTTTTATCAACTTTGAGACATGGTAAATTATGCACAAGCTGACCTTGGCCGAGTTCATAATTCTGTAAAATCTTATGAAGATTATTTGGACCGATTGCAAACTACAAACAGAAAACCAAGCATGTAAACTCACAATTAAAACTGAAAACAAACCTGGTTTTTTTTCACTGTTACTTCTACCGGCATCATAACTATAAGAAACGAAGATTCCATTAATGGCATTATTGCACAGCTGGAAACACAGACATTTAGGATCCCAAATCGTTGCGCCTTTCGATCAGGTGGACTATTTGGCATCACTCCGAGTCATTGTGTCTCGGAAGTGTTACATACTGCACCCCTAACAAGTCCAACGTGCGTCGACAACAAACCTGTTTATTGCTGTGTGTTTGATGTTTACTGACTGTCAGTATAAAGTGCCTTCACAAATGAGCAGTTTGTGGGAGTTTGGAATGTCCTCTTCATTTGCATTATTCTTTGGGGTGTGTGCGATGCTTTGTAGTGCTTGCCAAAAGGCGATGATGCGAAGATCGATGAAGCGAAATTACATAATATCGTGAAGTGCGTTAGCTTTGGTTTGCTTGCAAGGAAGTCATAATCCCGATCCTGCGTTCACCAAGGATCTGAAACACATCGAAGAAATATAGACAGAGCAGACAGAAACTACTGGTGACACAACGGAGTTGTTCCTTGGGACAAGTCCCCTTGACAGACACAGAAAGACAAAGAAAAGAGTGAATGTACTTAATTCAAACACTGCCACCAGGAACAACATTACTAATTTCACGCAGATAATCTTTATTGACAACATAGTTCTGCATCGCATTATAGTTCAAGGTGGTAATTATATCATTATGGGATATCATCATCATCACCATCATCATCATCATCATCATCATAAGCATCATCATTATCATCATCATTATCATTATTGTTATAATAATAATAATAATAATTATTATTATTATTATTATTTTTATTATTATTATTATTATTATTATCATTATCTTATTAATATTATCATTATTATTATTACCATCATTATCATCATCATCGTCGTCATTGTTGTTGTTGTTGTTGTTGTTCTCTACTATGAGTAACTATACATCCAAGTGTTTTACAGTCCATGCTCTCAGTGACACTACAACCGGCTGCCTACTTGGGTAGAGCCGAATAAAGAGCTGTCTGCATGTGCTTCATTCTCTCGTTCACTCAGTCAATATCAGCCACTCGATTTTATTCCTTCATCTTCTCGATTTTTCGCGCAAGGTGCAAGCCATGTGTAACGTGTTATTCATACCAACAGCCAAAGTGGCCTTCTCTTTCGAAAGTTGGTAATGGAATTTTTTTATGTGTGCTAGATGTTCTTCGTGCGTTCACAATTAGAACCTTGGTTTGTATTCTAATTCCAGCGACCTGTCAGGAAACAAAAAGCTGAACCGATGGTAGGACAAAATACCCCTGTATTAAGAGTGCTCTGTGGAGGAGATTCGAACCAGCAACCCCAGGATCAACAGGATTACGAGTCTAGTGATCTAGCAATTGAGATATATCGGCCCCAATATCGTGTATAGGGTAAATAATGCAACGTGTTTCAAATGCAGTACACGGTCAGTCAGTCATTCCCTGACGCTGGGGTCGTTGGGGGACGTGATGAGGCAGCCGCCGTTTCTCTCCAGGCTCTTCTGTTGGTGGCTGTCGTGAGGAGATCTGGCATGGTCATTTTGGTCCAGTCCTTTATATTTTCGGTATGGTAGCACAAAAAACATATAGTATCAGAGTAGATCGAATTGAACTGCATTGTACGTTACGTCACTTGTGCGGCGGTGTATTGTATGGTCATCAACTGGGTCGCTTTATGCTGTATTGCATTGTTCTATGAAGCCTTGAAGTGTACTTACTTGCATTGTATCACAACTGTCACTCATAAAACCGAAGATATTCCTTTGGATATGACATGTCACTACGTATATAACTCTCTCTCTCTCTCTCTCTTTCAATGTGTGTGTGTGTGTGTGTGTGGCGCGCGCGCGCGTGCGCGCGCGCACGCGCACGCGCACACCACACACACACCACACGCACACTAAAGTACTGTTCACTACAGCCATCCATAATCCCTTAACGCCCAGCGCCATTCCCATCAACAATACTACCCCCATTTTCAACCCCCCCCCCCCACCTCGCCCAACCCACTCGAGCCCCATCCCTCCCAACCCCAGCCCGCATCCCCTCAGCCTGTGTTATCTTGCTCTTCCTGCTTTTTCCTGTTTGACTTTCGTCACAGTTCGTTGACCACAGTGCATTGAAAATGCCACACTGGTTCTGTTCCCTTACCAGATATATCCCGGGAGATTGTGCAAGTGCGTGTCACTTTGATGTTTCAGCATGGGACTTGATGACCTCCTCAGTGATGGTGAGGCGCTGTTTGATCAGGCAGAAGTGATGTCCTCTTACCTTGAAGCCATGAGCTGGCATGAAGCGTGACGAGATCACAGCAGAGTGAAACAACTGACTGGAATCATTGATCTCTGAATAATTCACTGAAGAATCCTAAACATTTCATTATATTCTCGACCCTCCCTGCCTCCTAGTCCTCATAGCTTATGGCCTGTGGGCAGCTATAGCGAATTATATTCAAAGTGGGTCGAATTTCAAAAATATATTTTTGTGCAGTCTATTTTCTTTTAGAGTTTATATATATATATATATATATATATATATTATATATATATATATATGTGTGTGTGTGTGTGTGTGTGTGTGTGTGTGTGTGTGTGTGTGTGTGTGTGTGTGTTGTGTGTGTTTGGTGTTGTGTGTGTGTGTTGTGTGTGTGTGTGTGTGTGTGTGTGTGTGTGTGTGTGTGTGTGTGTGTGTGTATGCGTGTGTTTCATGTGTTGTGTGTGTGTGTGTGTGTGTGTGTGTGTGTGTGTGTGTGTGTGTGTGTGTGTTACCGAGACCAGCTCCAACCTGTTCATGTCGTCTGTTCTGCTGCTTTGATCTCTCTTGATCCCGTCGCACCTGGCTGGGGGGGGGGGGGGGGGGGGGAGGGGTTGCAAAGGGGTAGAAGATTGTATATAATGGGCAGAATTCTTTTTTTATTATTATTTTTTCTCTGTGTGTGTGTGTGTGTGCGCGCGCGCGCGCACGCGCGCGCGCGTGTGTGTGTGTGAGCGTGGGTGTGTATGTGCGTGCGCGCGTGTATGTGTGCGTGTAAGCGTGTGTTTGTGAGAGTGAATGCATGTGTGTACGAGTGCTCGAGTATGAGTGTGTGTGTGTGTGTGTGTGTGTGTGTGTGTGTGTGTGTGTGTGTGTGTGTGTGTGTGTGTGTGTGTTTGTGTGTGTGTGAGTGTGGGCGCGCGGGTGTGTGTGTGTGTGCGTGTGTATGTGGGCGTGTGTATGTCTGTGTGTGTGAGTGTGTAAGTTTCAGTGTATGTGAGGGTATGGGTGTGTTCGTATTGAAATGTGTGTATTTGTGTATTTATGTAAGTGCGTGTGTTTGTGCGCGCGCGTGTGTGTGTGTGTGTGTATGTGCGTGAGTATTTTTGTGTGTTAATTATGCTTCTTTGCTTTGAATGAAAAACGTTCATATTCTGTTCATAATGTGTTCTTAAATGTCAGTACAACCTTGAGTTAATCTGACAATAAATTGGTTTCAGTCAGTCAGTCAGTTTGTGTGTGTGTGTGTGTGTGTGTGTGTGTGTGTGTGTGTGTGTGTGTGTGTGTGTGTGTGTGTGTGTGTGTGGGTGTGTGTAAAAACACATAAATGTTGGCCAATAGAACTACTATTAACTGGAATCGAAGACAGGAAGAAAACAAAGAAAAAGAGAAAATAAAATTCGAAAGGGAGGGGATTGAAGAGGAATAAGGAGGTGGAAAGTGCGTGCATGCGTTTGTGTGTGTATGTGTGTGTGTGTGTGTGTGTGTGTGTGTGTGTGAGAGAGAGAGAGAGAGAGAGAGAGAGAGAGAGAGAGAGAGAGAGAGAGAGAGAGAGAGAGAGAGAGAGATGGAGCAAGGACGTAAAGCGAGGTTGATAAAAAGGCGTAAAGGCGAACCAAATATGAGACCGTTCTCTGACAGTGTATAGGACCCGTTGAATCTTGTCAGCTGAACCATTCAATGCGCCTTGCTATGGTTGCAGCATCGTAAAGTGGTAGCAGCATTGTTTAACAAGAAGATCTGTCACGAAATGAAGAAAGGAAGGGGAAGCTGGATCGAACATCACTGTGAGGACACTGAGAAAAACCCAGTCAGCGAGCACACAAAGGAAGCTTTTAACTTTGTGACAGAATGGACCAACCGGAAGCAACGTCATTACATTCATGACAAAGATGATCGTGTCTAACAGAGGAAGAAGATGACATAAAAAGGTGGACTGACTATTGCTCCGAAATTTACAGCACACAGAACAAAGCAAACCAAAGTGTATTGACAGAACACGGTTCTTCGAATGAGGATGACTCTCCAGTGTTATGTGAAGAAGTTGTAGCAGACGTGATGTCGTTAAAATGTAGTAAGACAACAGGCATTGACAGAATCCCTGCATACACTTTAAACTCTTTGGGGCCAGAATAGCTCAGCTGGTAGAACGTCGGACTCGTAATCTTGGTGATCCTGGGGTTGCAGGTTCGAATCTCCGCCGGGTCGTTTCGGTACAGGGGGATTTTTCCCTCGTTTGGTTCTGACTCCATTTCCACAAACAGTCCTTCGAATGAGACTGTAAACTGAGGTTCCGTGTGTGAACGCACGCAAAACATCTTGTACACACGTAAAATCCCATCACCAACTTTCGGAAGAGAAGGCCAGTGTGGCCGTTGGTATGGATGACACGTTGCACACAGCATGCACCCTGCGTGAGAAATGGAAAGAATGAAAAGAAGTAGGGAAATGGAGTGAACGATATTTACTGGATGACATGGGAAACGACTGAATGAAGCGCCAGCAGGCAGCTCTTCAGTCGGCTCTACCCAGGTAGGCAGCCTGTTGTGTAAACGAGAATGCGGATTATTAAAGCGCTTAGAGCTCGGTCTTTAGCCAAGGATAGGCGCTATATAAGTAATAAGGTTAATGACAATAATTGTAATAATAATGATGATGATGATGATGATAAGAATAATAACAATAATAATGATGATAATAAACATGATAATAATAATAATAATAATAATAATAATAATAATAATAATAATAATAATAATAATAATAACAATAATAATAATAATAATAATAATAATAATAATAATAATAATAATAATAATGACATCCAATCTGACACATTGGCGGGTGGCCACACCAGACATGATCACTGCTCACTGTAAAAAAAGAAAAAGGACATCCCAAACACTGCAATAAGTACCTCTCTCAGTTTGACTATGGATGCAAGGAAAGAAATGGTTCACATCATTCTGAACAGGTCAGCCGCAAGCAGATACCATCATTGCTGAAGATCAAGTCTGAATCTTCGAAAGGAGGAGTACCATCAAACATATTTGTACCCTGTGTACTCTTTACGAAAATCCCCTCCACCAGACGAGCGAGTTCTATCGCATCTCTATAGACTTCATGGCATTCCATAGTCTGGCAGGGGGCGCTCTAATCACAATGAAAGCTACTAACATCGGGTATGAGATAATCAAAACCATCCAGCGACTGTGCTCTAATGCAATTAGTGAAATATTCGTATCATACCATCAAAGGGAAGAACCATCACAATCCTTCGCTATGTGGATGGCATCCATGGCCTAGCAACTAGTGAAAACAAAGTCGTCCAGCTTCTTAAAGATTGAATGACAGGAACAAGTTATGACATGGAAGTTAGGACTTGGAAGACCACGACATGGCAGGTTAAGCATCTAAACCAACTCACAGTGATATGGCTGACCAGGATGACCATTCATTTCACCCAGGTTAAGCGTCTAAACCAACCCACAGTGATATAGCTGACCAGGAGGACCAAAGTCACAGTCATATGGCTGACCAGGATGACCATTCTAGGTTCAGTGTCTAAACCACCTCACAGTGATATGGCTGACCAGGATGACCATTCATTTCACCCAGGTTAAGCGTCTAAACCACCTCACAGTGATATGGTTGACCAGGAGGACCATTCCGGTGCAGTAGGGCATTCAGCTGGTCATGACAGCTCAGCTCAATTGCAAGGGATAGGGGGTGGGGGGGGGTGGAGGAAAGGAGTGGGGTAGCTTACATTTCCAGACAGTCCCGAATATTTCTGCATAGAGTGCCACATGCTTACCTGGTGTATCTCATGTAAAGTACCAAACGGAGGCTGAGCTTTAAACCTACCCTACATTACCTGTCATCAAAATTGGGATGCAGCCCAGGATCCGTGATCGTCACGACTTGTAATATAAAGATATCCACACAACTAGCATGAAATAAAGCTATCTTCTCGGGCAGCTGCGAAAGGCATATGGATAGAAGAATCTTTACAACTTTCGCTTTAATTAAGACAATGCCTTGGGAAAATAAAACCAACAGTTTGCGATGCCTTTAAACCGTGCTAATGATGCATATAGTCTACATTAGCGCGCGCGCGCGCGCCCGTGTGTGTGTGTGTGTGTGTGTGTGTGTGTGTGTGTGTGTGTGTGTGTGTGTGTGTGTGTGTGTGTGTGTGTGGTGCGTGCTTCCAGTGCATGGGTGCGTGTGTGCGTGTGTGTGCGCGCGCGCGTCTGTGTGTGTGTGTGTGTGTGTGTGTGTGTGTGTGTGTGTGTGTGTGTGTGTGTGTGGTGTGTGTGTGTGTGGGCGCGTGCGTGCGCGCGAGCATGAGCATGAGGCATAGTTGTATTTGCATGCAATGTGTATTTAACTTTTGTGTGTGCACATTTGTGTGCCTGTGTCAGTGAGTGAGTAAGTGAGTGAGCAAACGTGCGTGCTTGTGTGTGTGTGGGGGGGGGAGCGTGCGTGCGCGGAGTATGGCTGGGCTAGTGTATGCATGCAATGTGTATTTAACGTTTGTGTGTGCACATTGTGTGCTGTGTCAGTGTGAGTAGTGAGTGAGCAAGTGCGTGCTTGTGTGTGTGTGTGTGTGTGTGTGTGTGTGTGTGTGTGTGTGTGTGTGTGTGTGTTGTGTGTGTGTGTGCGTGGGCGCGCGTGCGCGCGCGGTGATGGGCATTGTTGTCCTTGTGTACACTGTACATTTTACTATGTTTGTGTATGCACACATGTATGCCTGTGTGAGTGAGTGAATGAGTCAGTAAGCAAGAGAGACAGAGAGAAAAAAAAAAAAAAAAAAGAGAGAGAGAGAGAGAGAGAGAGAGAGAGAGAGAGAGAGATGTGTGTGTGTGTGTGTGTGGCGTGCGCGCGCGCGCGCATTAATATGCATGTCTATGTATGCAGTGCTTCCGTATCTATACTAGTGTTTAAATTGCATCATTATTGCCGACAAATGTTAGATAACCTCGTTAGGACAAGAATTTCTCAGCGGAAGTACTAACATATGTGAGGCAATAACTTTTCCCTCTGTATATAAAGGACGAGTGTTAAGAATGCTGTGAAAGATCTAGGATGGAAATATCAGAGTTCAAAGGGTGTCTTTCATATTGATGTCGGCATTTAGGACCAGGGTGTCTGCAATAGTGATCGGCAAACATTGATTCGTCGTGCGTTTGCAGGCCGCGTTAGTGGTCTTTTTGTTTGTTTGTTTTGTTTCTTATTTCTATCTGTCGTTTCTGGGAACTAAGGAAGGGGGATGGAGGAGTGTTGCACAGTGGACTTCACTATCAGTTTCCTCAGATCCCTGTTTTCATTTCGGAACAGGAGTTGACGCTGCGTCCGATTTTATATTCCGTAGCTCAGATCGCCACTTCTTGTTCATTGGACGCGATTATGCTTTATCCCCCCAATGATCAAATTGTAAGGTATGCTAATATGTGGAGGCGCTCCATGTATTTTACACTGTGAAGGATATTGACCAAAAATTCCATTTTCCCCATTTACAACAACATATCTTTTCTGACCTTCCATTGTTAAGCCGGAGGGCGGAAGGTCCGAGAAGACAAGGATATCAGCATCATGACAGAAGGTAGTAACCACCATGTTATGGTTAGTAACCCCAGGATATCAGCATCATGACAGAAGGTAGTAACCACCATGTTATGATTAGTAACCCCAGGATATCAGCGTCATGACAGAAGGTAGAACCACCATGTTATGGTTAGTAACCCCAGGATATCAGCGTCATGACAGAAGGTAATAAAAACCATGTCATGGTTAGTAACCCCAGGATATCAGCATCATGACAGAAGGTAGAACCACCATGTTATGGTTAGTAACCCCAGGATATCAGCATCATGACAGAAGGTAGTAACCACCATGTTATGGTTAGTAACCCCAGGATATCAGCATCATGACACAAGGTAGTAACCACCATATTATGGTTAGTAACCCCAGGATATCAGCATCATGACAGAAGGTAGTAACCACCATGTTATGATTAGTAACCCCAGGATATCAGCGTCATGACAGAAGGTAGAACCACCATGTTATGGTTAGTAACTCCAGGATATCAGCGTCATGACAGAAGGTAATAAAAACCATGTCATGGTTAGTAACCCCAGGATATCAGCATCATGACAGAAGGTAGAACCACCATGTTATGGTTAGTAACCCCAGGATATCAGCATCATGACAGAAGGTAGTAACCACCATGTTATGGTTAGTAACCCCAGGATATCAGCATCATGACAGAAGGTAGTAACCACCATGTTATGATTAGTAACCCCAAGATATCAGCATCATGACACAAGGTAGGATCCACCATGTCATGATTAGTAACCCCAGGATATCAGCATCATGACAGAAGGTAGGATCCACCATGTTATGATTAGTAACCCCAGCAGTCTTTACAAGAATGTAAAAAAGAAATGTCTACCAAAATAAATTTGAACCCAATGTATAAGCCTGTCCTCTGTTTCTGAAAATGATAAGAAACTGCGCCGTTTAAAACTTTTTGGCAGGATTTCGTTTCTCTCTACACTTTTCACCCTCCTCTAGCCTCCTCTCCTCTTCAAACCTATTTGACACAGCAAGGCAGTGAGGTAGTTGACCAATGGGCCAAGAGTGCCACAAAGAAAGAGTTGAGCAGATTGTCCATCCTTCACACAAACCCAGGCTAATGTCAAAGACCTCTGGCAAGAGGAATGG
Source organism: Conus canariensis (assembly GCA_033310375.1). NCBI lineage: Eukaryota > Metazoa > Mollusca > Gastropoda > Neogastropoda > Conidae > Conus > Conus canariensis. The sequence continues at coordinate 78,890,659 of CM065718.1, forward strand.
AACTCGCAGACAGATAACAAGCTGTACAAAATCCGCCCAAGCCTGAAATAATTTTTACCGTGTTCTCCAGGCGGCCGTAAAGAAGAAACAGTTTTGTGCCGTTTGCATACTGGCCATTCCTTTCGGCCCATTCTCATCTTTTAAAAGGTGAAGAAGCTCCGTCGTGCATTTCCATGTCACGCACCACTCACAGTGAAACATATTCTTTTAGAGTGCTGGGATTTGCATGATGTGAGACAGAAACATTTTGCAGCAGACTCCGTGAAAACCTTGTTCAAAGATGTCCCACATGATGTGATCTTTGAATTTCTGAGGGAGATTATCATTTTTCATCCGATCTAAGATTGTACAGGAGAAAGATTTCTAACAAAGGTTCCTGTGTGTTTTAGAAAGTGTATTTTGAAGGGTTGGGTGAATGGCTATTTTTTTTTTTTTACTGGTGAGTTGAATTGAACGTGTTGACAGCCCTGATATGGGCCTTTGCGGTCGGCTGGACTATAGGCAACATTACCTTACCTTACAACATGTAATGTAAAATGCCAACGCCGCATATAACAGAATAAGAACGTCATATAATAGAATAAGAACGTCATATAATAGAATAAGAACGTCATATAATAGAATAAGAACGTTTATATCGGTGCACAGACAAACACATTGACAAAAGAGAGAAACAATTAGCAAACCTCTTCGACCTACGGAATTCTTGTTTACATTTGTTGCTAATGGATTTTCATCCATTATCATCAGACTGACTACAGTTTTCATCATAGTCATTCAGCACTTACACATAAACGGAGGTGTTTCTTTGATATGTGTGTGTGTGTGTGTGTGTGTGTGTGTGTGTGTGTGTGTGTGTGTGTGTGTGTGTGGTGTGCGAGCGTGCGTGCGTGCGTGTGTGTGTGCGTGCGTGCGTGCGTGCGTGCGTGTGTGTGTGTGTGTGTGTGTGTGTGTGTGTGTGTGTGTGTGTGTGTGTGCGCGCGTGTGTGCGTGCGTCCGTGCGTGCGCGTTTGCGTGCGTGCATGTGTGCGTGTGCGAATGTGTGTGCACTTAAATCCATCTCTGTGCCACTGCTTAAACAACTGCATTTATGGCTTACAAATAAGAGCTGCACAAATTTCAAAATGTTCATCAATCTCCAGTGAAAGGTCAAGGCGAAAATAATTAAATTCACAGCATGTCTTTTGTATTGAAAGTCCTTATGTGAAAAAGACCATGGCATCTGCAATGTGAATTCAACAATACTGATTCCTCGTATACGTTAGGGCCACGTCAAAAAAATGTTTCTAAAATTGATATGTCCCTTTCCAGAGAAACAATGACAGATTGAAGAGCTTAGCAACACTGACTTCACTATCAGATTTGTCACGTCTTCTCGCTAGTCAACATGATTTCTTGTCATGTCTTTTGTGTCTTTCAGAGTTTTGATTGCAATATCCACACTGCAGACTTGAGAAACCATCTGACCTTAAATCTCTACTTTACTTTACTGGTCTGGACGATTAAGTTACTGATCAACGTACATGACTAAACACATCCTTCAAACTCATGGCGGTCTAATAAAAAACAAACAAAAAAAAAACTTTAACTTAATTCGGTTTTGTGTATACCATCATTACATTTGTATGTAAACAAACAGTTAAGTACACTTTGCATGCATCAATGCTGGGCACATTTATAACATGGTGAACTGAGGAGTCTATTGAATGTTTTCTGTTTTCCTTTTCAACAACACAACTTTTGTTTTAATCGTCAAGCATATAGACGCTTGGCAGATTTTTTGAGACAGAAAAATGTTGACATTCCGACAAAAGATGGGAAAGACAGTTTTGTAATTGGTGACTCTGACAGGTTAGAGAGAAGAAAAAAAGAAAAGGGACTCACAATATAAAGTCCGTCATCGTTATCATTGTCAGTTCCTTAACGAAAGGGTCAGCGGGGCAGCACTAGAACTGATAATCTTCCTCAATTACCGTCCACCCCCTCCCTCTGACGGGAATCGTCAGAAGTCAGGTCTGTGACATTTCTGGATGTTGCCGTACCACCACTTGATCTGTCTGCCTCTCTTTCCTGCTGTCTGGTAGAGTGCCCTGCAAGGTGAATTTTGCGAGGTGAGATTATTGAGAGACGTGACCATACCATTTCAGTTTTCGTTTATCGACTGTTGTCAGTCTGGACTGTTTTATCAAAGCAATGCGGCATCCAAATGATGATGATTGATAAACTTGAGCCTGCTCTCTGGTGAGCCAGTAGCTGACTTGGAGCCTGATAACCTCTCCGGTGTAGATAGTATCACCATGGGTGTGTTTACCATCTTTTATACTGAGTTGTCAGCTGGTTACAATCCATCCTGACTCAGACCTCTCTTTGTGATAACAATTTGAAACTGCACGCAGTTTCATTTCTCTGCACACTCTTCGTTCTTTTCCAATTCTAAGTCCTCTCTCCTCTCCTGTTGTCAATTGTCAGAACATTTTAATCTGTAGTGATGACTGTAGCTTGGGAATAAGTAATATCTTTGGTGATGCACATGGAAACAAGCGTACGATCAAAAGAAAAAAAAGAAAAAAAAAACAAAAACATTTGATCGCACTGCTGCTCTGTACAACATTTCAAATCAGTGAATGATTGTTTGCTGTCCGTTTAAACAAGAACGAGTGAATATCCGTGTCAAGTTTTAAACTTTCAAATCATGAACTAAGAGAACGCTGTGACTCTTCCTTCACCGACAAAGAACGTCGCATGCTTTACTACCATTGTTAGTGTTGATGCTTTGTGTAAGTCCCTGCTAAAAATAACGATTGCTGGATTTGTCAGTATCTTGCGTGACCAACGTGTGTAAATAATCATCCAAACATCTAGCAGATAAAAAGGATCTGACAATCTTTCTCCATTTTAGAGAACACACAGTTTAGAGAGATTTCTGTCACCATGAACACGTTCGCGTGTCACAAATGCTGCCAGGATCAGCACTCCAGCACTCCAAGAAAAGCACAGGAAATGAAAAACGGCGGTTTGCATGATGAGCCACCGCAACCTTAGCCGAGGATTTGCGCACTTGCGCCATTCGTCCATTAGGAGTGGCTTCCTGTTCCGGTTTTCTAGCTCCGGAGTTTGTGTTCCGGTTGTTAGAGCGAGAGTGGTCTCAAACGCCGTCTAATCTAGCATGGATATTAAGACCTTTCCCCTCCTCCCTGACCTGTTTCATAGACCATTGAGGTTTGTGCCTTTGGACAAGGACAGCCGGTGGAAATTCTAGAGAGAAACCGGTAACGCTATTGAAGACCGGCTGGAAGGTGATTGATGCCACAGTTCTCTTTGAGAATGCACAGGCAGTATCACAATAGAGAACACGAGTAAGCCAAAATCGTAGCAGCACACTTTGATATTGATTGTAGATTGCCAAATGCCTGACGTTGTGTTACAGAGGAGAAATTATTGTGTGAATGTGCACTTCCTTTTTACGCATCGCAAGCACCACCACCACCACCCTCACCTGTTCCTCACCCTCAGCACTGATACGTGCTTGTGATTCTATGCATGTGTGCGTGTGTGTGTGTGTGTGTGTGTGTGTGTGTTGTGTGTGTGTGTGTGTGTGCGTGCGTGTGTGTGTGTGTGTGTGTGTGTGTGTGTGTGTGTGTGTGTGTGTGTGTGTGTGTGTGTGCGTGCGCGCGCGAACAAGAACAAAATGTAGTTGTGAACCTGGAAGGTTACTGACACTCAGTAGTGTTCATGATCAATAACGTGGCGTAATTATGGTATACTAGAATGTGAATGTTGATGCATGTATCAGTAACCTCAAGCTCTGTGGCTGCAAACATTACCCATGAAATAGGCAGTAATCTACAACAAATCTTCCAAGATGATCTAATACATCACCTCTCAGAAGTATGTCACTGAATTTGACGTTCTAACTCTCTGGGATTCTTATGGAAATGTCTGGTAACAACCGAATTCCAGTACAATATGTACATGTATACACAAACGTTAAAAAGCACTCGGCAGAGATGCAGTGTCTTCTCCTGCAGGTTGCATGGTGATGTGCTATTGATTGCTTCAGGTACAGGAATTGCGACAGAATAAACCAGGTGGAGCTGTGCACTAAGAAGACGGAATGAGACCAGCCGCCGTGGCGAAGTGGTCAGCATCGCGGACTCCCGGCTGGGAGGTCGTGGGTACGATTCCCATCAGAGTCATGTGGGATTTTTCTGCCCCAACCGGTTCCTACCTAGAGTTGAGTTTGCTGCGGGCTCAGCTGGGAAGACTGGGACCACACAGTCGAGTTTCATCCACTTAATGGATACGTTTCTGAGAGTGTTGCTCAAATTTCCTGACCAACACTGCAGGTGTCTGTATCTCTTGGGCCTGGTTGATGCCGGGATATATTATGAAAGGAAGCGTAGAGTACAGCCCTGTCATGCAGTCTCAGACCAGAATGGAAATCTGTTGCATCATCTTCATCATCCTGATTCTCATCGATCAGAACAAAATTTTTAAAAAAAATGGAATGAGGGTGGTGGGAGAAATGCCACTGTCAGAATACAGAGGGTGATAAACCCAAACATAGGATCATATTAAATTATAAAAAAAAAATGAACTAACATGAGGTGAGTTAAAAACGGATACAATGAAATAAACTGAAATACAATAAAATGAACTAAGATAGAGTAAAACGAAACAAAATACGGTAAAATCTTGACAAAAATGACGGTCAAACTTTCGCTGCGACGAAAACCAGTCAAAAAAAAAAAAAAAAAAAAAAAAAAAAAAAGGGGGGGGGGGGGGGGGGGGAGGAGAGGGGGGCTGTCTTTGAATGCTCTGATCTTTGTTCTACATTCGTGTTCATGCAGATAACATGTGGAAAGAACAAGCCTTCGCATTTTTCAGTGAATCTGGATCCAAGGTTATCTTATCTAACCTGCGCTTTG
>CM065718.1:78903086-78913086 GCA_033310375.1 Conus canariensis
CAAACCCTTGAAAGCCGATCTCTGAACTGCGGAAGATGGAGAAACAGCTGCGCCTGGAAAAGACTGACTGGGCATCTGGTACAGTTATTTCAACAGTCAGAAAGACTGACTGGGCATCTGGTACAGTTATTTCAACAGTCAGGAGCACACACACACTGACAAGTAAGGGTTCAGATCTGAAGATAAACTGGGTTTTATTTCAGAAACAAAAAATTACAGAAAAACGTATCACTTGCCTGGTCACAAACCCGACACTTAAGGCAGATCCACTGTCTCTGGAAGCTAAGCGCATCTTAAAATACACTTGCTCCCTCCTTCAGCTCAATGATCAAATGCCTACCTCTATACAACAGCTCACACACCAATAATACGGTCGATAAGATCAGCTTATTCAACACAGAGCCAACCTTCAACGCTCATCTCATTTTCACACCGGATTTTGTTTCCTGAGCACTTGCATCATTCACAACGGGCCCTTACATATAACAGCCATGCACAGTCACGCTGGAATGACGGCAAAGAGAGAGGAGAGAGAGAAAGAGAGAGAGAGAGAGAGAGAGAGAGAGAGGAGAGGAGAGAGAGAGGGGAGAGACAGAGACAGAGGGAGAGACAGAGACAGGGACAGAGACGGAGTCAGACAGAGACAGAGACAGACAGACACACACACAGACAGACAAAGAGACAGCGACAAAGTGAGAGAGACAGAGAAAGACAGATGGACAGACAGACAAACAAAAAAACAAACAGAGTGGAGAGAGAGAGACAATGACAGAGACAGAAGCAGGGACAGAGACAGAGACAGACAGAGACACAGAGAGACAGACAGACAGACAAAGAGACAGCGACAAAGTGAGAGAGACAGAAAAAGACAGATGGACAGACAAACAAACAAAGAGAGAGAGAGAGAGAGAGAGAGAGAGAGAGAGAGAGAGAGAAGAGAGAGAGAGAGAGAGAGAGAGAGAGAGAGAGAGAGAGAAGCAGGATGGTTGTACACGATGCAGTGAACAAACAACTCGACACAAGGAGACCCAGCTGCTGCGGCACAGAACATTGTTTGCTGATCTGATATCCACCTCACTCTCTTTCTGTTTCTCCAACAACAATAAAAGACATCGTTATGCAGGATATCTCTTACAGCATGTGTACGTATGCTCCTGTATATAACATTTCACGACCTGCGAACAGAACGTGTAAACCTCATCTATCTGTCTGTTGTTTGTAAAACAATCCCAAGAAAACAGGAGGCTGAAACGTGAGCGAAACGCTTCCAGTGCTAATGAATTTCACATGGAACTGGTTTCCTGCTTATGTACTGACTGGATATTCTGCACGTGATACCGCTTTTCTGCAGATTCAGTTGACTGGGGATGACGTCTGTATGGAAATGGTTCCTGCCATTCCTATTCATTGTGTATGGAACTGGTTTCCGTCTATTCTCACTGACTTGCTGACTCTCACAAAACGCTGGTTTCCTGGCTTCCTGAGTATAGGATGATTTCTACATGGAATTGGTTTTGCTTTGTTCCTGTTTATTAAGGATGAACTCACTTAGAACTGGTTTCCTGCTGATTCTAAATAACATCTACATTTGAATAAGTTTCTGCTTTTCTTGATGAACTGTTTCCTTTTCTTTACATTACCGAGAGTGAGCTCTACGTGGAAATGGATTTCTGTTGTTCTTGCTGACAATGAAAGAATTCAACATGAATCCAACTTCCTGCTGCTCGTGATTTCTAAAGGGAACTGGTTTCCTGTTGTTCCTGATTACTGTGGATGATTCAAACGTGAAACTTGTTTCCTACCATTCTTACTCATGACATTGGTTTCCTGCGCTTCCTGCTGACTTTGAAGTTTTTCCTCATGAGACGAATTGATTGTCGGCCGTTCGTTTTGACAATGGATAACCTTCACTACGAACTGGTTTATTATCGTTCCTGCTGACTGCAGATAGTTTCTACTTGGAATTAATTTCTTACCTTTTCCTACTGGCTGAGGATTGTTTCCATGTTTGATTGTTTTCCTACCGTTCCTGCTGACTGGGGATGATTTCCACTTGTAACTGGCTTCACAGCACTGCGACTGATCGATTATTGGCATGCAGAAGATTTCCTACCATTACTAATGACCGCGGATAATCACTACATAGGATTGGTTTTTACATTCGTCTGTATTTTCCCCCATTCATTTCAACATGGATAAATCAATTTACTTTTGCGCCACGTATTCATCGTTTACGCTAGGGTCAGAAGTAAAATATAGATCTTTTCCGTTGAATTCAGTTCGATGGTTTTCACTCTTAGTGTTTTGTTTATCATGTTTGTACCGTTTGACATAAAACGTAACTATGATAACTGGTAATCTATTTTATTGAATTTGTGTCACCTAATTGTTCTATTTTGTGTGCCATGTGTGTTGGCATACATACATAATGATAAATTCTGTGCGCGCGCGCGCGCGCGCGCGCGTGTGTGTATGTGTGTGTGTGTGTGTGTGTGTGTGTGTGTGTGTGTGTGCGTGTGTGCGTGTGTGTATGTATGTATGTGTGTGTGTGTGTGTGTGTGTGTGTGTGTGTGTGTGTGTATGTATGTATGTATATGTGTGTGTGTGTGTGTGTGTGTGTGTGTGTGTGTGTGTGTGTGTGTGTGTGTGTGTGTGTGTGGTGTTGCTTTGTTGTTGTTTCTTTGTTTTGTTTTTGAGGACTACTCACCAAATGTGCATACTAATGTAGATATGCTATGGATCACAGCCTGAGTGAAGGGCATTACAGTGCAGATAGTAACTGGTTATGTTCAATGTTGTTTGTGAAAGCATTACAGTGCAGATAGTAACTGGGTATGTTCAATGTTGTTTGTGAAAGCATTACAGTGCAGATAATAACTAGTTATGTTCAGTGTTGTTTGTGAAAGCATTACAGTGCAGATAATAACTAGTTATGTTCAGTGTTGTTTGTGAAAGCATTACAGTGCAGATAGTAACTAGTTATGTTCAGTGTTGTTTGTGAAAGCATTACAGTGCAGATAGTAACTAGTTATGTTCAGTGTTGTTTGTGAAAGCATTACAGCGTAGATAGTGACTAGTTATGTCCAATGTTGTTTGTGAAAGCATTACAGTGCAGATAGTGACTAGTTATGTTCAATGTTGTTTGTGAAAGCATTACAGTGCAGATAGTGACTAGTTATGTTCAATGTTGTTTGTGAAAGCATTACAGTGCAGATAGTGACTAGTTATGTTCAATGTTGTTTGTGAAAGCATTACAGTGTAGATAGTGACTAGTTATGTTCAATGTTGTTTGTGAAAGCGTTACAGTGCTGATAGTGACTAGTTATGTTCAATGTTGTTTGTGAAAGCGTTACAGTGCAGATAGTGACTAGTTATGTTCAATGTTGTTTGTGCAGATAGTGACTAGTTATGTTCAGTGTTGTTTGTGAAAGCATTAAAGTGCAGATAGTAACTAGTTACGTTCAGTGTTGTTTGTGAAAGCATTACAGTGCAGATAGTAACTAGTTACGTTCAATGTTGTTTGTGAAAGCATTACAGTGCAGATAGTAACTAGTTACGTTCAATGTTGTTTGTGAAAGCATTACAGTGCAGATAGTGACTAGTTATGTTCAATGTTGTTTGTGAAAATATTACAGTGCAGATAGTGACTAGTTATGTTCAATGTTGTTTGTGAAAGCATTACAGTGCAGATAGTAACTAGTTATGTTCAATGTTGTTTATGAAAGCATTACAGTTCAGATAGTAACTAGTTATGTTCAGTGTTGTTTGTGAAAGCATTGCAGTGCAGATAATAACTAGTTATGTTCAGTGTTGTTTGTGAAAGCATTACAGTGCAGATAGTAACTAGTTATGTTCAATGTTGTTTGTGAAAGCATTACAGTGCAGATAGTAACTAGTTATGTTCAATGTTGTTTGTGAAAGCATTACAGTTCAGATAGTAACTAGTTATGTTCAGTGTTGTTTGTGAAAGCATTACAGTTCAGATAGTAACTAGTTATGTTCAGTGTTGTTTGTGAAAGCATTACAGTGCAGATAATAACTAGTTATGTTCAGTGTTGTTTGTGAAAGCATTACAGTGCAGATAGTAACTAGTTATGTTCAATGTTGTTTGTGAAAGTATTACAGTGCAGAAGTCATATCAGATAGTAACTAGTTATGTTCAATGTTGTTTGTGAAAGTATTACAGTGCAGAAGTCATATCAGATAGTAACTAGTTATGTTCAATGTTGTTTGTGAAAGTATTACAGTGCAGAAGTCATATCAGATAGTAACTAGTTATGTTCAATGTTGTTTGTGAAAGTATTACAGTGCAGAAGTCATATCAGATAGTAACTAGTTATGTTCAATGTTGTTTGTGAAAGTATTACAGTGCAGAAGTCATATCAGATAGTAACTAGTTATGTTCAATGTTGTTTGTGAAAGTATTACAGTGCAGAAGTCATATCAGATAGTAACTAGTTATGTTCAATGTTGTTTGTGAAAGTATTACAGTGCAGAAGTCATATCAGATAGTAACTAGTTATGTTCAATGTTGTTTGTGAAAGTATTACAGTGCAGAAGTCATATCAGATAGTAACTAGTTATGTTCAATGTTGTTTGTGAAAGTATTACAGTGCAGAAGTCATATCAGATAGTAACTAGTTATGTTCAATGTTGTTTGTGAAAGTATTACAGTGCAGAAGTCATATCAGATAGTAACTAGTTATGTTCAATGTTGTTTGTGAAAGTATTACAGTGCAGAAGTCATATCAGATAGTAACTAGTTATGTTCAATGTTGTTTGTGAAAGTATGACAGTGCAGAAGTCATATCAGATAGTAACTAGTTATGTTCAATGTTGTTTGTGAAAGTATGACAGTGCAGAAGTCATATCAGATAGTAACTAGTTATGTTCAATGTTGTTTGTGAAAGTATTACAGTGCAGAAGTCATATCAGATAGTAACTAGTTATGTTCAATGTTGTTTGTGAAAGTATTACAGTGCAGAAGTCATATCAGATAGTAACTAGTTATGTTCAATGTTGTTTGTGAAAGTATTACAGTGCAGAAGTCATATCAGATAGTAACTAGTTATGTTCAATGTTGTTTGTGAAAGTATTACAGTGCAGAAGTCATATCAGATAGTAACTAGTTATGTTCAATGTTGTTTGTGAAAGTATTACAGTGCAGAAGTCATATCAGATAGTAACTAGTTATGTTCAATGTTGTTTGTGAAAGTATTACAGTGCAGAAGTCATATCAGATAGTAACTAGTTATGTTCAATGTTGTTTGTGAAAGTATTACAGTGCAGAAGTCATATCAGATAGTAACTAGTTATGTTCAATGTTGTTTGTGAAAGTATTACAGTGCAGAAGTCATATCAGATAGTAACTAGTTATGTTCAATGTTGTTTGTGAAAGTATTACAGTGCAGAAGTCATATCAGATAGTAACTAGTTATGTTCAATGTTGTTTGTGAAAGTATTACAGTGCAGAAGTCATATCAGATAGTAACTAGTTATGTTCAATGTTGTTTGTGAAAGTATTACAGTGCAGAAGTCATATCAGATAGTAACTAGTTATGTTCAATGTTGTTTGTGAAAGTATTACAGTGCAGAAGTCATATCAGATAGTAACTAGTTATGTTCAGTGTTGTTTGTGAAAGTATTACAGTGCAGAAGTCATATCAGATAGTAACTAGTTATGTTCAATGTTGTTTGTGAAAGTATTACAGTGCAGAAGTCATATCAGATAGTAACTAGTTATGTTCAATGTTGTTTGTGAAAGTATTACAGTGCAGAAGTCATATCAGATAGTAACTAGTTATGTTCAGTGTTGTTTGTGAAAGTATTACAGTGCAGAAGTCATATCAGATAGTAACTAGTTATGTTCAATGTTGTTTGTGAAAGTATTACAGTGCAGAAGTCATATCAGATAGTAACTAGTTATGTTCAATGTTGTTTGTGAAAGTATTACAGTGCAGAAGTCATATCAGATAGTAACTAGTTATGTTCAATGTTGTTTGTGAAAGTATTACAGTGCAGAAGTCATATCAGATAGTAACTAGTTATGTTCAATGTTGTTTGTGAAAGTATTACAGTGCAGAAGTCATATCAGATAGTAACTAGTTATGTTCAATGTTGTTTGTGAAAGTATTACAGTGCAGAAGTCATATCAGATAGTAACTAGTTATGTTCAATGTTGTTTGTGAAAGTATTACAGTGCAGAAGTCATATCAGATAGTAACTAGTTATGTTCAATGTTGTTTGTGAAAGTATTACAGTGCAGAAGTCATATCAGATAGTAACTAGTTATGTTCAATGCTTTTTGTATGCACTTTTGGGGGAAATGTTTATGAAAACATTGTTAAGTTTACGATTTTCTAGAATGATTTGGAGAATAGGGTATTGCACAATCTTGGTTACGTAAACTATCATCGTGCTTTTATGTCGTCATATTGCATTTCAAGACTTCTTTCATGCGATAATATTGATACTTAGGTACCTTATCCCGTTCCTTTGTATATAAAGAAACAGACATTACTCGTAATGTAAAATCCAGAACCTTCTTCTCCCTCACTCTATGGAGAACTATATAAGCACCCTGTTGAAGAATAGTTTACCAGTGGTATTTCATTCCAAGGATAGTTTGTCCATGATGGATATGAAACTGATATATCTTCTTCTTCCTCGCTCTATTGAGAACTATATAGGCACCGTGTTGAACAGTAGTTTACCAGGTGCCTCCAGTGTAACTGGTTGTGTACCAAGGGTTGTATCTTTTCAAATAGTTTCCCGGTCCATTATGCAGTATCGTCATCTTTTCTCCTTTGCCAGTCTGCCTGAACATTTCCAGGGAGGTTTGTTTTAAGCAGGACCATTAGATCAAGTTAAACCCGCCATTCAACATGGTTTTCTTTTCTTCATGGATGTCAGCAGATCTTCATACTGTCCCATATCCTGCTTGATGGATTAACGCACTTTATTAGTGATATGTTATCTGATATCTAGCATCTTTCGGTTGCATCTTGTTTTCATGGAGTCTTCTTTCCAGATCCACTGTGAGGGCCTTTGTCTCAGTCGCAGTCATTAAGTTAAAATATCATGCCAGTTTGGAGGTGTTGACCTCGTGTTCCATGGATATGAAATCGTCCTTTCATACATGTTTTAGTCTGGACAGTATTGACATTGTCTATGCAGCCCTGAAGCAGATTTCTGCATTGAATCCCTCATTCATAATGGTGGGTCTCAGGTAAATGAAGAGAACTGTAGTACATCCCCTACCTTTTGTCTATGGACATATATCATTATTGATTGTAGTATTCTGGCTAGACATAGGTGTGGTCTTCCTAGTGCTAGTTTCCGTGCCTTGTCTTGTTGATGTTTCAGTCAGTCTTTTAACAAACGTAGTGGGTTCTTGACTACTGCCTACCAGATCTTCGTGTATTGTAAATATGATTGTCAGCGGACGCATTGTGAAAAAAAAGTAAGGAATATAACGGAGGTGATCATGACGGACTTATACACCCTCTTACTATTAGGTGTTGCTTTCGCTGTTGCATCTAGAAAGGTAACTTTTTGGTATTGGTTTTGATCTTATCATTGTTCTACTCTCAGCTTTAAGAACTGGCTGAAGGACCAGCACTGGTTGTGACGGACCTTTAAGAACTTCAACTGAATGGCAGTGACAGCATCACTACTCTTCTTTCACCTAACTGGAACGCACACAACAAACGGAAAGTTCACATTCGACAGTCCAGTAAGACTCTTATTTTCTTTTGTATGATTCTTACAGTCACATACAAATCCAAACACCTAACATGGTTTCTCACAGAATTTCCATTCTTGTTTCATTTCATTACATTGCAGAGATCGAAACTTCGATTACTGGGAACACTACATTTGCAGTCACGAAAGCGAACCATCTATTGTGTGCAGTATCGCGAATTGAAACTTGCCATACGACTTAACAAATTTACATCCATTAGCTGCCTTTTCTATCTAGGAAGGGTTAGGAGCTAACCTAAAATCATCTCACTCTGCTTCCAGACTGGTCACACCGCTTCCTTTTCCTCCCCTCATTTTGTCTGCCTCCAGACAATTCTAGTTGTTTACATGCTTCACTGAATAATAACTCCCTGCCCGCCACCCGATCCTCGTCAACGCACACCACCCATCCTCTAGAACAAGGTTTTCCAGACACGGTCTATCAACTGAAGCATCGGTGATTGCCTTTGCTTGTTAGCAGACAGTAGGAGTTTTGGCATGCATGATTTCGCCACACTCCTCACCGAGATGTGAGATTTTCCGTCCTTCACACACACACACACACACACACACACACACACACACACACACACACACACACACACACACACACACACACACACACACACACGCACACACGCACACACACACACACACACACATTGATCTCTCTCTCTCTCTCTCTCTCTCTCTCCTCTCTCTCTCTCTCTCTCTCTCTTTAATCCACGAAAGGGTACTGCTTTCAGCAACATTAATACAAAAAAAAAGTAATATTCAGTATCATTAATGTAGTCCACAATAATGGTAGGGAAGTCAACAGAACATGGAAACAACAGGTTATTGTAATCGTAACACAGGAAGTACTGAGAGACTCTGTCTACAGAACATGGAAACAACAGATTATTGTAATCGTAAACATGAAGTACTAAGAGACTCTCTGTCTTAGTTTTTGCTACCAGTTATGCTTATTAGTGTGCTTTTTTTTCCTCCAGTCAGAATTGGAGACTGTGCTCTGACTCCAGATCAAGGAGACAATTCTGTAAACATCTACACATTCATGGAAAGATGTGGACGAGGCTAATGTACTTGGAATATATCCATAGAACTGGGAAGATACTATTATTAGAAACCGTTCTAATCGTACTTCCCTTGTGCACATATTCTGCGACGTGAGATAGATGTTTCAAGGGAGTACTGGACGGGAGGGAGATGCTAAGAGAGGTGAAGGTGAGGGAATCCAGATAAGGATACTGACTGCACTTTGCCTACCTTCAGCTTCCTTCTTACCCTTCCTAACCATTTGTCCTTTCCCCACTGTTCTCCATTCCTTCCAAGCAGGTCAGCCACAGGGGTTTTTCACGTTTCCCCACTGTTCATCTTTCCTTCCAAGCAGGTCAGCCACAGGGGTTTTTCCTTCCTTTCCTAAGCTGGTCAGCCACAGGGGTTTTTTCCACGTTTTCCCAACTGGTCCACGTTTCCTTCCAAGCTGGTCAGCCACAGGGGTTTTTCACGTTTCCCCACTGTTCTCTCCTTCCAAGCGGTCAGCCACAGGGGTTTTTCACGTTTCCCCACTGTTCTCTATCCTTCCAAGCTGGTCAGCCACAGGGGTTTTTCACGTTTCCCCACTGTTCTCTACTCCTTCCAAGCTGGTCAGCCACAGGGGTTTTTCACGTTTCCCACTGTTCTCTTCCTTCCAAGCTGGTCAGCCACAGGGGTTTTTCACGTTTCCCCACTGTTCTCTTTCCTTCCAAGCTGGTCAGCCACAGGGTTTTTCCACGTTTCCCACTGTTTCCGTTTCCTTCCAAGCTGGTCAGCCACAGGGTTTTTCCTTCCAAGCTGGTCAGCCACAGGGGTTTTTCACGTTTCCCCACTGTTCTCTTTCCTTCCAAGCTGGTCAGCCACAGGGGTTTTTCAGTTTCCCACTGTTCATTTTCCTTCCAAGCTGGTCAGCCACAGGGGTTTTTCACGTTTCCCCACTGTTCATCTTTCCTTCCAAGCTGGTCAGCCACAGGGGTTTTTCACGTTTCCCCACTGTTCATCTTTCCTTCCAAGCTGGTCAGCCACAGGGGTTTTTCACGTTTCCCCACTGTTCTCGTTCCTTCCAAGCTGGTCAGCCACAGGGGTTTTTCACGTTTCCCCACTGTTTCCGTTCCTTCCAAGCTGGTCAGCCACAGGGGTTTTTCACGTTTCCCCACTGTTCTCCGTTCCTTCCAAGCTGGTCAGCCACAGGGGTTTTTCACGTTTCCCCACTGTTCTC
>CM065718.1:78915586-78925586 GCA_033310375.1 Conus canariensis
TGTCTGTCTGTCTGTCTGTCTCTCTCTCTCTCTCTCTCTCTCTCTCTCTCTCTCTCTCTCCTCTCATGTCTATGAATGACGTTCAGAAAATGTTACCCTCAAAACGTGCATTATGCTCTATTTGATTTTTGTGTGTGATGCGTGGTTGGCAATAGTCAATGGACTATGTGTTGGTGTATCGGTTGCCGTGGTTGGCAATAGTCAATGGACTATGTGTTGGTGTATCGGTTGCCGTGGTTGGCAATAGTCAATGGACTATGTGTTGGTGTATCGGTTGCCGTGGTTGGCAATAGTCAATGGACTATGTGTTGGTGTATCGGTTGCCGTGGTTGGCAATAGTCAATGGACTATGTGTTGGTGTATCGGTTGCCGTGGTTGGCAATAGTCAACGGACTATGTGTTGGTGTATCGGTTGCCGTGGTTGGCAATAGTCAACGGACTATGTGTTGGTGTATCGGTTGCCGTGGTTGGCAATAGTCAATGGACTATGTGTTGGTGTATCGGTTGCCGTGGTTGGCAATAGTCAATGGACTATGTGTTGGTGTATCGGTTGCCGTGGTTGGCAATAGTCAATGGACTATGTGTTAGTGTATCGGTCGCCGTGGTTGGCAATTAATGGACTATGTGTTGGTGTATCGGTTGCCGTGGTTGGCAATTGTCAATGGACTATGTGTTGGTGTATCGGTCGCCGCACGTAAATTTCAGAGAATGGAGCTAGCATGAGAAATGTAATTTTCGATATCTGCACACTTCTTCCAGCTAAAGAGGAGCGTGATATGTAATAATGTTCAAGGAGGAACAGAATCGGATCATTCGCCTCTTGCATGTTCTATCTCTGTTAGAAAGGTGAATCATTTTCACATTGAAAATAAGTTACAAGAAATAAAGATTAAAAGGTACGCTAACCTGCTCCCTGTTCTGCTGAATGATACCATTTTAAAAAAAGAAGAAAAAAAGGGATAAGCATCGCCAGAACTTGGTCTGGGCATTACAGAAGGCTCCAAGAGGAGACAGGAGACAACGATGCATCGGTGAATGGTTCAGGAGATTCTGTTGCCAATCTTTCTCAATGCAGGGATGCAAACGGGTTAACAACCGCAGACACAACAATACGTTCTGATTGACAGTCTTTGTTCCTTACAGAGCAACACCTCTCTCTGTCTGTCTGTCTGTCTGTCTGTCTCTGTCTCTGTCTCTGTCTCTGTCTCTCTCTGTCTGTCTCTCTCTCTCTCTCTCTCTCTCTCTCTCTCTCTCTCTCTCTCTCTCTCTTTCAGAGAATACTCGTTCATTCATTTAAGTGACAATATTCCCCCAAAAGTTGGAGACGAGACCTTTCAGCACAAAGTATGCAAACGTGTGGGTGAACTATTTGAGGTTTTTTTTTTTTCTTTTCCTTTCTTCTTTAAACAGACATCAATAATAACAATATTAAAAATAGTGCAATAAGTACCAACTGCAACAACAAGAACGAAAAGAACCACGACCACCACCACCACAAAAAATATCGATTCCATTAAGAACTGATATTTATGTTCCACTACAGAAAGGTGAACACGACAATGAGGAAATAAGGAACACGCCAAAACATACACATGCTGCTATAGTCATGAAAGGGCATTTCATTGCATGTGATCTGTCTCTGATTCTCAATTATCAAGAAGTAGCTGAAAAACGAGTTTAAGTCAGAACAAAGAGCAGTGTGTTTAAAAAATGTACTTACTCTTGATCATGTAATTTGTATCGAATTTGTTGTTGTTGTTGTAAATTTGCAATGAAATTAAAACTCTATGGTACACTTTCTGTATTATACATGTGTCAACATATTCTGAACATTAATTTGTTAGCATCTGATGCAACAGGTAGCCGGCAATTTAGACCCTGTATGCTCTGACCTATGCGAATCGTCCAACGAATCTTAAACTTAGTTTAACGACGAGTACCTTCAGGTTGTTTCTCGTTGTTAGATCCTTACTGTTGTTGCTTAAGGAGAAAATGAAATACGTTGTCACTGCCTGGCTGCACATTGAAGGCAAAGTCTTGAAAGATGATCTCTTGACAGCGGAAAATGGAGAAACAACTCCGTGTGAAAAACAAATGACTGGTTATCTATTACAGTCATTTCAACAGACAGGAACAAATACACTCTGACAGGTATGGGTTCATGGGAAGATAAACTGGGTGGTGGTTAATAACACATCTGAAAGTTACATAACACAGCCAACAGTCTGCCTATTATAATCTGGGTGTTGGTTAATAACACATCTGAAAGTGACATAAAACAGCCAACAGTCTGCCTAAGATAAACTGGGTGTTGGTTAATAACACATCTGAAAGTGACATAAAACAGCCAACAGTCTGCCTAAGATAAACTGGGTGTTGGTTAATAACACATCTGAAAGTGACATAAAACAGCCAACAGTCTGCCTATTCAAAATTTCCACATTTGAGGCAGATCCACTTTCTCTGCATATTACATACATATCGCAATTCACTGGCTTTCTCCTTTAGCTCATTACCCAAATGGCTGCCTACATACCACAGCTTACAGACTGCGAATAATTATGTTCAACAAGATCAGCTCAATCGATATGAAACAAACCTCGAACACCCATCTCATTTTTGCACCAGATATCCTTTTTTGAGCACTTACATCCTACACAACATACCCTTACACACAACAGCCATCCCGAGTCACCCACAGGATGACGGTAGAAAAGAAGAAGAAGAAGAAAGAAGAAGAAGAAGAAGAAGAAGAAGAAGAAGAAGAAGAAGAGAGAAGAAGGAGGAGGAGGAGGAGGAGGAGGAGGAGGAGGAGGAGGAGGAGAGAGAGAGAGAGAGAGAGAGAGAGAGAGAGAGAGACAGAGACAGAGAGAGAGAGAGAGAGAGAGAGAGAGAGAGAGAGAGAGAGAGAGAGGAAGAGAGAGAGAGAGAACAGCACACGGGGTCGCTCTTCACGATGCAGTGAACAAACAACTTCACGTAAGGAGACCCAGCTGCCAGGGCAAAGAAGATTGTTTGCTGATCTGATTTCCACGTCACTCTCTTTCTGTTTCTCCAAAAACAATAAAAGACATCGTTATGCAGGATATCTCTTATAGCATGTGTACGTACCTGCGTCTATATAATATTTCATGACCAGGGAATAGAATATGTAAACCTGATCCATCTGTCTGTTGTCTGAAAAACAAAACCAAGACAACAGGACGCAGAAACGTACGAGCAGCGCCTCTAGGGCAAATGGATTCCACATTGACCTGGTTTTCTGCTCACATATGACTGGATCTTCTCTCTGTGGGAATGGTTTTGTGTAAATCCAATCAGTCGGGGAAGATTTCTATACGGGAATGGTTTCTGCTGTTCCTATTGATTGTGGTCAGTTTTCACATGGAACGGGTTTCTGTCTGTTCTTACTGACTGTTGTTGACTTCCATAAAACGCTGGTTTTCTGGCATTCATGATTATTATGGGTGATATCTTCATGGAACTGGCTCTGCTTTTGTTGCTGAGTATCATGGATGATTCTCACAGACGACTGGTTTCCTGACGTTCCTACTGAATGTGGTTGATAACTTCTACATAGAACTAGGCTGGCGCTTTTCCTGGTTTCCTGCCGTTCCTATTGAATGTGGTTGATAACTTCTACATAGAACTAGGCTGGCGCTTTTCCTGGTTTCCTGCCGTTCCTACTGAGTGTGGTTGATTACTTCTAGATAGAACTAGGCTGGCGCTTTTCCTGGTTTCCTGCCGTTCCTACTGAGTGTGGTTGATTACTTCTAGATAGAACTAGGCTGGTGCTTTTCCTAATGAACTGATTTCTTACTCATCCTTCAGATTGTGTTCCCATTGTTCCTGGGGCTGATTTCCACTTGGAACTGATTTCATAACACTACAACTGACTGAATTGTTTCCATATGGAAATGACTGTGGATGATCTCTGTATAGGACTGATTACCCAGTGATTGTGGGTGATTTCTACATTGGACTGATTTTTTTTTTATTCCTTGCAACACGGATAAACCAATCTCTCTACACCACATGTGCATTGGTACTGCTAGGACCAGAAGTAAGTTAGACGGGGCTTTTTGTGTTTAAATTCAGAATGTGGTTTTCACTCTTTCACTCCTTCACTCTTCACTTTTAATATTTCCTTTGTCAAGTTTAATGTCTTGTTTGGCATAGGATTGAACTTTGATAACTTGGTAATGTACTTCGTGCTCTTTGATGTTTTGTCACCTAGTCATCGTATTTTGTGTTTCATGTTTGTTGGCATGTGTTAATAATGATTTTTTTCCCCTGGAAGGCTACTGGCCAAATGTGATTATCAGTGGAAGCATGCTGAAACAAAAGTAAGAGATAATGAAGGTGCTCATGACGGACTTATACACCCTTTACATTCAGCTGACTTATACACCCTTTACATTCAGCTGTTGCTTTTGCTGTTAGCATCTTGAAGGTTAATTTTTGGCATTGGTTTTGATCTTATCATTATTCCACGCTCAGCTTTAAGAACTGGTCGAATGACCAGCACTGTTTGTCACAGAACTTCAAGGACTCTGACTGAATGTAAATGACAGCATCACTCTTGTTCTTTCGCCTAAAGAGAAGGTGCAAGCCAAAAGGAAAGTACGTATTGGACAGTCCGCTTAGATACTTTTCTCTCTTTTATGATTCTTACAGTCACATGCAACTAAGTACGCCTCAGCTGGTTTCTCAACGCATTTGCATTCGTGTTTTATTTCATTAGATTGCTGGGATCGAAAATTGGATTACTGGGAAGTCTACATTTGTAGTCACGAAAGCGAGCTTCCTATTGAGTGCAGAATCACGAATTCAAGCTTCCCACATCCCTAGACAAATTAGCATCTACTAGCTGCCTGTTCCATCTGGGAAGGGCTGCAAGCTGACATAAACACTTCTCCCTCTGATTCCAGTCCTGTCACGCCGTTTCCTTTCCTCTCTTTCACCCTGTCTCTCTTCACCCAGCTCCAGTAGTTGACAAGCTTTACTGAACAAACACGCCCCGCCCCCCTCACGACCCTAGTCAACGCACACTACCCTTCCTCCACCACAAGATGTTCCCGACACAGTCTATTACCTGAAGCATCAGTGATTTGCTTTGCTTGTTAGCAGGCTGTACGAGTGTTGGCGTGCTGCACTTCACCACACTCTGCACAGAGCTGTGGGATTTTCCACTCTTCCTAATTCATGGTAAGCGACTAGTTGCGAAATTAGCTGAGGCATATTAACCCTTCACAAGCACTCATATGCACAAACACGCATGTACGCGCCACACACACACACACACACACACACACACACACACACACACACACACACACACACACACACACATACGCGCGCGCGCGCGCGCGCGCGCGCACATGCGAAGGCGTGAGCAGATACACTATGAGCGACGCCTGCACGTGCGTGCATGTGCATGCACACACACACACACACACACACACACACACACACACACACACACACACACACATATTCAATATATCATAACTCAAGCAAGGAAAGCTCTTAATCTTCTTAAAGTTGTGAGTTACCAGAGTTGGGGACAGGATACGTGCACCTTAATTCATTTATCAAATTCTCTGGTCAGGACAAGGATTTCATATGCACAGGAAGTATATTTTTCAGCTCCTAAGTATCTTTTAAAAAAGTTACAAAGCATAGATTGCAAGGCATACAGAATAGCCCTGGGAGTTCCCCTTTACGCTTCCATTTTAGGGACATATCATGAAACTGGCGTTTTGCCCCTGGATGCTTATCGAAAATTAGTTTGTGCTAAATACATTCTAAGATGTTCTGCTGTTCAAAACTCAAATGAGGATGAACTTGATATGCGATCTGATTTAGATTTTCCAAAACGCGCAAAAACAATACGATCAAATGAAACCATCCTTACGTATTCCTCAAACCTGTTGAAATCTGCCAAAATTGATCACAAAACCATAGCCCCACGTTATCCCCTGAGTCCCATTCCTCATTGGGAACTTATCCCAGCAAGGTTTGATTATAAATACACTGATTTGCAAAAGAATGTTAATAATAACGTCTTAGGTGCTATGGCCAAGTCACATATTGACGATAGTTATCCTAATCACTTAAAAGTTTATACAGACGGATCCCTATTAAATGGCAATGCTGGTTCCGGCTTTGTTATTCCTGCTTTGAAAGCAGATAAATCATTTCATCTTGGAAAGGGGTTCTCTGTCTTTACGGCTGAACTAATAGCAATTCTAATGGCTCTGCATTATATTATTGACATTCCACGTGATTTTTCTAGAATACTTTTTTGTGTTGATTCCAAATCTGTTCTTCAAGCAATGGAATCTATTGCTGCTACCAGTCGCGCCGAGATTATCACCGAACTAAAAATTCTTATCCATTTCCTTAGATCTAGAGGGATAACAGTTGACTTTTGCTGGATTCCGTCACACTGTGGGATTGTAGGAAATGAATGGGCAGACAGAACTGCCCGTATGGGATCCAAAAACTCTGAAAATTCTGTCCATATTAAAATACCTTGGAGTCTTCACGAAGCCTATGGACTCTTAAAAAGAGTCTCTTTTGAGTCTTTCTATAATCTGTATAAAGATTCAGTACTCTTTAAAATACATGCACAAGATTCTTCACTGAGCTGCTGTTCAAGAACTCAGAAATCTACTCGTCCATCTAACTCGTCCATTCAAATTCGTAAATTGTATACAAAGACGTATGTACATGTACACAAATTTCGGAAACTGGAATCTCTCTTTTATAGGCTTAAAGTTAACGCTCTTCGTACAAAATTCCACAGAAATTTACAATGCGCTTGGGGAACAGTCGACAGTTTCAATACTCTGCATTTTCTTTTTGATTGTTCCTATTTTAACTCATCTCTCTCCAACTTCCGACAAAAAGATTCCCAACGCATTTTCCAGAATCTTCACGCCTTTTTTACATTTGTAAATTCGTTGATGTTAAGCCCAGTTGGCTCGTTTGTGTAAATATTTCTAGGTTTTTTTTTTTTTTTTTTTTTATTTATCTTTTAAATTGTTAAATTTAGAACAGTATTTTCTTTTCAATTGTCAAAATCGCACACGTACACACACACACACACACACACACACACACACACACACACACACACACACACACACACACACACACCACACACACACACACACACACACACACACACACACACACACACACACACACACACACACACACACACACACACACTCGCACGTAGGCCGATACTAGCATTTTGCATACACTATTTCCATTTCTCTCATCCTCTCATTTCTGCATTATTTTGTCTAATATCACTTAAAGTGAACAGACGTTAAATTGAAGAACTAACACACACACACACACACACACACACACACACACACACACACACACACACACACACACACACACACAAATACACACACACACACACATTGACTCTCTCTCTCTCTCTCTCTCTCTCTCTCTCTCTCTCTCTCTCCTCTCTCTCTCTCTCTCTCTCTCCTCTCTCCCCGTCTCTTTATCTGTTTTAATCCACAATAGCGTACTGCTTTCAGCACCATTAGTAAAAGTAATATTCAGTATCATTGATGTAGGCGACAGTCATGGTAGGGAAGTCAACAGAACATGGAAACAACAGGTTATTGTAATCGTAACACAGGAAGTACTAAGAAGTTGTAGCTCTTGTTACCAATTATACTTGGGTGTGTTTTTCATACAGGCAGAACTGGAGGGTGTGCTCTGATTCCAGATCAAGGAGAAATGTTTGAAAACACATGTACACATTCATGGAAGGATGTGGACGAGGATAATATACCTTGAATATATCCATAGAAATGTGAACATAAAATGAATAGAAAATATTTCAACCCTGCTTCGCTTGTCCACATACTGTGCTTTATCTGAAACATCTTTCTGATAGCACTGGATGGGAGGGGAGATGCTAGGAGAGGAGAAGGGTGGGGGAATCCAGATAAGGATATTGATTGTTTTTACCCCATCCTTGGCTTCCTTCTCACCCTCGCCAGCCATTTCTCCTTTCCCTATTGTTCGCAATTCCTCCCAAGCTTGTCAGGTACAGGGAGTTTTTCTCTTGATGTTGTGGCCCAACATCTGCACTTCAGTTCATCACCTTTCCCCTTAAACACACTCTATTCTTCGTCGTCATTTTTTTTTTCCCAATCGAGTTTGGGTATAGACCTTTTAACACCTCTCTCTCTCTCTCTCTCTCTCTCTCTCTCTCTCTCTCTCTCTCTCTCTCTCTCTCTCTTCCCATCCATGGCTTCATTTGTTTACTTAAAAAGTCCCGCAGTATCCAGCGGAAAAGTCGCTGGGTGATAATCTTGCTTGGGGTATTAAATGAGCCGGCGGTGGGAACTCTCACGGTATCAAACGCCGTCTCAGTTTGTTCTGGAGGCTCTGAGAAAGGGCATAGTATGAACACCAGAGAACCGAGACAGACATACAGACAGCTGCGGATGAAGAATCACCTGCTACGATTATTTCACGGCGAACCGACAGATGCAAACTGACAGGCAGGGAGGGGGGTGGGGGTAGGGGGTGGGGTGGGGGGTCAGATCTAAAGATATGGAATTGGAGAGGACAGATTTGAAACTAGAAGAGCAGAAACAGCAGGACATGTATCCAGATGTACTGAAGATGCACATGCGCATGCACGCATGCGCGCGCGCGCGCGCGCGCGCGCGCGCGCGCGTGTGTGTGTGTGTGTGTGTGTGAATATGATTACGTAACGTGCATACCTATCTATGGTTTGTTTCGTTTTCCTTTTCCCGCAGTCTTTTTCTTTCCGTCTCTTCGTTTACTCTGTTGTCCACTTGTTCACCATCATCATCATGAACATCATATTCTCTTGACCTTTCTTTTTTCCTTCTTTCCCTTGTCCACAGTTTTTTTTTGTTAATATGTAATGCAGTAAATAACAACAACATCAACATCAGCAATGACAGCGAACATAAGTACAGGAAAGTCGAGACTGTACAAGGTACTTTAGAACGGTACCTGCTTGAAAGACACAATGTTCAAATTGACCTCTCTCAACATTCGCCTTCTACTTTTCATTTTTCTCCTCTGCCTTTCATTTATTTTTTTTCTTCCATTTTATTCATCACCTGGTTTTTCTCTACCCCCTCCTCTTCCTCTTCCTCCTCTACATCCTTCTTAGCATTTTTGCTACTTTCACATTCTCCTCCTGTTACCTCCTCTTCCTCTTCCTCCTCTACATCCTTCTTAGCATTTTTGCTGCTGTCACATTCCCCTCCTGTTACCTCCTCTTCCTCTTTCTCCTGAATATTTTTCGTATCCTTTTCACCTCCTTTCGCTTCTACGTCTGTGTAATCAAGTCTAGAAACTGCGTGCTTACAACTACGCTCATATTGAATTTTACCTGATGTTATGCAGTAAACGTGACTGCACTGAAGTACTGTACGAGGTAGAAACAGAACAGTCAATAAACGACAGCAAACTTCCTGCAACTGATGCTGAAAGACGAACAGCAAAAGTATCTTCACTCCCCTACCCCCTATCTCCCCATCGGCAGCATTCTTTCCCTACCCCCCCCCCCCCCCTTCTGGACCTCCAAACCCCACACATGAACACTCAGTATAACTTGTTTCTCCTTTACCCGTTTGTGGAAGTGTCCATTAGCCTTAAAAACGTAAAAGATATTGAATTTCCCTCGCAAAGCCAGGATGCATGGAAAAAGAAGTAAATCAGCAGCATTAAAAAACACTTCTCCTAACCCCCACCCACAATCTGTTCGTCGCTACAGCAAGATACAGGATACAAAATTATCAGAATCGTGTATAATATCTGCACATGTTTGTATCAACATACACATTTGTTCATACATGCTCTCTCTCTCTCTCTCTCTCTCTCTCTCTCTCTCTCTCTCCTCTCTCTCTCTCTCTCTCTCTCTCTCTCTCTCTCTCTGAGAAATATGAAATCCATACGAGCATAAGATTGTGCTTTT
>CM065718.1:78930586-78933086 GCA_033310375.1 Conus canariensis
AAGAACAGTGCCCCCTAAGCAATAAATGTCTTCACAGCAACATTGTATACCAAGCTATGGTAACATCAGAAAATGAAAAAGAAACATATATAGGGATTACTGAAAACACTTTCAAAACCAGATACGCAAACCACAAACAGTCATTCAAAAATGAAAAATACAAAAATCAAACAGAGCTGAGTAAATACATTTGGAGACTCAAAGATAAAAAAATAGACTACAACATATCATGGAAAATCATAAAAAGAGCAACACCATACAACAATATCTCAAAAAGATGCAATCTATGCTCCACAGAAAAATGGTTAATATTATGCAAACCACACTTAGCATCTCTGAACACAAAAGTAGAAATTGTAAACAATTGCAGGCACAAGTGGAAATCTTTGCTAGCACATTCCACTGAACAGGCCCCAATAAGAACCACAGGCCGCACGTGCAGCAAATGAGATCCGCCTGCACACACAGAGTTGAAATCAAGTCCCGCACGCCATAAAAGACCGTTGGCGTGCTCCAAAAGACATCCTGAAGATAGCAAAGCTAGAAACAAGCTTGTAGATTTTACCACTTCATTTTTAAAATATTTTTTAACAGATGTTGCTCCCCAAGGGGTTGAGCACCTTCAGATTTTTTAAGGACTTTTTTTATATTGTTCATATATATATAATATATATATATATATATATATAATATATTTATATAAACACTATCGTTATAGTAATGAACTGGCATTCTTAATGCATGTTGCCTTTCTCTGTTTCTCGATCACATAAAACAAGATGAAAAATGCGTTTCAAGTCAGGATAAGGAGAAGAATTTTGTGCCTACATTTCATGATAATTTATGTCTGGCATGGCAAGTACCCGACAGAAAAAGACCCTGTAGTGTGTGAACTAGGGAAACCGCCCACCGAATCTTCAAATGGGTTCAATGACGAATACCTTCAGGGTGTTTCTCATTATTTCAGTTTGCTCTCACTGTTGCTTAAAGAGAAAACAAATGCGTCAGCTCTACCTGGCCACACAGTAAAGTAAAATCTAGGAAGACAACGTCTGGACTGCGGATCATGGTGAAACAACTGCAGGTGAAGAATGTCTGATGGGTTATCTGTCAAAGTCATTTCATGCATATTTCATTTAAGACAAAAATGATTGACACGTTATTTCAACTGCGTATGTTTGTTAAAAATATTCAGTAGTTTCGTCTGATTTACAGTTTGAAATACTATTCTTATTAAAGCAATGGTAGACGTAAAAAGTTGACATAGTTGCCAATACATCACCATGTGCGAAACAAAACAAAACAAAACAAAAAAAAATAATGATAAATAAATAAATAAAAAATAAGAAAAAAAATGAATGAGAAAATATTTATGTATCTTTTTGTTCATGTATTTATTTATGCATTCATTTTGTTTATTTATTAATTCATTTATTCAGTCATCTATTTATTTGAGCAAAGACACTTTCCGACTCCGGGTTGTTCATATTTCTGTGTGTTCTGACTCAAGAGTCTGATAAAGATTTTACCTTGGGAAAGTTTCGGCCAGCTACTGCTGGTCTTCATCAGCCCCGACTGACTGGTGGTTGTGGTGGGTGTTGGTGTTCCCTGAGTTGTCCTCACTGGTTGAGTGATGGGTGTCCAGTGAGGACAACTCAGGAAACACCAACACCCACCACAACCACACCATTTAGCTGTGTGCCTCTGTCTTGTACCTAGAGGGCACGGAAACTATCTTATATGTCAGATCTCTGTTCCGGCTTATCCGGCATTTTCTACTGACCTCCACTGCATTTTGCCACGAAGTCAATCACCTAATTATATCCTGTCCCATCTGCCCATAGTAATGAACGGCATCAGGCAAAAACAGCTAACACTGCACTTAATTCTTACAAACCCGACGCTTCAGGCGTTCTCTGCATGCTAACGTTAGTTCACATGAGATTCCATCTTGCAAATCATTGTCCAACTACCCACCTACGTATTTCAGATTATGTAGGACTATAGCTAACGCATTCAATACGAGCAGCTCATTTAATACAACACCAATCATCAAACCCGATTTCATCTTTACACTGGATGTCGTTTACTAAGCACTTGCATCCTACACAATGTCGGACTAAAGGCGCTTTGCCTGCTTTCTCGATAATCGACCATTTGAGCGACTGTCATCCAAAGTCACTTCGATAAGGTAAAGTTGCTTATAGCCCAGCCAATCGGAAGAGAGAGAGAGAGAGAGAGAGAGAGAGAGAGAGAGAGAGAGAGAGAGAGAGAGAGGGCGGGGAAGAGAGAGACAGAGATATAGAAAGACAGACAGATAAACAGGTAAACAGACAGAGAGAAATAGAGACAGATACAGGCAGACAGACAGACAGTCAGACTAATACACACAGAGAGAGAGAGAGAGAGAGAGAGAGAGAGAGAGAGAGAGAGAGAGAGAGAGAAGAGAGGCATATAGGCAGACAGAGGCAGAGACAGAGACAGACAGACGGACAAACAG
>CM065718.1:78939975-78947475 GCA_033310375.1 Conus canariensis
GAAATGGAAGGAAGGGAAGGGGGGAAAATGGAAGGAAGGAAGGAAGGAGAGGAAATGGAAATGGAAGGAAAGGGAGAGGAAAATGGAAGGAAAGGAAAAGGAGAGGAAAATGGAAGAAGGAAAAGGAGGGAAAATGCAGGAGGAAGGAAAATGGAAGGAAAGGAAGGAAAGGAAGGAAAATGGAAGGAAGGAAAGGAAGGAAAATGGAAGGAAGGAAAGATGGAAAAGGAAGGAAGGAAGGAAAATGGAAGGAAAGAAGGAAAGGAGAGGAAAATGGAAGGGAGAAAGGAGAGGAAAAATGGGAAGGAAGGAGAAAGGAGAGGAAAATGGAAGGAAGAAGGAGGAAAGGAGAGGAAAATGGAAGGAAGGAAGGAAAGGAGAGGAAAATGGAAGGAAGAGAAGAAAATGGAGAGGAAAATGGGAAGGAAAGAGAAAGGAGGAGAGGAAAAATGGAAGGAAGAAGGAAAGGAGAGGAAAATGGAAGGAAGGAAGGAAAGGAGAGGAAATGGAAGGAAGGAAGGAAAGGAGAGGAAAATGGAAGGAAAGAAGGAAAGGAGGGAAAATGGAAGGAAGAAGAAAGGAGAGGAAAATGGGAAAAGGAAGGAAAAAGGAGAGGAAAATGGAAGGAAGAAGAAGAGAAGGAGAGGAGAAAAATGGGGGAAAATGAAGAAGAAGGAGAGAGGAAAATGGGAAAGGAAGGAAGGAAAAGGAAGGGAGGAAATGGAAGGAAAGGAAGGAAAGGAGAGGAAAATGAAGGAAGGAAGGAAGGAGAGGAAAATGGAAGGAAGGAAGAAAAGGGGAGGAGGACGAGAAGGAAAGGAAGGAATGAGAAGGAGAAGGCAGAGGAAAATGGAGGAAAGAAGGAAAGGAAAATGGAAGGAAAAAGGAAAAATGGAAGAAGGAAGGAAAGGAGAGGAAAATGGAAGGAAGGAAGGAAGGAGAGGAAAATGGAAGGAAGGAAGAAAGGAGAGGAAATGGAAGGAAGAAGGAAGGAGGGGGAAAATGGAAGGAAAGAAGGAAAAGGAGAGGAAGAAATGGAAGGAAAGAAGGAAAGGGAGAATGGAAAATGGAAGGAGAGGAAAATGGAAGGAAAGGGAAGAGAGAAAATGGAAGGAAAGAAGGAAAGGAGAGGAAAATGGAAGGAGAAGAAAGGAGAGGAAAATGGAAGGAAAGAAGGAAGGAGAGGAAAATGGAAGGAAAGAAGGAAAGGAGAGGAAAATGGAAGGAAGAAAGGAAGGGGGAAAATGGAAGGAAGAGGGAAAGGAGGAGGAAAATGGAAGGAAGAAGGAAAGGAGAGGAAAATGGAAGGAAGGAAGGAAAGGAGAGGAAAATGGAAGGAAGAAGAAAGGAGAGGAAAATGGAAGGAGAAGAAGGAGGGAAAATGGAAGGAAGGAGAAAAGGAGAGGAAAATGGAGGAAGGAAGGAAAGGAGAGGAAAATGGAAGGAAGGAAGGAAAGGAGGAGGAAAATGGAAGGAGAGAAGGAAAGGAGAGGAAAGATGAAGGAAGGAAGGGAAAGGAGAGGAAAATGGAAGGAAAGGGAAGGAAAGGAGAGGAAAATGGAAGGAAGAAAGGAAGGGAAGAGGAAAATGGAAGGAAGGAAAGGAAAGGAGAGGAAAATGGAAGGAAGGAAAGGAAAGGAGAGGAAAAATGGAAGGAAGGAAGGAAAGGAGAGGAAAATGGAAAGGAAAGAAGGAAAGGAGAGGAAAATGGGAGAGGAGGAAATGGAAGGAAAGGGAGTAGAAAATGGAAGGAGAGAAATGGAGAGGAAAATGGAAGGAAGAAAGGAGAGAAAATGGAAGGAAAGAAAAGGAGAGGAACATGAAGGAAGAAGGAAGGAGAGGAAAATGGAAGGAGGAAGGAAAGGAGAGGAAAATGGAAGGAAAAGGAAGGAAAGGAGGAGGGAAAATGGAATGGAAGGAAGAAAAGGAGAGGAAAATGGAAGGAAGGAAGGAAAGGAGAGGAAAATGGAAGGAAGGAGGAAAGGAGAGTGAAAATGGAAGGAAAGAAAGGAAAGGAGAGGAAAGGGAAAAAGGGAAAGGAAAAAGGAGGAGAAATGGAAGGGAAGAAGGAAAAGAGAAAAATGGAAGGAAAAGGGAAAAGGGGAGGAAATGGAAGGAAGGAAGAAAAGGAGAGGAAAATGGAAGGAAAGGAAAGGAGAGGAAAATGGAAGGAAAGAAGAAAGGAGAGGAAAATGGAAGGGAAGAAGGAAAGGGATGGGAAGGAAAAAGGGGGAAGGGGAAAGAAGGAAAGGAGGGAAAATGGAAGGAAGAGAGGGAAAGGAGAGGGAAAATGGAAGGAAAGGGAAAGGAGAGGAAATGGAAGGAAAAAAGAGGGAAAAGGAGGAAAGGAAAATGGAAAGGAGGAAAGAAGGAAAGGAGGGAAAATGGAAGGAAGAAAGGAAAAGGAGAGGAAAATTGGAAGGAAGAAGGGAAAGGAGAGGAAAAATGGAAGGAAAGAAGGAAAGGAGGAAAAATGGAGGGAGGAAGGAAAAGGAGAGGAAAATGGAAGGAAGGAAGAAAGGAGGAGGAAACTGGAGGAAAAGCAAAGGGAATGGGCAGGAAAGGGAAAATGGAAGGGGGAAGAACAAGGAAGGAAAATCCCGGCATTCATTCTTCCTCTTCCCCCCCTTTCCCATGTTTCCCATCCTTGACATACCCATTCCTTCCCCCTTCCCTTATCGTCCCCATTCCTTCCCGCCTCCCCTTCTCTTCCCCATTCCTTCCTTCCTCCCCTTCTCTTCCCCATTGCTTCCCTCCTCCCTTCTCTTCCCCATTCCTTCCCTCCTTCCCTTCTCTTCCCCATTCCTTCCTTCCTCCCCTTCTCTTCCCATTCCTTCCTTCCTTCCCTTCTCTTCCCCAGTCCTTCCTTCCTTCCCTTCTCTTCCCCATTCCTTCCCTCCTTCCCTTCTCTTCCCCATTCCTTCCTTCCTCCCCTTCTCTTCCCCATTCCTTCTTCCCCCCTTCTCTTCCCCATTCCTTCCTTCCTTCCCTTCTCTTCCCCATTCCTTCCTTCCTCCCCTTCTCTTCCCCATTCCTTCCTTCCCTTCTCTTCCCCATTCCTTCCTTCCTCCCCTTCTCTTCCCCATTCCTTCGTTCCTCCCCTTCTCTTCCCCATTCCTTCGTTCCTCCCCTTCTCTTCCCCATTCCTTCCCTCCTTCCTTCTCTTCCCCATTCCTTCCGAGCTTGTCAATCACGAGGGTTTCTTTCTTCTTGCTGTGGCAGCCCAACAACTGCACTCCAGTTCATCACCTTTCCTCTTACACACACGCCATTCTTCGGTGTCCTTTGTCCCCCTGCCTATTGAAGGCCCAGACCTTTTAACACCCCTCCCCCAAACACACACACACACACACACACATTCAAAGATTCAAAGATTTTCATCCTGTGACGCCATTGGGGGTATGGAGGACTTGAAACAAATCAAACAATTGGAAATGAAACAAATTAAACATCTAAATTTTTCCTATAATTAACACACTGAACGTAATGTTACACAACTTTACTTAGTGTTAAAAAACTTCGCAAAGTTTAGCAACACTTTCTTACCACCACATAGCAAACAACAAACGGTCTTTGTACATGTATATTTTCTAGGTATAAACTGATTTCTAATGTCGTTATATTTATTACATTTTATTACAGAATGAAAATCATCACCAAGGTCATTCTGGTCACAGTCCCGACGGAATCGTTCATCGTGAGGTATTCCAAATCGTCTGCAAATTTCTATCATGAGTTTATGATTGCCACAGTGAATCCGAATCAGTGGGTATATAAATTATAAACATCAGGTAACATTTCAATATATTTTTCACAGCGTAACTCTGTTTTAAAATTTCTGTAAAATAAACACTTATTACTAGATTCTAAAGCATCATTCCATGCACGTATGTGAATGTCTTCTAATGAATCACACACACACACACACACACACACACACACACACACACACACACACACACACACACACACACTCCTGTCTGTTTTCCCCTACCTATCCTCTCCTGTCTATGGCTTCATTTGCCTACCACAGAACTGCCCACAGAATTTGGTCGAAAGGTCTCCAGATGAAAATCTTGCGTGGAATAGTAGATGAGCCGGCGGCGGGTACAATCATCCTATTACATGCCGTCTCAGTTTGTTTCAAGTCTCTGTGCGATAGCTAGGGGATAGTACGAAAACCGTAGAATCAAGACAGACAGACAGACAGACACTTACGGATAACAACTATCTGGGATCATGTGCTACGAACATTTTACGGTAAACCGACAGATGCAAACTGACAAGTTGGGGAAAGATCTGTATCTGTAGATATGGCATTGGAGGAAACAGTCTTGAAGTGCGAAATGGGAAACGGCTTTTTATGATCCGGACGTATGGTGCACGCACATGCGCGGCCGCACGTGTGTGTGTGTGTGTGTGTGTGTGTGTGTGTGTGTGTGTGTGTGGGTGTGGGTGTGTATGGGTGTACGTGTGTGTGTGTGTGTGTGTGTGTGTGTGTGTGTGTGTGTGTGTGTGTGTGTGGGTGTGTGTGGGTGTACGTGTGTGCGTGCATGCATGCCTGCATGAGTTTGAGCATGTGTGCGTATATGCGTGCGTGCGTGCGTGCGTGCGCGCGCGCGCGCGCGCGCGTGTGTGTGTGTGTGTGTGTGTATGTGTGTGTGTGAGCCTGTGTGTGTGTGGGGGGGGGGGGGGGGGGGGGAGAGGTGGGGTGGATGGTGGCTAAGTTTGCATGTGTACCTTTGTACAGTTCTTTTTCGTCTGTTTTCTTTATCGTCATCTTTTCCATCATCACCATCTTCTGGCTCTTCGTTTCCTCTTTCTTCTTCTTTTCTTCTCTACGATGTACATTAAAAAAATGATATTACATAATGATAATACCCACAACAATGAATTGAAAAATCATTAAATGAAAGTCAAGACTGTACCAGATATTTCATAATTGTATCGGCTTTAAGGTCACAATGATCAAATTTCCCTCTTTCTTTTGCAAATGAACCTTCTACTTTTCATCATTCTCTTCTGTCTTCTTTCGGTTTCCCTTTGTCGTTTTATCATACATATTCTTCTCTGCCTCCTCTCTCCCCCCCCCCCCCCCCCCCCCTTATATTATTTTTCTCTTTTTTTCCCTTCTGTCTTGTGTTTGTTTGTTGTTGTTTTTTTTTACCAGCGCTGTAATCAAACCTAACAACTACGCACTCAAAACTACGTTGAAATACATTTTTAGCTTGACCTTTATGCTATGAATCTACAGCTTGGAATCTGATTGCGTCGAGTTACTCTATGAGGTAGAGAGAAAAAACAAAACAAAACAAAACAAAACAAAAAAAACAGAAGTAAGGCATTTCATGAACAACAATAAATCAACACCTCCTGCAGCTGATGTTAGCACAGGTGCCTTCATCACCCTCCCCATCATCTTTTTCTCTTTCCGAACATAACACATTCAAAACATACACAGCCAGTAGAACTTGTCTCCCTTCATCCATTTTTTTTTCTTCTAATTTACGAGTATCACGAAAGTCAGACTTTGTCATCACCCTGTTTTGGAGTCTTTCGAGCGCGCGCGCGCGCATGTGTGTGTGTGTGTGTAAGTCGATTAACCAGATGTCTTTTCTTCCCATTCTTAGGAAGAACATTTTTGGATAATAGTTTCTTCTTGTTTTTTTTTTTAATTAGAGACTTTAAGGTCATTCAACAGATCTGGCTTACTTTAAATTCTGACAGGTTCGTTGAGACTGCCATCGCCAATCTGGCAGAAAAATGGGAGAAAGGGAGCGAGCAAGGGAGGGAGGGAGGGAGGGGGGAGAAAAGGAAGAAGGCTCGCTGGAAAGAGAGTGAGGAAGTTGAGAAAGGATGGGAGGGGTAGAAAAAAAAGGGATGCAACTGTGGGAACACACACACACACACACACACACACACACACACACACACACACACACACACACACGGGCGCTCGCGCGCGCACGCACGCACGCACGCACACAACATCAACAACAACAACAACAACAACAACAACAACGGCAACAACAACACTTAAACAACAAACAAATGGTCAAACCCACCACTAATTATAATTAGCATTACATGGTATTAGTTTGATAGAAATGATAAACAGCTTACTTGGTATGAGTTTAGATAGAAATGATAGATTATACAATTTTAACACACACACACACACACACACACACACACACACGTTACTTTAGGATTTTTTGGAAATAAAACGACAGGACTTTTCAAACTATCCAGTCCCAGTCTGTCGACTTTTTAAGTAAATACTGCTCAGATTAAAAAGAAAAAAAAAAAAAAGAAAAAGAGAAAACAAACAAACAAACAAAAAACATTATCAATTAGGCAAATTGATTTGTGCAGCAATGTCCTGTATCATGTCTATATGAAAATGATCAAGCCAATTTAACTGGCCTGAGAGGCGTCAATGAATCTGATTCTGCTGTCAGAGGGAGACATAATTTGGATTTTATGAAGTAGAAGAGGTGGGAGAAGTTAGACGGCACCGCGCACTGTCATCACTGTAGACTGGAGAATGCAGGAGCTGATCCACCATGTCAAGAAAAAAGAAAGCAAACACGCCAGCACACGCAAATTTTGCTGTATAAATGACGTCAAGATCTGCGAGACGAGGAGAAAACAAAAAAGACGTCACAAACAAGAAGCAGGGTTTGGAAGTGCGGGCAGTCTCAGTAGGTCCTATGTGGTTACAAACCACGCAAGACCCACTTGCACAAGGTACAGATAGTAGTCAGCGGAGGATACGAAACGGTGTAGTCATCTCAACGGCAGAAGGGGATGAGGGCGATTCTTCTTCTATCAGCCGGACGGACGGTGTTACCAAGGTAACACAACCCAGTCCAGCCACTTGGGAAGAAAACGCTGATGACCCGGGACAAACCACGGCAAAGCAGCAACGATGGCGCAGAAACTGACCACCAGAGACTTCCGCAATCCCAATAGAACAGCCCTGACACGTTGGACAGTCCTGAATGGGACTACAGCCAACAGCGCCAGACCACCATCACATCAAGGCCACTGCAACAAGGTAAAGACCGTCCCTCACAAGACGCAAAACGAACGACCTAAAAGAAACGACGCAACGAAAACCAAAACGCCGCTTCCATCGGACAGGCACTACACAAACCAGGCAGGTCCACAACTTTTAGATGGAGACATGGCATAGTCGCGACACAATGGAACAAAAAACTCAGAGCACACAGCACCAAAACATCTTGAAAATCTTCAAACAATTCAAAAAAGGATGAAACGGCCAACGTTGACCAGACAGTAGAGCCTGTCGAAGTTTCCACCTCCTTGTGTCCGTCATCCTTATCCACTGTTAAAACATCACTTACATCGCCATATGTCAGAGAGACCAAGTCTGCGACACACCAAAATCTTTCAGAATCGGAAAAATTGTCGTCTTTTCATTATCCAGTCATTTTGGAAGACACTAAAAAGGGTTCTGCAACTATGGCTGGTATT
>CM065718.1:78957475-78969975 GCA_033310375.1 Conus canariensis
TGAGCTTCTTCAGATATATTAAACCACTTAACTTTAAAACCAATTTTTCTAAGAGCAACCCTACTATTACCGCGCCTATTGTTAATTGGATACTTTAAGAACACACTTGTGTTTTGCTTGGTTATATAAAGGAACATCCTTTTTAAATCCTTTTTTTAAAAATCTATTTAAAAATGGAACCTTTTAAATATAATGAAAGTGCTACTTACGATGTGGGGGGGGGGGGGGGGGGGGGGGGTTATGAGCCCAAATCTTTGGACTTTAGTGGCCTAACCATCGCAGTGGATGAATCATATGGCTTTCTAGTTAGGCTTGTAAACCCACTAACTAGATATTTAAATCCTCCAATAAAGAGTGATAGAGTGCCATCAGCATGGTCATCCAACCCTATGGCTTTTTACCAGAATCAGTTAAATTTTGCAGTTTACTGCTCAACCACTGGCTGCGGTGTTTCATATACAAACCATTTAAACCACCCCAACTTCTTAGTAAGGTCAGTATATAACTTTCATGTTTACTATCAGTATAGACGCATACTAACTGAACTACAAGTACGCCTCCCCAATGACAACGCGTTTAATCCATTTCTCAGCCCAATGGACAATAATGCATATGAAAGAATCTGCAACGAATTTAACATTAACCCTTCAAATAACTTTAGACAAAAGTTAGACCGCAATCACGGGTTGGGCACATTGTATTTGTGGGGTCAGCGTAGAGAATATAATTTTGACTACTGGCCCGGCCACACCTCTTTTAAGTCAAACTCCCAAGTTAGATTGGGATCAATAGAACAAAAACACCCCAATGCTTGGGCAACATTTATCTTAGATAAAAGTGAAGGCCTAACAATGCCAGGAGTGCAAAGACTTAATGACACCATACGGACGTACGTTTGGTGTCTATTAGGAGCGCAAGCACAGACCAAGTCTAGCATAGTGGATCAATCTACAGGTTTTGACGCCAGAAAACAATTTCTAGCCAATTTAGAAGATGCTATTAACTCTGCCGTTGATTTGCCTTCCAGCATACAAAGGTACCAAAACGTTCTTTCACATGCTAGATCAAAGGTTGACTTTGTTGTGGATCATGGATTATACATGCTGCCTTCTGACCTTAGACTGCAGATTGGCATGATACAGAATTATAATAATGAAATTCTCATAGCCGGAGACGATCAAAACTTAGGACACAATCAAGGCTTAAACACAAGGCCCGCACCAGCCATTTTGAAAAAAGTATCCAGCCCAGAACCTGCAGAAAGCGACCCCCCACCAGTTATAAGCAGCCCACAGCCAGAAAGCAGTCCACCGCCTGTTGATGTACCTCACCCCGACAGACACACTAGCGAAAAGACGGCCCTTGTTGTGTTTTTAACTTTTACTGGACTGGTCATACTTTATTTTACTAAAAATTAAACCGGCAGCCAGCACCCCCAAAGTCCACAGATGGTCAGCCATATAACCAACCACTTTGCCTATTGCAGACAAAACCCAACTAACAACACCGCCTATTATGCCAGGCAGTGCATCAAGCGCTTTGGCAGCTAACTTCTTTAATAAGTTTGCCAGATGGTGCAATTGTTTTCTAATCCAACTTTTACCAGGTTGAGGCGTTGGAGGCGCTCTGACCCTGTTGGCGCACTACCGGTTAATGCATAAACCAGTGTAGAGATAGCAAACCCAACGGCCGTTAATATACTAACTATTGTAATCCCCTGCTCTCTGAACAGAGTCCTTATTCTTTCTGCTAGCGTAGTATTTTCATAAATCATTTTGTTTATAGTTTCTCTGATTCTGCTTATTTGGGTTGCTATTTTTTCTCTGTTAATATACAACGCTGCTAACACGTTTGCCTTTTCTTTCATTAAATCCTGTATTTTCGCCTGTATTCTAGCCTTTTCTTCCGGCTCTAAATTGTTATCATCTGCATCAGCCAGCTTATTTTTTTCTTCGTCTATCTCTCTCTTTATCTCATTAAATTTTGCTAAGTTGTTTTTTAGTTCTTCATTCGTAGTTGTTAAAGCAGACTTAATATTCAAGAGTTCACGCAGAGCAGTTCTAATATCCCTGAGTTCACTCGTAGACAATGGAGGATCAACAATTGTTTTTAAAGCTGTTTCTTCTTCAGGACTCAGCTCACCTTCTCTTTGCCTAGGCGAACCGCCAATTGGCCCCTCAATAAAACTCGTCTCATCAATAAAACTCGTCTCATCAATAAAACTCGCCTCAAATTCTGTTATTACTTTATCTGTTTTTTGACCTACCTCTGGAATAGTGGCGATTTCTATTTCAGATCGTGTTGGCAACAACCGCCCCATTTTATGTAAAAGTCTAACAGCATCAGACCTTAGATTTGTAATGTTTAATCGTTCTGCATCAGCAGCAGGGAGGTCTCGTCTAATTGTACTTAGACTTAAAAACTTGGTCGCGTTTGGCTTTGTAGTAACTCTTACGCGGTCCACTTTAGTTTTTATATACAAATGGCCGCCATCTTCTTCAAAATCGTTAAGATCAAGTATTTCTGGCAGCTCCCGTTCTATACTTTTATAGAATGATTCAATTCGTCGTTGCAATAGTTCGTGACGCTGTCTAGGGAGTGAAGAGCCTACTCCTAAAAGTTCTTGACGAGCACTAAGGAGTGAAGAACCTACATCTTGAGGTTGTCTAGGGAGTAAAGGACGTGCTTCTGCCCCCTCAAGTTCATCTTGTATTGAACGACCTGGTTCTGTTTCATCTTCTTCTTCAATAGGACTAATCGCGTCAAAATCTTCATCAGCCATATTTATATATTTATTATTTTTTGTTTTATAAAAAATGAATCCATACGGCTGCGACCTTGATCCATTCAGAAAAGCGAAGGAACCCCATGGCATAAAAGGCATAAGACAGACTGTGCGGGTTGTAAATAATCCATCAACAATTGAGCCAAATGAAATGTTAACAGTAAGATTTAGTGACCTCGGGCCTGACGATGTTATAATGCCGGGCACTGCCAGGCTGTCATTCGAAATAGATATTGAGTCGGCGGATCCTAATGCCACTGTCGTTGCTAACCTGGGCAGGGCCATCATTAAAAATATGGTAATTAAACTGGAGGGTAGAGAAGTCTTCTCACTGAGTAGCGCAGACATTTTTAATCTCTATTCTGATCTGTGGCTGCCTAGAACAGAAAGGAAAGACAAAATCTTTCAGGGAATCCAGAGCCCAAACGGCATTAAGCACAGGCTTAATGCTGCACATGCAAAGGAAGACGAGGGAGACCAGGCAATAGCGCGAGCATTTAAGAACAGATTTTGCATCCCTCTAGATTTTGAACTGTTAAAAACCCATCAGCCATATTACCAAGGTGCACTAAGAGACAAACTTACTTACGAACTGACATTCAATGACAGCGGGTCTGTTATTCTATCAGATGACCCAACAGCTAGATACACTGTCAGCAACATCTCTCTTAATTTTGACGTTGTTACTAACCCTGAACTAGCTAGAATAATCTTAAACCAGTATAAAAGTAGGGCGGTTGTTTACTTTGAAAGAGTTTTACACCACAGTCTAGCGATTAAAAACAAGCAAGACACCGTCTGGGAAATAGCTATAAGCAATTCTTTAAGGTCCCTAAAGGGGGTTCTCTTGCTATTTACTGAACCCTCAGCTCCTTTTCAGAGAGAATCTGAGGTGTTTTACAACCCAAAAATTGAGCAGTTGTCTTGCACAGTAGATGGTAAGCCTTTTCAGCTGTATTCAGCCGGACTTTTACCTGACCAACACTTTGATGAAATAAGAAAATTGTTTGCTGGAGGCAGACAGACAAGCCCCACAGCCGATCATGTGTGTAAAAAACTTCACCTTCACGATGTAAGACTTGAAGATTATCTAACAGACAAATATGGACTATGGCTGGATTTTAGATCCACGTATGACAACAGACTGCACGGGAGTGGAAGAAGGGTAGGGTCAGATGGCATACTCATACAGATTAATAAGGAAGAGGAGGAGAATGGCCAGATACAAATGCACGTTTTTGTGGTTTATGACGCCCAGCTGAACATTGAAGAAAATAGACTGAAAGAAATAGCCTATTAAAACAGATGG
Organism: Conus canariensis; assembly: GCA_033310375.1. Classification (NCBI taxonomy): domain Eukaryota; kingdom Metazoa; phylum Mollusca; class Gastropoda; order Neogastropoda; family Conidae; genus Conus; species Conus canariensis. The sequence continues at coordinate 78,961,570 of CM065718.1, forward strand.
ATAGTTTGAACTTTTTGCCTAAAGACCCGCACTGTTCGCTTATTTGTGGGATTACTGGGTGTGGGAAAACTGTCTTCGTGCTTGATTTGTTACAAACAGTCTACAGATTTCATTACGAGCACATTGTTATATTCTGCACAACCATTAAGCACAACAAGTCTTACAAAGAAAGGCAGTTTGTTTGGACAGACGAGAATATATTCTTAGTTGATCCTACTGACAAGCTAAGCGACTGTTTAGAACATTACTATAGGCTATTTGAGGGAACCGAAACGCTGTTTATTATTGATGACTATTCAGCCGAACAAGACATTGTTAAAAAAAGAAGGACTCTGTCTAAGCTAGCCTTTAGCGGAAGACACGCATTAGTTTCTGTTTGGCTCTTAACTCAAAAATACAATGCTGTCTTAAAAGACTTTAGATCGCAGTTAAAATCAGTCATCTTATTCTATACTAAGGACCGGGACAGTTTTGAAGAATGTTTAAGTGAAAACTATATAATCAGGGACAGGGATGAACTAAAAAAAATAAAAGAGCAGCTAGAAAAATCTAAGCACGCTAAACTATGCTTACGGACTGACCCGCCAGTTCAATACGTTTGCTTATTATAGATTTGCACATTATAGATTGTTTATAATAAATTGCTCATTATAGATTGCTCATTATAGATTGCTCATTATAGATTGCTCATTATAGATTGTTTATAACAATTTGTTTATAATAAATTGTTTATATTAAAAAGAATGTCTCGAGGACCTGAATCAAAAGCAGAGTTAGCTCCTAAATGCGTTGCAGTAGAGATAAAAGATCTAGCAGATACAACTGACTTTGATCTGATAGGAGTGCCAGGAAATGTTTATGGATTTGAATACACCGACGATGGTGTTTACAAACGAATAGAAATTGAAGATAAAAAACGGCAGCAATATCCTACCCTGGAAGAGATAAGAAATCTAAGGGCAAACGATTTTGGCAAACACGAATACAAACTTCATAAACGAGAGAATGCCTGGGCGTTGCTTCCTGACATTAACTGGGATTTAAAGTTTGAACTACGAAGCCCCCATGTATACTTTGATAAGAAATACAATTTTAGAAAAGCTTTGAATGAAGGACGCCTTCTTGCTAGCCTAGTCCCAGGATTACAACAGAAAAAGCAGATTGAAATAACCAGGCAGGGCTCTGTATATATGCTGCGGAGAAAGAAGTCCTTAGCTGAAGTGGGGGGTGACACCGTCGGCTTAGAGTTTAACCCAAAACTAGAATCACTGCCTAGAAAAATGACGATGCTTTTTCGCTTATTTATTACTCCAAGGGAGTCTGATCCTAGTTTGCCAGAGCATACGTTAATCAGAGGCGTACAAATAAAGTCTGAAAACTTGGACGGGCCTCTCAGGCTTGTTATTGCTATTACTAAAAACGGGGATGAAATAAACACTTCTGTATCTTCTGACAAAGTCACTGTGATGGTTGACAAAGACAAACTAACAGTGCTTGATTTTATTTTTATTAAGTATGTTGATTTTATTGCGTTTTACTCTGTTGATGAAGTGCTGCCAGAAGGGTTAATAAGAAAATATGTACAAGATTAATCTTAATTAAAAAATTAATCTTAATTAAAAAATGGATGATCAGGCTCAAAAGTTTAGGTTAGAGCAAATAACTGAACTTCAAGAAGAAATAGAAAGTGACTTGAATAAGTATAGGGTTACTAGAAAGAAATATGCTAAAGTTTTAAATACTCTTTCTTATATAATCACCGGCTCATCAGCTGTAGCGAGCGTAAGTGCTGGGTCCGGCGTTGCTCTTTTAGCTACTGGGGCCGGAGCGCCAGCCTCTTTAGCATTAGGGAGCCTTGGTTTGGGTTTAGGTGCTATGTCTATGATTGTGAGTGCTGTTTTAAAAAAATATAACGCCTAAACTACAAAAGCACACTGCCATTGTGGCCCTAGCATCAGCAAAACTTTGTTCATTAAGACTGAGAATAAGCAAAGCATTGCAGGACGAAAACATTACAGCTGAAGAATTTGAGCATCTTATGGCTGATGGTGAGGATTACAGGCGACAAAAAACTGAACTTCAAAAGGAGTGGAGAAAGACTTTTACTTCGCAACAGGTAGACACTGAGACAATCAAACAGAACATTGAAAAGCAAGCAAACAATCAGTTAAACCCAAAAATAGACTAAAAATAAGATGTGAACTAAAATAAATAAATAAATCATAAGTTTAACAAACAAAAAAAAAAATAAATAAATCATAAGTTTAACAAAAAAAATATAAATACTATTTTTTTTTTTTTTAACTAATCGGCACCGTGTTTGGTGGGACAACTTGCAACTCTTCGCGAACAAACGATCTTTTAGGGGCAGGCTTTTTAGACGCAGAAGAAAGAGTCTCTCTTAAATAATACACGGGAGGGGCTGTTTTCATAATTCTTTCAACTTCATATACGTCTACGCTCCATATGGGGTCTGTGGCTCTAATTCTAACATCGCCCTCTGCTTCTCCAGGCGCATACAAGTATCTTACTTTTAGTCCAAAAGGCAAGAGTTTTTGATTACCTTGGATGTCTTCAGTAATGCTAATTTTTTTTTAATTTGATCGCGTTCACTGGCTTAAGACCCGTTGCTTTAAATTCTTCATTGTTCATGGCGCGTAAGACTGCTGGCAATCTCCTAACCCATTCTGTGTTGCGCGTCCTGTCCATAAGATCTCTGTGGTATTGATAGATAAACAGACGCTCAGCTAGATTCTTATTAAAGTTTTCTACTAGAGCTTGGGAGCGATGGTTGCCTGGGATCCCTCTCTTAACTGTAACCCGATGTCTTAAAAACAACTGGTTTACGGCTCCTTTAAACTCTTTCCCATCATCAACCTGGATCAACCTAGGATACTTTAATGGACCTCGCATGTATATTTGTTGTAAAGCCACAGCCACAGCAGTTGAGCTTTTATCCGTTAAAGGCTCAGCATCTTTATACCTTGAAGCCATGTCAACAACTGTAAGAGCATACTTAAACTTTTTTCTTCTAACTTTGTCATGCGGAAGATACAACAAGTCCATCTGGTGGGTGTCATTAGGAACTGAGTTAACAAATCGAGGCCTTATTATTCTTTTTGGGGCAGGCAGATATATTTGCCAGATCGCTTGTTTTGAAAGCCAGTCTTTCGCTTCTGATTCAGACACCCTAGCAGCTTTACTCAGTTTATCAATAGCGGCCTTTCCTTTCCAATACCCTCCAGGAGAATAATATATTTTGTACTTCGTATCGTCCATAAGAGACTGTTTTTATTACATTTTTAACTATTGTTTTTAGATTGAATATGCAAGAAGAAAGATTGCCCCCATAGCACCTATAATAAAGCCTATTTCTACCATTTTCTGATCCTCAGATGGTTCATAAAAGTTAGACAGTTCTGGCGGTGCCGATGTTAGAAACTTCTTTCCTGTCACTAAGTAATATTCATTCATTGCATCATCAACGTCTGTAAATGTGTGCTCTGCATGTCCCTGTTCTCTTAACTTTTTATTAATAAAGTCTAAGTGAGCAATCCTCCTTTTCTCGTAAGCGTCTCTTGCCTTAGCTAAATCTTCCATTGCCTTGTTATGGCGTTCTCTCTCTTCATCAGACCGCAATTTACTAAACATATAATTACTGCCGGAGAAAGCCAATGCATTAACAATAGCTCCTCCCACCATCAGAACTATTCCAGACATCTTTTTTTTATAAATGAATGAATTTTTTTTTTTTATAAATCAATATTTTTTAGAATGAATCTTTTTTTTTTTTTTAATAAATCAATCTGCCTAAATGCATTAATCTTTCTATGCATTGATGTTTTCTGGGATAATCCCCTGTGTAACAAGAAAGTCTTTTGAGGCAATCCCCGCCGTTATTACAGCTATAACCTTAACAACATCCTCAATGTCTAACCTTCCTAGATCGGCCGGCCTCATTTTAAACATGTTTTTTGCTAACATGCTATATCCTATACTAAGGCCGCCGATTACAGCAGAGTGGTAAATCGTATTGATGATCTTTGCAGTGCTCATATTTTTTATTAACTAAAAAAATAATTAAAATAATCATAATATGAAAGACTGTCTATGTGCTTTTTAATCAGATAATCTTTTGTTGCCAGAGCTAAAAATAAGGTTGTAACTAGTTTCGGCGAATCTTCTATCTTTCCTATGTTGGGCGGTTTTATTCTTAACAAACATTTTGCTAGGGTTGAATAAACTATAACACCAACAATAGGCACTGCATAATTAACCAACGTTATACTCATGGTTTTATTTTTTATTTATTTAATTTTTAGATTTAAAAAATGACGGCCAAACACAGCGAATCTGATCTAATGATTTTAGTAGAAAATTGTAATGAACTATTTGACGAAACGATGAAAGTGTTAAACATTGATTTTAGTAAATCTGGGTTTGAGAATGATGTAAACAATTTAATCAAAAATCATAGTGAACTATTTGACAAAGCAATCAAAGAGTTAAACATTGGCTGTAGTGATTCAAAAAAGCTAAAGTATTGGCAGGCGTTCTTGTAAGATTAGGGTGTCTTGAAGTATTGCAACGCTTGGGTGAAGAATAAAAGCGCGTTTACTTACATTTTTTTTTTTTTAATTTACGTAAATATTGTGGGTTAAAAATGAACCCCACAAGTAAATCCGAGGTTGGAAAACTATATACGTGGGAGGAGATATTTGACGGTAATGAACAATTAAGCGATACGTTCATTGAATTAGACATGGACACGGTCATAGACATGACATTATTAACCCTACAAACGTTCAGAAAAGTGTATCCATGCTATTTCTAAAATTCCAGAGTCTCTTCAAATTAACCCGCCAGTAAAAGTCATGTTGGTTGTTCAGATTGAATATATAACCCCCGATGATAGTAGTATGCAAGTCTGGGTTTCAACTAGACAGAAAAAAGTAATCAGCTATCGCAACTTTACACCTGACTGGGCTGATTACATGCTTACACAGTTTAACCATGCGATTGAAGAAGCGAAAAGCGCGGCTCCGGTTGGTCTGAAGGAACAGTCCTCGAAATCAAATTAAGACAAACAAAGTTCTATGATATAGTCGCAATTCTTACATCCTTCTCCCGAGAGAGTTAGTTCTTAAACGAGCAGTCTTAAATATACATAATTCAGACAACTTATGTTTCATGTGGTGTGTTTTGGCGCATTTACACCCTGTTAAAAAGCACCCAGACAGAGTTTCCAATTACAGGCAGTATATAAATGAGCTAAACTTAAATAACATAACCTTTCCAGTGAGCATAGAAAGTATCGACCAGTTTGAAGAGCAAAACAAACCGATAACCGTAAACGTATACACATGGTCTGTAGTAGACAATCTAGTCCCTCTAAGAATCTCTCCCAATGCTCCCCCTTTAGGCGAATCACTTGAAATCATGTAGACTTGATACTGTTTGCAGACGGTTCCAAGAGCCACTATGTATTAATTAGAACAATGAGTCAGACTTCTGGCTATACTACAAAGGATCCTGCTAAACAGGGGCTTTGTAGAAGATGTTTGGTTAGAATTCCATCTATACAGGCAGCTGACAAACATAAGAAACATTGTAAAAGTTTTGAAGACTGTAAAACCGAAATTATTGCGCCCCCGCCCGGGTCTAAAGTCAGGTTTAAGAATGTACGAAAAATGCAAATGAGCCCATACGTAGTCTATGCTGACTTTGAAGCAATCTTGCCACAGTACTACGGCCCTCAAGAACGGACACAACAAAAAACAACCTTATTATCTCGTCATCAGATCTGTTCTTATGCATTTGTCGTTGTTAGGTCAGATGGCGGACACACACAGCCGGAGATTTACAGAGGCCCCAACGCAGCCGGTCGATTTTTGGAGCAGATGAAACACCTTCGCAATCAATTTTCCAATCAGCTGAACCTTTCAGGCATTAAGATGACCCCCGAAGAGAAGAACGTTACAAATCAGCCACCCACTGCTGGATATGCAACAGAGAATTATCAGGCGATGCTGTAAGGGACCATGATCACATTACTGGAAAATTCAGAGGGGCAGCGCATAATAGCTGCAATCTTCAACTTAAGGTTGATCCCAAGACATGGAAACTGCCAATCTTCTTTCATAACTTGCGGGGCTATGATTCTCACTTTATCATGCAAGCAGTAACTTCTAAATGTAAGAGGGTTAGCTGTATTGCACAATCATCAGAAAAGTACATGACCTTTACTGTAGACTGTTTATCCTTCTATGACTCTGCCCAGCATCTGATGGGAGTTTAGACAAATTAGCAGAATCTTACAAGACTATCCAATCACTAAAAAGTATTTCGACCCATCTTTAGTCCGTAAAGGCGTCTATCCTTATGAATACATGGACTCGTGGGACAAGTTTGACGAGCCGGCGCTGCCAGCAAAGGAAGACTTTTACAGCCGTCTTAGAAGAAAGGACATATCTGACGCCGACTATGAATACGCGCAAAAAGCCTGGACAGAATTACACTGTCAAACGATGGGCGATTATCACGATCAATATTTATTGGCCGACGTGTGTTTATTAGCTGACGTCTTTCAGAATTACAGATCCACTTGCATGAAACACTACGGTCTGGATTCGTCACAGTACATCTCTTCCCCGGGGTTGTCTTGGGATGCATTCTTGAAGTATACAAACGTCGAGATTGACTTAATATCGGATCTGGATACACTTCAGATGATTGAGGGCGGGCTGAGAGGAGGCATTAGCATGGCCTGTCATCCTTACCGCAGAGCCAACAACAAGTATTTAGACGATTATGATCCAACTAAACCATCCAACTATCTGATGTACTTAGACGCCAACAATCTGTATGGGTGGGCCATGAGCCAGGCACTGCCATTAAGAAACTTTAAAATGATAAACGGGCCTCATGAGGTTGATCGGGTGGTAGGACTATTATCACAGCTTACACCTGATAATCCAATAGGACTAATCTTAGAGGTAGACTTAGATTATCCCGCAGAGTTGCATGACCTTCATAATGATTATCCTCTAGCCGCAGAAAGATTAAAGATGAGTCCCACAGAACCGCCTAAACTCGTGCCTAACCTCTTTAACAAAACTAAATATGTCTGCCATTACAGGCTGTTACAATTTTACTTAAGACACGGGTTAAAGCTTACCGCTGTTCACAGAATAATTACCTTTGACCAAGAGCCTTTCATGAGACCATACATCATGAAGAACACTGATCTTAGGACTGCGGCCACTGACGCTTCAGAAAAAGACTTCTTTAAGTTGATGAACAACAGTTGTTTTGGCAAAACCATGGAGAACGTACACAATCGTAAGATGTAAGATTAGTTACAAACAAAAAACAAGCAATTAAGCTGACCTCTAAACCTAACTATCAAGACTTTAGAATATTTAGCGACAGCCTGGTTGGCATTATGATGAAGAAACTGAGTGTGAAGTTGGACAAGCCGGTGTTTATCGGATTCGCCGTGCTAGAGCTGTCTAAGCTGTTAATGCTTGAATTTCTATACGACTACTTTAAGCCGCTGTACCCAGAATCAAATGTCCTTTACACAGACACCCGATAGTTTATTCTGACATCCCAACTGAAGACTTCTACAAAGACATGGAAATAGAAGTGGCCAAAGGAGCTGATGGGTGGTATGACACATGTGACTATCCTAAAGATTCGCCTTTATATTCAACCGCTAACAAGAAAGTGATTGGAAAGATGAAGGATGAATTTAATGGGACGTTATACAAGAATATGTTGGCCTGCGGTCAAAGATGTATAGCGTTGCTACCCAGACTTCTGTAACAAAGAAAGCTAAGGGCATAGATAAAGAAGTTGTAAAAAAAGAAATAAGTCACAACAACTACAAGCAGGCTCTCTTTGAACGCGAAGTATTTTATCACACAAATGTTAATCTGCGCTCTACTCTTCATCAAGTAAACACAACTGCTGTTAATAAGAAGTCACTAGTTTCTAACAATAACAAGCGAACTTACGTTAGCCCCGAGTTTTCATACGCTATAGGCCCCCGGAGAACTGACTTGTCCGACTTAACTTAAGATCTTAACTAGTACTTAACTTAAGATCTTAACTAGTACTTAACTTAAGATCTTAACTAGTACTTAACTTAGATCTATGCACTTAACATGACTTGCACTTAACTTGCACTTAACTTGTTATAACTGACTTAACCAGTACTTAGCTTGTACTTAGCCAGTACTTAACAACACATTTAAAAAACTAATTTATTAAAAATGGGTCTACAGCAGGAGGTTGTACTTTTTTTGCAGAAGCTGGTTCTTTTACTGTTTTTGTGGGGATTTGTGACTTTGTTGCTAAGTATGGCTTTAGGCGCTTGTATGCCAAAACCCCTCCACCAACAAC
>CM065718.1:78974975-78977475 GCA_033310375.1 Conus canariensis
GACTGCCGGCAAGGGAAGAGTGCTGGTATGGATATAGTCCCTGTCTTGGGCCAGATCCGTTGTTGTTGTTGTTGCTGCTGTTTTTGTTGTTGTTGTTGTTGTTGTTGTTGTTGTTGATGTTTTTTAGTCCTTGCCTGGTCATTGTTTACATGACGGAGGAATTGTTAGCCTGTTTTTGAATTCCCGTACTACTTACTTGTTCATCATATTGAGTTAAAATTTGCGCCTCTTGAAGAATCAAGGGGAAGGTTGCTCTGCACAATTCTTTGCCGCTGTCAGCACTAATGCGCCTGACAATGCTCGGTTTAGCAGACATTGGATATGATCACTTGAACTGTTGACACCATCTGACCTCTTTTTTTACCGTGAAATGGACCCTCACGCATAGACTCAAAGAGTCCCCCCCCCCCCCCCCCCCCCCTGTATGTTGCACCCTTTGCTTATTGAGGTAATTTTTCATGCAGCTAATATTCTGACAGTATTTTTCCTCATGCTGTGTTCTGCTCCTCAGTGGCCGCTTTCGAGTGCCATTAGATGTTTGTTTTTGAGCCATTGGTAATGAGATAACAACAGATGTATGATATCACTTCAGCACCAGAAGAGACGTCAGAAACCAGTGGAACATGTCCTGAATTCATGTAAAGTAGTGCTTACCAGGGAAGGTACACAAGCTGGCATGATCAGGTGCTAACGGAGATTGTACATATCATCATCACTGCCAGAGAAAACGCTGCGTCACCAGAAGCTCCATAAACTGTCAGTTGAGTTGTTAGCGGCTAAAATCAGGAACAGTGGCATGAACGGAATAATTTACCTAAGTGTAATCAGAACAGACAACACATTGAACAACTGAAAACAAAGCAACTTGCCGACGATACGACACTTTTTCTACAAAACAAAGAAGACATTGTAAACGCCTCTTCGATTGTCACAGAATTCTCAAAATTTTCAGGTTTTCTGTTGAATCACACAATAACCAAAGCCATGCGGATTTGTATTTATAACTACGGAGAAAACATACTGTTTGAACTCACAGACAAAATTAAGATTCTCAGAATATTCTTTGAAAATAATACAAGAGCCCAGTGCATTGGAGAGAACTGGATACAAAAAAAGGATAAAATGCATAGTCTTATAAAATTATGGAGCCGCAGAGATCTTAGTATACGTGGAAAAATAGTCATAGTAAAAAAGCCTCTTAGTAAGCTAGTTTATATTCGTAGTGCAGTCAATTGGATTCCCAGAAAATGTTCTCACGGAGATAAACTGAACTCTGCATAAATTCATTTGGCAAAGGAAGTACTCAAATAAAAGAGCATTCGAAAAGGTCAAGAGAAAAGTGATGGAAAACAGTTTTGAGCACGGTGGTCTTAAAATGGCCAATACAAGCCAACTACAAACCTGTTTTTATCTTCAGTGGATAGGTAAACTATATATGTCAGAGGATGATAACTGGAGTCTTATTCCCAAGTTTTATTACCAACAGATAGCAAGCGGCAACCTCATTTTTGAAATAAACTGAAAGCCGTTGGAAATGCAGAGAGCTCTTGGAAAAAGTAGAAGCGAATTCTGGAGAAAAAAGTTCTTTGCACTTACCTGGAGAACAAAACGCTAAAAACAACGGAAAAGGTAAGTATAAACAACTTAAAAAATCAACTAATATGGAATAAGAGGTAAATACAATATAAGAATCATTCTCTCTTTTTCCCTGCTTGGAAAAACAGTGGAACAGAGAGAATCAAAGATTTAATAAACCTGAATGAATCTAGACTTCTAAACATGGAAGAATTTCAACCAAAAAATAGACTGAAGTCCAGCCATCACTATATTCAAACTAAACGCGGTAATTAACGCTCTCCCAAAGCAATGGGAAGAATGGCTTAGTCAACAAAACGGAACGATTAACTCGGAATACACAGAATAAATCGAAGCATACAATTTCTGTACCAAACCAACGAACATTGTACAATTCTATTACGTAATAAGATGACAGGAAGGGCAGATATAAAGCCCTGTGATATTATTTTTTGGCAAAGAAAACTGAATATTGAAATCGATAAAAATGCTTGGACACTACCTCGCGTTGCCACAAAGGGAGTTTGATTACAGGAACTACAATGGAAAATAATACACATCTACCCAACAAATATACTGTAACACAAAATGAAGCTAGTGGATGATAACAGGTGCTCTATCTGTAGGGATGAAGTGGATGATAACAGATGCTCCATCTGTAGGGATGAAGTGGATGATAACAGATGCTCCATCTGTAGGGATGAAGTGGATGATAACAGATGCTCCATCTGTAGGGATGAAGTGGATGATAACAGATGCTCCATCTGTAGGGATGAAGTGGATGATAACAGATGCTCCATCTGTAGGGATGAAGTGGATGATAACAGATGCTCCATCTGTAGGGATGAAGTGGATGATAACAGATGCTCCATCTGTAGGGATGAAGTGGATGATAACAGATGCTCCATCTGTAGGGATGAAGTGG
>CM065718.1:78987475-78994975 GCA_033310375.1 Conus canariensis
TAGGACTTAGGTAACACATGCGTCTCGGGAACAATGTCACATCCACTTCAACAGGATCCTGGAGAACTTCCCCTCCACGTAATACAGTTTACGTATAAGTAGATGTAGGAACCAGGAAATGATGGGAAACGTCGCGGAGAGATGAGGACGTCGAAAAGCGTTGGAGAACGGTGAGAGCGATGAAATGACGATGAAAGAAAGGGTTGAAGTATTGAGGCAACGACGAAAAGAAGAAAAAGAGTGGCCTCCCCTGCAACATACGATGGGGAGCACAACATGTCTACTAGTCTTTACTTCGCCGTGTGATCACTGGAGCACCCTTCCTTGTGTCGATGGACAGTTACTCAACTTGTTTGTATCTGTCGGAGTACATAATTTCTAATTTGCAAATAATATTTCATCATAAAAATACATTTCCAAAACTCGACAGATCCGAACCTGTCATCTGACGAACAATGTCCAATGTCAGTGATCACTCCAAAAGGCAACATAATAATATAGTTTCGAAACCGAGGACGTGTAATCAACATGAATATGGACCTTCGCCTATCTAGCATATTACTAGATCAAAGAACATTTGGCAATACAAATGTTCAACAACGAATGAAAATGGAATATTGATCTTGTGTTCATACGCAACCATACCCATGTGAGTACGTGACAAGAATAAATACAAAACAGGTGGACGGGTACCGCAACAGAGATACATGGACGCCACAAACAACTTCGTCCGTTCTCTGAAGCATGTCGCGTCACGCCAAATTCACCAGCACGACCCCTTCAACGATAATGTTCTCGGTGTAGTACATCTACAAGTATCGAAGGTGAACAGGCCTCCAACGAGGCCTCAAATACCTCAAGTTCAAAGTTTAAGATAACTGACGAAAACTCCTCCCCAGAGTTGGCTCACTGACGGAATGAGGAAGATGAAGATGGTTCCTTCCACTCTTTTATATTTTTTTTCTTTACAAATGAAAAAAAAAAAAAGAAAGTTCGAATATAAAAGTAAAACTAGGAAAATATGAACAGTACCAACAAATAGGTCTTGATGTCTGATCGCAAATCTCTCAACTGTACCAGGTATACGTAACTGTTCTCCATATGACGAAATATGTTGATTTAAATACAGTCAATTACGTCACGTCGCTACGACAAGATGGATTTCATTTCTTTTCACAAGTTTAGCGATTGGTATTTATAGTTGCGAACATACGGGTCGATATCCAAAGCCGGGAACAAAATGTATGTTACTGATTCTCTTCGATAATCACAACGGTCTGGCAGCGGGTTAGCTTATACAGTTGCTATGGCAACATAGTTCTGCTAACAACACGACACGGAACAAAAAAAAAAAAAACAAACAAAAAAACCCCAGGAGAAAAGAAAAAAAATTACTCCAGACAATCGCTTCGTCATCGATGACAAGAATACGAGTGCGCCTTGCAAGCAAAGGTAAAAGTAAAGAAGTATAGAAATATCTACGGCGCGCGCGAGCTGAATCATACAACGTCACGAACTAACACCACCACACATCGCCCCCATCTCACTAAAAACGGTCAATTATCCATTTATGATATAATGTGTTATTTATTTATTTAGGTATCATCTTCAGTCATTCGTTTTTATACAGGTAAGAACGTCTCTCTCTCTCTCTCTCTCTCTCTCTCTCTCTCTCTCTCTCTCTCTTGTAGAAAATCCCTCTTTCCCCCACATGCAAACACGATCGCACCACCACATCCCAGCATACATACCTTACAAGATATAGATCTACAACTGCTTGACTGAAATGATTGCATATGCCCAGACTGTTCATTCACGTCAGATAATGTGACTCAGCATACTTCTCATGCATGCGTGCCATGTTAGTGTGCATTTCGGGGAAACTGATATCGTACTCTAGTTTGCCTTCTTCATCTAAAGGTCTCGTTAACCCCCTCCATATGCTCCACTTTCAATCTGGTCTGTCTTATGCTGCCTACCACAGCCGTCTTGCAATTATTTAATGTCTTAGGACTTGTGCCATGCATTTTGGCGATATATGAGAGTCATGCACAAAAGACACTTGACCGTTAAGGGAATTTTTGCCAGCCATATAATACATTATGCCATTAGAGCTTGCACGCTGGTACCAAGAAATCTGTTAAAAACACATAAATTGTAGCTTGATAAAGATTCCCTGCATCAATCCCGTATTTATGCATGACTTTGTACAGGTGTATGCATCAATTTTATCAACATCTTTCAGGATTTGAAATCAGGTTCATTCGTTTTTAAATACAACATAGAAGGTAACTCATGTTTTCTTTAGCTTCAAAATCATGCCATGCTTGAAGAAAGATAGGCTGACAGACTGATCGAAAGAGATGACAACAGAGAGAACGAGCACACTGTACACACAAACTATGATGTAGCGTACCTTATCAAATGATACTACTTGTCAGCTCCTGAGCCATCCAGATAATCATAGCTTAGAACGACAATGGGCACGGAAAAGTAAACCATCCATTCTCGACTACGCAAGAAAAGCCTCTGAAAACTGCTGGAAATATTAAAGACACTTCTCCGACGCTTCCAGTTGGCAACTTGAGAATGCTAACAAGTCTTTTGACCAGTCGTAAGGTAGTTTAAAGAATGTGGTGAGTCTTGTAGCCAGCATGGTTTGATATATAGAAAACAAAAGAGGCAGTGATTAAAAAGGATGGCAAAGTTCAAACAACTTATTTTTTAATTCAGCTGTTCACACACACACACACACACACACACACACACACACACACACACACACACACACACACACACACACACACACGCACGCACGCACGCACGCACGCACGCACGCACGCACGCACACACACATACACAAGAGAGAGAGAAGAGAGAGAGAGAGAGAGAGAGAGAGAGAGAGAGAGAGAGAGAGAGAGAGGGACAAGCGGAGGGAGATCAAGGAGGCTGTAACATCAACATGCCAGGACGTGCTTGGACGCAATAAGCACCAGCACAGGGAATGGATCTCGGCAGACAGTCTATGCAAGAGAAGAAGGCGACAATCAACAACAGCCAAAACACATTCTACAGGACTGTGGGGACTTGCAGTGTCTGAGGGAAAGGACATGACTGCAGCCGGTGCCCATCAACTACAAGCTGTACGGGTCTGTGGGGGCTCTGCATCATTACAAAATCCTGTCTACAGGTGTGAAAGGCGATCGAGAAGAAGAACAACAACAACAGCCGAACAACAGCAGGGAAGGCCAAAGCACAAGCAGAACACACTGAAGCAAGCAAACAAGCAAAGAAGAGCATCAGAACAGACAAGAGGAAATATGTAGATGACCTAGCAACAGAAGCCGAGCAAGCAGCAAAACAGGAAAACAGGAAAGGACTGTATGACGCCACCAAGAAGATGGCAGAAAAATACAGGACGACCAATAAAGGACAGAGAGGGATGTCAAATCACAGGAGAAGAGCAGCAGAAGAACAGATGGGTTGAGCACTTCGAGGAGCTTTTGAACAAACCATCGCCAGAGAACCCTCCAGACACCGAAGACGCTGACTCAGACCTGCCCATAGACTGCGGGGCACCAACCAATGAAAAAAATTGGAAAGGCCATCGAACAGATGAAGGGCGGAAGGCGGCAGGACCTGACAGCATGCCCGCAGAGACGCTGAAGACTGACATAGAGACTACAGCAGAGATGCTTTGGCCTCTGTTCAAGGAGATCTGGGAAGAGGAACAAGTGCCAGCAGACTGGAAGGATCGATACCTTATCAAGATTCCCAAGAAAGGCGACCTTAGCAACTGCGCGAACTACAGAGGAATCACATGCTGCCTGTGATAGGAAAGCTTTTCAACAGAGTCGTTTTGAACAGCTTAAAGGATACAGTTGATGCTCAAATTCACGACCAGCAGGCTTGCTTTCGCAAGAATCGATCCTGCACAGATCAGATTGCAACGCTTCGCATCATTGTTGAGCAATCGAACAGGTGGAACTGATCCCTGTATGTCAACTTAATCGACTCCGAGAAAGCCTTTGACAGCGTAGACCGAGACACTCTGTGGAAGCTTCTCCGACATCACGATGTGCCGGTCAAGATCGCCACCATCATCAGAAACTCGTACGAGGGTCTGACCTGCAGAGACATCCATGGAGGGCAGCTCACGAAGGCATTCGAAGTGAGGACAGGCAGGTTGCCTGCTTTCACCATTTCTATTTCTACTGGCAATTGACAGGATCATGAAGACCTCAACAGATCAGAGAAGACGTGGGATCCAGCGGACACCCTAGGCGCAGCTAGACGTTTTAGACTTCGCCGACGCCCTGGCACTACTCTGGCACACTCAACAGCGATGTAAGAGAAGATAAGCAACGTAGCAGCCACATCAGCACGAGTAGGGCTCAACATCCATAAAGGCAAGAGCAAGATTTGTCAAGGCCAACACTGTCAGCACCACCTCGATCATGCTGGACAGCGAGACGCTAGAGGAGGCAGAAGCCTTTACCTACCTGGGCAGTGCCATCGACAAGCTGACGCCGACGTCATAGCAAGGATCGGAAAGGCCAGGGCAGCCTTCGTACAGCTACACAGCATTTTGGAGCTCCAAGGAACTGTTTATCAAAATTAAAAACGGAAGTCAGGCCAGGGTCTTCAACACCAACATCAAGGCAGTTCTATTGTATGGAGCGGAGACCTGGAGAACTACAGTGGCCACCACCAAGAAAGTGCAGATGTTCATCAACAATTGCCTGCGCAAGATTCTCCGCATACGGTGGCCAGACACCATCAACAACAACGAGTTCTGGGAGAGAACAAACCAGCTGCCCGCAGAAAAAGTAAATCAAGGAACAACGTTGGGGCTGGATTGGACATACGCTGTGGAAGCCAGCAAGCAACATCACCAGACAAGCCCAAACATAGAACCCCCAAGGAAAGCGAAAAAGAGGTCGGCCAAGGAACACCTGGCGCAGGGACCTGGAAGCAGACATCAGGAACATGGGGATGACTTGGAACCAGCTGGAAAAAAGAGCCCAGGACAGAGATGCCTGGAGGATTCATTCCAAGAACTGGCCTTCAGCACTTGTGTCTTAAGATTCATTCCAAGAACTGGCCTTCAGCACTTGTGTCTTAAGAGGTTATCTTTTTGTATTTTCTACTTCTCACTAGAAAATGTAGCTTGTTTTGCTGTTTCATAATTTTCTTTTGCTTCTAAGGTGGCACCTTTGGTTGTTGTTTTATTTTTTTAAACTCAGCAAACATACTATGGTATTGCACACCAGCCTTTTTCTGGGATAGCATTCTCCTTAAAACTGAAAAGGCAGAGGAGTCAAGTTACCACTTCCCGCGGTCACTGAGGAGAAACAATCAGGTTTCGAAATACCGGTATCTGACCAGGAGTTATACGTTAGTGAGTTTCCTCCCCATTGGAGATTGTCTTCCCCTTGGAATCTATAAGCTTGCTGAAGGCTCATTTTGAGAAGCATTTATTAATCCCCATTCACCCACTCAAGCACCTACTGTTAGTTAGGCAGAATTATCTACCACTGCAGATATGAATGCTTATCTCCCCCTATTATTTCTTCAATCTAAGACATAAGAGCAAGCTTTGTTTATATAGGTCTCTATCTTGTAATATGACGTACTCTGCCACATTCTGTCAGAATTTCAAGCTTATTTTGTCACACAACACTCACGTATCTTTGTAATCAATGGTCATCGAATATATTTGTTTTAAAATCATTCGATCTTTTTCTTTACTGACTTTGTGAAAGCATACAATATTTTTGTTCGCAAATTACTTCTGGAAAAGAAAACTGCCTACCTGTTGCTTTCTTTCACATTGAAGTCCTTTTTCTCTTACAATCGTCCCTTACTAATCGTCAGCGCTCTGTGATTTCCCTATTTGCGAAATGTATTGTACTTCTGTACTATAAACAATTGGTGTTTCACAAGGATCAGTTGGCGGTTCTTTTCTTTATTTTATGTCTATGGTCTTCCCTTATATACGAAAGTACAGGCATGTTTTTAATGTGGTAACAGTCCTAATAAGCCCTGTGCGGTCGGATGGGCTATAAGCAACATGACTTGGCTTGACAAGGCTTCTGTGACGTCTTTGTGCATGATACATATGTCCGAACTAAACACTTTGACCTAAGTCAGTTATTCATTACAGTATCAATGGATGTTCATCAGTTACTTGACTGGTTCGAGCTCAGCTAGATGTCCATAAATGAACAGAAAACAAAACATACGATTATTACTTTGCGTCAAAAAGGCCAACTTTCAGCTTCTTTTATGCAGCATATATATACATCGACCACAAGCAGGTAGAAGAAGATAGCACTCATGTCTTGATCAACAATCTAACTTGGTCACATTATAATTATTTTCGGTTTGAGCAAACGTGTATATGAAAAAAGTTTTTCAACTTAAACAAACAAACAAACAAACAAACAAACGCACATATCTCTTATCAAGTATGTATCGGATATTCTATCGACTGCTGCTCAACGCTTTGTGACATTTGTAGTGTTAATGTGGTAAAACCTTTAGTAAAGACTGCTAGCGAACTCTGTCATCTATCCTTATAAGTTTATTTTCATTAACTCCGTAAGACTACATCAAGCCAAAACATTTGACCTTTACAATACAGAACTCAGTATTGTAAGCTGCAGCTCCACAAAATCAACGAAGATACGCTGATAATGTACTAATCTGGACACACTGAATTGATCTACTCAAAGCTAGACCGGTCTATTCAAGCAAGAACGCTTGGGAACTCTCTACCAATAAATATCAAACAAAGCCGGCACCTACGGTGTTTTTTTTGTTTTGTTTTTCAGGCAGATATAAAAAAAACTCATTATTTCAAACAATAACATTTTAGACATTAACAGCATCTCAACAAATATTTGATGCTCATTATCAAGCAACCTTATTTCATTATCATAAAAGATGTATATGCGCCTGTACATACGTGCATGGATGTATGTATGAATGTGTCTGCATACGAACATACTTTTTTTTTCTGCCACCCCCAACCCCACTCCTCCCTTTTACCCTCATTCCCCCTTCTTCTGCTTTTTAAATTAGGTAAACTTGCATCTTTTTATGTTAAAGCTACTGTGTTCTCCACCTCTCCCTTCACCGTCCCTCCTCCATCCACTCCATTCCTTCCCCCTACTCTACTTCGTTTCCTACATCTTCATATCTTTTTCGTTGCTTCTCGTTGTCAATTGTGTTGACAACAGTTCATTTATCTTGAATGGTGGAAGATCGTGTTGACTGTTTGTTCCATTTACTTAAATTTATTTGACTTTTATCGTTTTGCTCCAGAATTGGATGGAAAAGAAAACATCTATGTTCACTTATCTCGGTTCAATGAAATGTTGATTCATTGTGTTTCCTTCGTTTCGTTTTTCCCTGCTTCTTTATTATTTTCCTCTCCTCCTCCTCCTCCTCCTCCTCCTCCTCCTCCTCCTCCTCCTCCTCCTCCTCCTCCTCATT
>CM065718.1:79009975-79024975 GCA_033310375.1 Conus canariensis
ACCAAACTATCTGACAAGGAAGTAAGGTACAACTCGTGGAACTGCAACGCACAGACTAGTGTGTGCGGTGCATGTGTTTGTGTTTTCTTTTCTTTAAACCGTCTACATCTTGTTGCAAAATTCTATGTTTTTCATCGATTCACTCTTTCCCTCTGTGCTTCCCAACTTCTCTGTCTGTCTGTCTGTCTGTCTGTCTGTCTGTCTGTCTGTCTCTATCTCTTTCTCTCTCTCCCTCCTCTCTCTCTGAAAAAAAAAAAACGGAATCCCCCCTTCCCCCTGCCAACACACACACACACACACACACACACACACACACACACACACACACACACACACACACACACACACACACACTAGCATGTCCTCGCATGCACACATGAATGCTCTTCATGCGCTTGCGAGCGTACACACACACACACACACACACACACACACACACACACACACACACACACACACGCACGCACGCACGCACGCACGCATGCACGCACGCACGCACGCATTCACGCACGCACGCACGCACGCATCACACACACACACACACACACACACACACACACAACACACACACACACACACACACACACAGCATGTCCTCGCATGCACACATGAATCTCTTCATGCCTTGCGACGTACACACACACACACACACACACACACACACACACACACACGCACGCACGCACGCACGCACGCATGCACGCACGCACGCACGCATTCACGCACGCACGCACCACGCATACACACACACACACACACACACACACACACACACATACACACACACAAACACACACACAGGCGCAATGTATTCGTGCACATTCAAAGTCATACATCAGGAAACACCAATATAAATGTGACCAGCTCCAATGTTGCGAAGGCCAATAACCTTTTGACTTTTGAGAGTGTCGTGCGAAAACGGCTGTGGAAAAAAAAAAGTAGAAGACGGCATGAAAAGGTTAACACCCCGTTGTAGCTGAAAATATGCCCTCAATCATGGTTTTGATCAGCATAATTCACAGGGAACATTTAGCCTCTGGCTAACGTCGTGTGTGTGTGTGTGTGTGTGTGTGTGTGTGTGTGCGTGTGTGTGTGTGTGTGTGTGTGTGTGTGTGTGTGTGTGTGTTTGTATGCGTGCGTGCGTGTGTGCGTGCATGCATGTATGCATGCGCGAGTGCGCGCGCGTGTGCGTGCGTGTGTGTGTGTGTGTGTGTGTGTGTTGTGTGTGTGTGTGTGTGTGTGTGTGTGTGTTTTTGTGCAGAGAGAGAGAGAGAGAGAGACAGATAGACAGACAGACAGACAGACAGACAGACAGATACAGAGACAGAGACAGACATACAGACAGACCAATAGTCAGACATCCGGACAGGCAGACAGACAGAGATCAACAGAAGAGATAGACAGACAGAAAGACAGACAGACAGACAAAGACAGAGATAGAGACAGAGACAGACAGACAGACAACAGAAAGACAGACAAACAAGGAGACACACATACTGACAGAGAAAGTAATTATCTCCGACCTTTTTGTTTTTAAGTGTCAACTTTTGAAATATGAGTTTAAAATGTTCTATAAAATCGTGTTCGTTAAAAGCTGATGGTGGTAAAGAGAAGATTTACACAGAAAGGAAAGTTGATGTGCTGGGATGCAACGGAGGTCGTGGTGGTGTGAGGGACCTGGGGCGGAATGGGTTGGGGCGGGGGGGGGGGGGGGGGATTCAGGGACATTTTGGAACTAGAAATATTTGATTTTGTTTATTTTCTCCCATTTCATGAAAGAGAATAGATCACAATTCCAGGAAGTCGGAAAGGTTTGTTTGTTTGTTTTTTTTTTGTTTTTTTTTCTAATTTGAGATACATGCGCACTCGTTTTGTACAATGGGGAATCACATAGAAAGATAGCCCACAGTATTTCTTTCACATAAAAAAAACATAGAATGACGAAAGACATTGCAATACTACACTACATTAAGAAAAGAAAGAAAGAAAGAAAGAAAAGAAAAATGCAAGGAAAATATAAGCAAACTGCCACCACAATAAGAATGATTTATAGGATAACTAATAATCGGTCTATTAATGTGTGAAAAAAAGACTTGTCCACCTCGAATTCTAAATCATACTCCTGAATCATGTCTTTCAATTCCCACATGAATGAGTGGCAGTCACATAAAATGAAAATAATATACTACTCAATACTCGCTAAGGATCAGATGTTGAACACAATGCTGTGAGATAATTGAAATAAATTATTGAAAACAAAATGGTTAAATCTCATCCCTTGTTCATTTTTAAAGACAAAGAAATTTCATTCTTGAAAATGTGCTCGCAATGAGAGCAACAACAATTGCATAATAAAGGTAACCCTGAAATCAAACATAAAGAGGGCATGGAAGAAAAACGCCATCTCATTCACTTAAAATTTGCAAAGAGTGGAAACATGACAAAATGAACAGTCAGTAAAGAGTGTGACCCCCGTGAGCTTCGCAGACCTCCCTGCAGCGCCTCCTCATGCTGCAGATGAGGTTTCTTCTCTGCTGGGGAACTCGGCCCCACTCCTCCTGGACAGCGATCCCAAGGTCAGCGAATGTCAGCGGCTGGTGATGTCGCGCTTGTACAACCCGTTCAATGATGTGTCAAACATGTTCAATGGGATTAAGATCTAGAGAGCGCGCTGGCCATTCCGTTCGTTCAATCCCCTTATCGTCCAGGTACTGATTGATGATACGAGCACGGTGGGCGCGGGCATTGTCGTCCATGAAAATGAAGCCTTCACCAATGGCACCAGCATAATAATAATGAATACTTATATAGCGCCTATTCTCGCTAGAGACCAAGCTCTAAGCGCTTTACAATCAACACTCGCTTACACAACGGGCTGCCTACCTGGGTAGTGCCGACTGAAGAGCTGCCAGCTGGCGCTTCATTTCAGTCGTTTCTCCGTGTCATCCCAGTCAATATCGTTCAATATCGTTCACTCAGTTTCTTTACTTCCTTCATTCTTCCATTTCTTACGCAGGGTGCATGCTGTGTGTAATGTGTCATCCATTACCAACGGCCAACGGCTACTCTTCCGAAGTTGGTGATGGGATTTTACGTGTGTGCATAGGGTTGCACAGTGGGGGTGGAGGATCTCGTCACGGTACCTGACTGCATTCATGGTGCCGTTCTTCAGCACTGACAGGTCCGTCTTGCCCTGCATGGATATGCCTCCCCAAACCATGATTGTGCCTCCACCGTAGCGGTCACGCTGAGCTACGTTAGCACTATGAAATCTTTCTCTGACGTCGATCTGTCACATCCAGACAAAATCTGGACTCGAGACTAGACGGTGTAATAACTATTGAGGAAGCAAGTCAAGCTTTAAAATATATGAAAAATGGCAAAGGTCCAGGCACTGATGGATTCACTGTAGAATTCTTTAAATTCTTTTGGAAACAGATAGGTCCATTTGTTGTGAGGTCACTTAACGAAGCATTTAAACATGGGGAACTCTCATCAACACAGAAAGAAGGTCTAATTATTTGTATCCCCAAAGGCGACAAACCTAAGGAATTTATTAAAAATTGGCGACCAATATCTCTTCTCAATGTGATATACAAAATAGGATCTTCATGTATTTCCAACAGAATTACGAACGTCTTACCAACACTTATAAACGAAGATCAGACTGGATTCATGCCTAACAGATACATAGGAGACAATATTAGATTGCTATACGATATGATAAACTATCTGAAAATTAAAAAAAAATCTTCCCAGCTTACTTCTCAGTATTGATTTTGAAAAAGCCTTTGATTCCTTGGATTGGAGTTTTATGTTTAAAGTTTTAAAAGCATATGGATTTGGAGATGGTGTTTGCCACTGGGTTAAAACTTTTCACAAAGACATCAAATCGACTGTAATTGTAAATGGTCAGATTACACAATGGTTCAAAATTGAAAGAGGTTGCAGGCAGGGAGACCCTATTTCTCCATATTTGTTCATCCTTTGCGCTGAAATTTTAGCTATCATGATCAGAGAAGACAAATCTATAAAAGGAATTAAGATAAATAG
The DNA here is from genome assembly GCA_033310375.1 of Conus canariensis. Taxonomy (NCBI): domain Eukaryota; kingdom Metazoa; phylum Mollusca; class Gastropoda; order Neogastropoda; family Conidae; genus Conus; species Conus canariensis. The sequence continues at coordinate 79,014,029 of CM065718.1, forward strand.
TATTGAACATAAAATTTTGCAGTTCGCAGATGATACACAATTAAAATGAGGGTGATGAAGAATCATTTAATCAATCCATATTCATCCTTGGCAGATTCGGTAATGTGTCTGGTCTGTTTATGAACTATGACAAAACACAGGCAATTTGGCTTGGAAGTAAGAACAAATCAAAAATGGTATACTGCCCCCGTATGAAAATGATATGGAATCCCCCAAAGTTCAACGTCTTGGGAATTTTGTTTACTCAGGATTTAAACAATTGTGAAACCATAAATTATGATGAAAAATTTGTAGAAACGAAAGTATTATTTAATATCTGGACACAACGAACCATCACTCCAATTGGGAGAGTGGCTATGTTAAAATCTCTGATTCTATCAAAACTTATACATCTTTGGATCTTGTTGCCAGATCCACCTGACAACTTCATACAAAAACTTCAAAAACTATGCTTTCGATTTGTTTGGAATGGAAAATGTGACAAAATTTGTAGAAAAACGACAATAAAAAGTGTGCAACAAGGTGGTCTAAACATACCTGATATTAGAAAGTATATACATTCCCTTAAACTTTCATGGCTCAGAAAATATAAAACAACAAATCATAAATGGATAAATATTGCACTAGAAATGTACCCTTCTCTTAGAAACTTGGAATGTTATGGATCAACATACGCTTTAAATCATACAAATACTAGCCTCTTTTGGAATCATGTTTTTAGAGCATATCGAACTTTTTGCCCTTCAGTATTATTCCACAACGTCTTTGTGAGCTACTTGATGAACCGATTTTTTATAATGAAAATATAACAGTAGGAAACGCTGTTATTAAGCAAAATAGGATAATAGAGAAAGGGATATACTCCATCAGGCACCTTCTGAAAGATAATGGTGATTTTTTCAAGCATGAGGAATTTATAGCCACAACACATTCACCAGTTCATTTTATTACGTACAATGGCTGGATTTCTTCAATAAAATCATACATTAAAAATGTGGAATTCAGATAAATGATAATATTAATTTCACTCAAGGTATGCCTAACGCATTAAAAATCATAACTAGTACAAATAAAGGTGCGAAAGGATATTATGAGTACTACACACTTGACAATAATAAACCTAAGTGCTGTTCAAAGTGGTCAGCAAAAATGAATTTGAATATTTCCTGGAGAAAGGTATTTTTTTTAATCAGTAAAAATCAGAGATGTCAAACGTCAGTGGCTACAAATAAGAATTATTCATCGAATCACTGCGATTAATATTGTTTTGAATGCAACGGGTGTAACTGATACGGTTCAGTGTCATTTTGTAATGAAGAACGATATGCCATTCAACATTTCTTATGGGGCTGCAAATATATACAAGTTTTCTGGAAATCTGTCGAACGTGTATTGCAAGAAAAATGTGAACATACTCATGATTTAATAATTTCATGTAAACTGGCAATTTTTGGTGTAGATGAAAAGTTAAAAATAGATTCTGTCTTAGAGTTTATAATGATGTTTGCAAAGATGTATATCTATCGATGTAAAATAGAAAAACATGTTCCTGATTTATTTTCTTTCCTACAACAACTCAGTATTAGATACAAGATTGAAGAACATATCGCTAAAATTAACTATAACTTAGTAGAATTTTATCATAATTGATATCCATATAGATCAATTGTCCATCACATAAACGGACTATAGTTTACTGTTTGCTGTTGTTGTTGTTGTTATTGTTGTTCTCCCAAACTTACAAACTAGGGGTTTGTGTTGTTAAATTCCTTTGATTGGTTAATGCCCCACAGTGAAGATTATTTAGATATGATGGAAAGACTAAGGAAAAGACAGAAAGTTGTAATCATTTTGTTGTTGTTGTTTGTTATTTTTAGTCACCCCTCCAAATTTAATAGCATAACAGTTCAAAAAGAAGGGAAGAAAAACATGCTTGTACATCTGAAAAGAAAAAAAAAACCTAAGTCAAAAGCTGTATTTTACTTAATATGTGTTTTTTTTTTTTTTCCTTTGATGCTTTCATCAGATTTTTTTTTCTTCTCTCTTTCCTCCGTTTTGTTTCGTTTAACTAATGTTTATGGGCTGAACATACAGAAATGTTTCTGATGTGATGTATCGAATTTCCGCACTGTCTTCTTTGTGCGCACCTGTAAACTCAAATGTTTAAATAAACTATTTATATGAAAAAAACAGTAAAAAAAAAAAAAAATCTGGACTCGTCGCTGAACAAAACAGAGGTCCAGACAACTGTAGTCCAATGACGATGATCTTGAGCCCATTGCAGTCTGACTTGCTGATGGTTTGATGATCTTCAGCCCATTGAAGTCTGACTCGCTGACGGTTTTAAGTCAAAGGAAGACAGCTGCAGTCCAATGACGATGATCTTCAGCCCATTGCAGTCTGGCTTGCTGATGGTTTGATGATCTTCAGCCCATTGCAGTCTGACTCGCTGACGGTTTTAAGTCAAAGGAATGTGGATACCTGGTGCTCTGGAGGCAAGTCCAGCCTCATGAGGTGTTCTTCTCACTGTTTGAGTAGAAATCCGATTGCTTGTCGCATGCTGGAGGTCGTTACGCAGCTTCGTAGCGTTAATGAACAGCTGACGTTGAGCCTGAACATGGAGAAATCTGTCCTCTCTCTGCGAAGTGACGCATGGTACCCCGCCAGAATGTTACATGGTGACCGTCCCTGTGTCCTGATGTCGATTCCACATCTGAGAAACACCGCTCTGCGACACACCCAGAGCAGCCGCTACTTGGCGCTGGGAAAAGCCAGACGTCAGCATTCCGAACCATCTGGCCATATCCGAATCAGGAAGACGTCTTCGCATTGCCTGACGGTGCATTGAACGGCATTCAGAAGCCCTGAACTTGAACTGAATCCTTGTTGTGCACGTGAACAGCGCAAACTTCGAAAGCTAAGCTGAACACTGTTTACCTCTAGCTTAGAGGATCACTCTTTGCACGTGCCTTTTACGTTGAATTCTCCTACCGACTGACTGAATTCGAGTTCACTGACCCCATGTAGTGTGCCATGCCACATTCAACGTTAATTTCTTCAAACATATTTCAATGTTTGCTATTTCGTGATGTTCAACAACTGATCCTTATCGAGTGTTGAGTGGTATACATATAAAATTGAATATAATGGATACTAGTACAATAGTACATCGCATTGAATCTGCTGTAATTGAGAATGTATCATTTCAAGATCATTGGGGTATTCGATTCTTCAATTTCGCTAGTGTGGATTATATAGTGTAAGCAGCAGTAAATTATAAATCCTGAGTATGAAATAACAGTGACCAAGAATCCATGACGATGTTCGTGTGTGTGTGTGTGTGTGTGTGTGTGTGGTGTGTGTGTGTGTGTGTGTGTGTGGTGCGTCGTGCGTACGTGCGTCGTGTGTGTGTGTGTGTGTGTGTGTGTGTGTGTGTGTGTGTGTGTTTGTTTTTCCCCCAATACGTCTACATACTGTTCCAAAATCCTATGTCTTGTGTAGAATCACTCTCTCACTCATTTCTCCCATCCCAGCCTCTCTCTCTCTCTCTCTCTCTCTCTCTCTCTCTCTCTCTCTCTCTCTCTCTTCTCTCTCTCTCTCTCTCTCTCTGTCTGTCTTTAACAACAGAATTGCCCCCTCCACTACACACACGCACAAGAACTTGTCCTTGCACGCACAAACAAGCGCCCTTCATGCGTGCGTGAGCACGCGCGTGCACACACACACACACACACACACACACACACACACACACACACACACACACACACGCACGCACCACGCACGCACACACACACACACACACACACACACACACACACACACACACACACATGGCCCCATGTATGCGCGCACACTCTAAGTCATACATCAAGAACACCAATATAAATGTGGCCAGCTCCCATTTTGCGTAGACCAATAAGCTTTTGACTGTTGACGGTGGCCTGAAAAAACAGTTCTGGAAAAATACATATGGGCGTGAAAAGGTTAACACCCCACTGTGGCTGAAAATGTACCCTTAAGCCATGGCTCTGATCAGCATAATTCACAGGGAACATTTGGCCTCCGTCTAACACTGTGAGCTCGTGCGTGCGTGCGTACGAGTGTGTGTGCGCCGCGCTGTGTGTGTGTGTGTGTGTGAGTGTGTGTGTGTGTGTGTGTGTGTGTGTGTGTGTGTGTGTGTGTGTGTGGTGTGAGCATTCTCGGAGTGCACGCGTGTTTGTGTGTGTTATGCTGGTGTGTATGTGTGTCAGCATGCTCGGTGTGCGCGCGTGTTTGTGTGTTTTATTCTGGAGTTGGTGTCGGTGGAAAGAGAGATGAAGGAAGCGAAGATGAGGAAGGTGGTCTAATGAGGACGGGGTGTGGGGATGAGGAAGGTGGTCTAATGAGGACGGGGTGTGGGGAATTCGGAAGTGAGGATGAAGAAAGACAGTACAAGCCTAACGCAATCCACCAACTTTGCCGGCATTTCTTGGTTTCATTTTCTGTTTCTTTGTTTGCTTTGATCTTTGTTTCGTTTGGTTTGGTTTGTGCTCTCTCTCTCTCTCTCTCTCTCTCTCTCTCTCTCTCTCTCTCTCTCTCTCTCTCTCTCTCTCTCTCTCTCCTGCAAATTTGGCCAAGCATTTGCAAACATGTAATCTGACCATTCAGCTAGGGAGCTAGCCTGTCCAAATGACAGCATTTCCATCAAAGAAACACAGTCTGTCTTTTACGAACAAATCAATCACCGGGTTTTGTACAATACGGACCCTTTCAGATTCAAACAGGACTGTTTTGCTGGAGCTGAATGGATCGTCATTTCTCTGAATGGATCGTCATTTCTCAAGTCGCACCTCCACTCTACAATAGCGCCACCACCCCTAATCCGTTTCCACAACAGACAGTGTTTTACACGACAAACAGTGCATAACTGTCGTAGGCATACAAAAAACGTCTCTCATAAAAAGTAGATACCAAAATAAATTAAAAAGATCACGTCTACGTCTGGCTCAAATCATGCATTATCATCCGACTAATAACACAGACACGTGCGGAACCGACGCCCGTTCTCTCATTCATAGAGGGGGTGTGGACTTGCTACAGCCTTCGTCTGCAGCACGGACGGTCGTGAGGTCCAACCATTTATGGCGTACTGTGTTGACGACTTGGGAACCCCTCTCTGTCCACCTCATGGTAAAACAGATACCTGATTTAAGTAAAACAGATACCTGATTTAAGTAAAACAGATACCTGATTTAAGTAAAACAGATACCTGATTTAAGTCAGAACACGTTAGGGCGGCAGAAGGAAAGACGGGTTCTGTACCCTCAATACCGTGCCCCGGAACAGGAAACTTCTGACAGGTCACAACCCCTACAGCCGTTTGGATATGAGATTTTAAACTTAAGCTTGTAGTCATATATACTATTATTCAAACATCGCACAGACGTGAAAATTTCAAGGGTTAAAACTAGTGACTGTGTGACAGGTATTCCTTGCGATTTTTCACCCATTATACGCAGCAAGATTCAAGAGCATGACCATAACTTGCTTATAAGTCACAGTAAGTTTTTCTTTTTCACTCGAGTGCACCACAAGCACACATTGAGGGGAAGATCAACCTGTTGTATAATCGAAAAGCACCATAAAAATCAATATCCTGAGACACCTCATATTATTTGTTATAAAGTCTTTCAATACGTGTTCACGGTCGAAGAGATGTGGGTTTCTGTCTGGGGTAATCCATAAATAATTACAATGTTTCCCTTGTATCTCCCGACGAGATCTCGCTTTGCTTTTTCAAGTCGTCCATCTTCTTTGTCCTGTCCTGGCTCTGCTGCCATAGACTGCTGACTTCCACCCGGAAGACCTGTTGTTCCTGCAGGGTAGCATGCTCCTCGTCTGGAGAATGCACGTCCGACTTCACCTGTTAGGTTTAACATTAACGTTCTGCTCCATGAAGTTCAACTTGCTCATAAGGTCATCGAGCAACTTCTTTTTTCTGATAATCCAGTGATCATTAGATGTTCAACTACATACACGAACTATCAACTCACGTGAGAAGAGAGAGAGAGAGAGAGAGAGAGAGAGAGAAGAGAGAGAGAGAGAGGGAGGGAGGAGAGGAGAGAGAGGAGAGGAGAGAGGAGAGGAGAGAGAGAGAGAGAGAGAGAGAGAGAGAGAGAGAGGGGAGGGGGGTTCATTTGCTCAAAGGTTACAGATCCCATCGCCCATGGCTGTAGGGGCAATGACCTGTCAGAGGTTCACGGGTTTCAGGGCACAGCGTGATGGAAGGCAACACTCATCCCTTCCGTCTACCGAGAAAACCCCAACACTCCTGCGGTTCGAACTAACGACCGGTAACTCCACAGGCAAACGTTCTAATCACCTTGATTACGGGCCCCTCCTTTGTTACTGTTACTCAAAACACGTTCCACACAATCGGCACACCCTCTACTGTACACACGCTTCCGTACGTCACTGTGCATCACTGCCTTTGAAAGGGACAGGTGTTAATGCACAGTGTGTTGATGTCTTGTTGATATGCTTGTGGGTTCTGCAACGCGCGTTAAAACGCGGTCGTTATATTCAATTGTCCGAATTTAACAATGCGTCACATTCGTCCTTCGCCAGGCGCTGAGAAATGTATGTAAACTAATGAAACATTGTTATTCAAAACATATATGGGACGATTGATAATACAATGCACTCCAAATTCAGAGAAAAGACGAGGCAGATGTGTTTATAACGATCTACTTAATTATTCCGATCACATACTTACTCCACCAAAGCTTTGCCAAGTTTCACAAAACAATCTCTTCGGATACGAATAGAGCCAGTAGCCCTGTCTCTCTTGTACTCTTTGCTGTACGTATTATGAATTGCACAATGTAGCCCTGTGTCACTCGTACTGTCTGCGGTACGTATTGTGAATTGCACAATGTAGCCCTGTGTCACTCGTACTGTCTGCGGTACGTATTATGAATTGCACAATGTAGCCCTGTGTCACTCGTACTGTCTGCGGTACGTATTGGGAATTGCTGAACAATGTAGCCCTGTGTCACTCGTACTGTCTGCGGTACGTATTATGAATTGCACACTGTAGCCCTGTGTCACTCGTACTGTCTGCGGTACGTATTATGAATTGCACAATGTAGCCCTGTGTCACTCGTACTCTTTGCTGTACGCATTATGAATTGCACAATGTAGCCCTGTGTTACTCGTACTGTCTGCGGTACGTATTGTGAATTGCACAATGTAGCATTATGAACTGCACAGTGTAGCATTATGAATTGCACAATGTAGCATTATGAATTGCACAATATAGCATTATGAATTGCACAATGTAGCGTTATGAATTGCACAATGTAGCCCTGTCTCACTGTACTCTCTGCGTGACGCATTATGAATAGCACAATGTAGCATTATGAATTGCACAATGTAGCATTATGAATTGCACAATGTAGCTCTGTCTCACTCGTACTCTCTGCGGGACGCATTATGGATAGCACAATGTGACATTATGAACTGCACAATATAGCTCTGTCTCACTCGTACTCTCTGCGGACCGCATTATGAATTGGACAATGTAGCCCTGTCTCACTCGTACTCTCTGCGGGACGCATTATGAATTGCACAATGTAGCTCTGTGTCACTGTAGTATCTGCGGTACGCATCATGAATTGCACAATGTAGCTCTGTCTCACTGTAGTATCTGCGGGACGCATTATGAATTGCACAATGTAGCTCTGTCCCACTGTAGTATTTGCGGTACGCATCATGAATTGTACATTGTAGCTCTGTCTCACTGTAGTATCTGCGGTACACATCATGAATTGCACATTGTAGCTCTGTCTCACTGTAGTATCTGCGGGACGCATCATGAATTGCACATTGTAGCTCTGTCTCACTGTAGTATCTGCGGTACGCATCATGAATTACACATTGTAGCTCTGTCTCACTGTAGTATCTGCGGTACGCATCATGAATTACACATTGTAGCTCTGTCTCACTGTAGTATCTGCGGTACGCATCATGAATTGCACATTGTAGCTCTGTCTCACTGTAGTATCTGCGGGACGCATTATGAATTGCACAATGTAGCTCTGTCTCACTGTAGTATCTGCGGGACGCATTATGAATTGCACAATGTAGCTCTGTCTCACTGTAGTATCTGCGGTATGCATCATGAATTGCACATTGTAGCCTGGAGACCAGAAGCCCGACGTCAGTCCGTAACTCTGACATCCGATCTTGACGACTCAAGAACTAGAGAAGGAACTCAAAACAAAGGCGGAGACGGAAGTACAGAGTTCTGTTGTCTTTGTAACAGTTGAAAGTACCTTGCGGGAGAAAGAGTGAAGGTAAACGTGCGAAGAACGGCGGCGATTCTTGTTCGGCAACCGATAGCCATGATGTCAGAAACAAGACCTGTGTCGGAAAATTGCCTCAAAGAATTGCAGGGGACATGAAAAGGTAAGTTGTATGCGACAAGAAGGGTTTTTTTTGTTTGTTTGTTTGTTTACTTTTGAGCCATCAGCAAACGTCCAGTTTATGAATACCCATACCCCCCCCTCCCCCCCCCCCCCCCTTCACACGTAAGCTATTTCAAATGTAGCTCGACATTTACCAAGATTACTGGTAATGTTTCATTCGACAGGGAAAATGAAGTACTGTGGGAAGCTTTTATGACACTATCCACTAACTGACAAGCCAAAACTGACACGAGATGTCGATTTTGAAAAAAAAAACACTTTTAATTCATTAGTGTAAACATCAATGACAAAGGTAATTTAATCCTTCATTTCTTTTTGTGTATCCGTTCATGGATGCAGGTAATGCAACAAAACATGAAATCAGCTGTAATTGTTGACGGGCATGTGTCTCAATGGTTTAACATTTTACGAAGCTATAGATAAACTTTATTTTATATGTTGGGATTTCGGGAAAAATGGGCAAACATACTGCCTTTAATGGTATTCCATTTGATGATGAAGAAAATAGGATAGCACAACTTGCAGATGACACGCAGGTAATTGTAAATGACGAGGAGCAGGCCACTGGAGAAAGTTACACAACCTGGACAAAGGCAGGTTCATGACTGAACTATTAAAGTCAGCAGCTGTTCTGTGGGAAGGTAAATGTGGATCAGAGACTATGCCAAATGGCAAAATGAAACAGAGCTATCCTCTCCCCTGTCACTCCCAGGATTGATTATTAGCAATATGGATTACAAGAGATCTAATTCAACTATTCTGAGAAGTTAACAAAACTGAATCATTCAGACAGAAGAAAAGGAAGTCTTACATTAGAACTATATATCTTCGAATCACGAATCCAGTTCCATGATTATTAATGTCTGGAGGCCATGCAGGATGAACTAACTTGTAGGCAGTGTTTGGTGCCAGACTTGGTCTCCAGTGGTTTATGTAGTCTTTAGACATACCGTGTTAGTACACATACTACTTCTCCTCTTCTTCTAGCTGCATTCATTGTGTTCTGTGCTGGAATCATTCTGATCCAGTGACCTGTTCTTGCCAACACATAGGCACTCGCCATTCCTGAGCAGCTAGCTTCTTAGTAGTATCGAAAGTACGATGAAAACTGGTATGTCTGATTCACAATATCATCAACCATTGAAATACGATTTAGATACTTCAGGGCACATACATGTTGTTGTTGTTTACTTGTTAATCCCTTTCCTCTTGATATATGGATAAGTGCATGTATCATCATTATGGTAAATAAACATAAATCAAAAAGAAAATGAGACCAACGAGGTTAACTGTCATATTGTTAACCTTTCTTTCCTGACGTACACTCGGTCACATCACATGACACTGTGTTAACGCAGCAGGTAATAGTTGCAGGCAATATAAGTGTATGATAGATTCAAACGATGTCATCGGTTCACTGTTTAAACCGCAATCTTCCATAAGCACAAGCATAATGTTTACCAAAAGCGACTTAGCATTAGTGTAGAATAGTATTTATCCTGCATTTGCCGAACAATCTGAATCTGCCATTAGCAGGTGCAGGATATAGGTGGACGGTTGTCTTCGAGTTTAAATCTGCCTCGCTCCAGAGAACACACGGAAACATGAATGAAACATGATCCTCACATTAAACACTGGTTTTCAAAGAGTAAACGGGTGGGTTAAGGTCATACTAAAAGGCTGTTTCTGAGAGAGAGAGAGAGAGAGAGAGAGAGAGAGAGAGAGAGAGAGAGAGAGAGAGAGAGAGAGAGAGAGAGAGAGAGAATAAATATGTCATTCAGTGAATGCGTGCGCACACGCAAGCATTTCATGATCCCATCAATTCAGTCTTCCTCCTCTCTCTCTCTCTCTCTCTATCTCTCTCTCTCTCTCTCTCTCTCTCTCTCTCTCTCTCTCTCTCTCTCTGTGTGTGTGTGTGTGTGTGTGTGTGTGTGTGTGTGTGTGTGTGTTTCAATTTGCGGTCAGTAAACTTGTTAATTATTTGAATTCAAACGGTTTTAACTTATCAACGGACAAATCGGTTTTTATTATATTTACAAAGAAAAATATCGATTTTGAAGGTAGGGACGCTGTAAAAGTACAAATAGGTGATTCTTTCATTTTCCCAAGTAAGCAAGTAAAATTTTTAGTGTTATTTTTCACTATAAATTATTTTGGTGTAAACATATAAATCATCTCGTGGAAAAGGCAAGAAAGAAAATTGCGTTACTGCGAGTCCTAACTGGAATCCCTCTAATAAATTATGGATCTAATCTTATCCATGTCGCCTTAGGGACAGTTCGTTCGATTGTAAGTTATGGTCAAGAAGTATTTTTCACTGCACCAAAGACAGATTTACATAAGTTAACTAGTATTGATTCCTTAGCACTTAAAATTGCTTTGGGGCTTCCAAGATGGGCATCAATTGATATGACTTACAGAGAGGCAGGAGTTTTGCCTTTAAATGAACATAGGATGCTCTGTGCTTGTAGCTACT
>CM065718.1:79029975-79032475 GCA_033310375.1 Conus canariensis
CTTATTTCTCTTTCAGAAAAAAAGGCTTTGTGTGTGTGTTGTGTGAGTGAGAGAGAGAGAGAGAGAGAGAGAGAGAGAGAGAGAGAGAGAGACAGAGACAGAGACAGAGAGAGAGGGAGACAGACAGAGACAGACAGACAGAAAAAAAGACATTCTTTTAAAAGAGGGTAGTCTTCTCCTTCTTCTTCTTCTTCATTGCCTTAATTCCAAGTGGAATCACTGGTGTCCTGCACAGAAAAAGGAAATTCACCAGAGTTCTCCAATTCTGTCGGTTGTGTGTGCAAAAGATTTCCCTGTCCAGTCTGGAATGTTGTCCATCTCTCGTTGTTGATGATCCTGCTGTTGTTTTTGTCTTTTTCTCCGCCAGCCTCTCTCACCAGTTTTCTTGAAGATTGTTTTAGGAAAACCATTTCATCAAGATACTTGGCCATGCCAATTCGTTTCTTTTCAAAACGGATGTCATTAGATCTTTGTATGGACGAATTTGCAGTTTGATGACTTGGCGCGCCTTTTCGTTAGTGATATGATCAGCATGTCTCATGTTCAGTATCTTGCGGATGCTCCTCATTCCATGAACTTGGGTTCTTCGTATATGCTTTGAGTCCGTGTCTAGCATGCATACAGAAACATGGAACACCCCGGCACACACCGGGGCCTGATATCGTGTTTCAAGGAGATATATTGTTCCTGTGTGGACAGTACTAATGTTGCCTTGGATCCTCCATTGCTGACCCCAGGTAAACAAACTGTTGTACAGATCCTGGCCTCTAGCCTTACGTGGTTAAAACAGAACTGATGGTGGAGTTGTGGCTGGCCTTCCATTTGTTCTCTTGGCACTGATTTCCACATTTTATCTTGTTATTTTGTATCCAGACTTCTGGCAAGATTGATGAGGGTTTTTTTTTTTTTTTTTTGTTTTTTTTTTTTGTCACTGCTGCCCACGCTGTCGACATCATCTTCAAAGGGATGATTCTTGAGGACTGTTTTATGATTGTTTCAAATCGGTGCAGACTGGTGACATGATCTTCAAGTGCATCAGACCATGATGAGTTCTAGGGATGTTTTTGAAGGCAGTTCTTACGAACGTCAGTTAAATCATAGAAGCACTCTTCAATAGTAGCCTGTATCAATGCTGTACTGCTCGTTTTAGAGTACAATGGAATAGTTGGACTGCGTTGATTGCTTTTGTATGAAATTAACTCCAAGCGTCTGTTACACTGTGGAATGTAGCAATGTCATGGTTTGTCGCAATGTCTTGTTATGAAATTAACTCCAAGCGTCTGCTACACTGTGGAATGTAGCAATGTCATGGTTTGTCGCAATGTCTTGTGTATGAAATTAACTCCAAGCGTCTGCTACACTGTGGAATGTAGCAATTCATGGTTTGTCGCAATGTCTTTTTCTTCTTTCTTTTTTTCTCCTTTTTTTTCTCTCTTTCTTTCGTACGTTTCTTCGTTCGTTGCTTTTCTAAACACTTGGAAAAATAAACAAACAACACATATAAACTATTGGCCATTCTCTCTCTCTCACTCTATCTCTCTTTCTCTCTCTCGCTCTCTCTCTCTCTCTCTCTCTCTCTCTCTCGTATCTCGCTCTCTCTCTCTCTCGCTCTGTCTTTGAGAGAGAGAGAGAGAGAGAGAGAGAGAGAGAGGAATGGTGTGTGTGTGTGCGTGCGTGCGTGCGTGCATGCGTGCGTGGGTGCTTGTGTGTGCATGTTGTGTGTGTGTGTGTGTGTGTGTGTGTGTGTGTGTGCGTGTGTGGTGCGCGCGTGCGGTTTGTGCGTGCGTGCGTGCGTGCGTGTGTGATGTGCGTGCGTGCGTGCGTGTGTGTGTGTGTGTGGTGTGTGTGTGTGTGTGTGTGTGTGTGTGTGCGTACGTGCGGCGTGCGCACGTGCGGCATGCGCACGCGCGCATGTGTGTGTGTGTGTGTGTGTGTGTGTGTGTGTGTGTGTGTGTGTGTGTGTGTGTGTGTGTTCTGGGACTGTGTTTTTAGCACTGAAATAGTGTCTGTTCATGATGAAGCATACAGAGAAGCCATACAACATGTGGAATGACTTTGAACCCCTTGCGGGCCGACAGTGATGTAGTAAACCACCGACATCTCTCCCACTGAGGTCTGGCACCAGTGGGGAGACTATCTCCCCTGACAATCGTTTCCAAACAGGAAACGTAAAATATTTTAAAAAAATTAAAAAAAAATAAAAATCACACACACACACACACACACACACACACACACACACACACCACACACACACACCACACACCCACACACACACCCCCCCCCCCCCCCCCGCAGAAACGACTCTGGGAAAGAACGCTGTTTGTGTTGTGACGTGTCTGTCCGTCCATCTGCCATTCTGTCTCTGTCAATCTTTCACACTCGTTCTGGTACTGTGATCTAAACGCTCGCCTTGGGGAGACTGTAACCTGCTTGTTTACCACACTAGACCTCCATGTGGGTATTGCAATGATGCCAGAGTCTGCTTTAGTATGACTTT
>CM065718.1:79042475-79059975 GCA_033310375.1 Conus canariensis
CTCCCTCAAGAGAGAGAGTTCATGTGCACGATCGCTGGATGGACGTGATGGCTCCCTCAAGAGAGAGAGTTCATGGGCACGATCGCTGGATGGACGTGATGGCTCCCTCAAGAGAGAGTTCATGGGCACGATCGCTGGATGGACGTGATGGCTCCCTCAAGAGACAGATCATAATTCGAGCTGGCTCCACACAAAAACAATCATGCCGTCCTGGCAGCGAGGCTTGTGACGTAGAGGTAGTTCGAGCTTGCATCAGAAGAAGGTAGGCAATTCCCTGCCACAGGGTGTACGCGGCAGCTGTGCTGTGTATCCTCATGGAGGTTGCCTTGTTAGGACTTGACTCTGACGCTCACCTGGGATTGCTGGCATCAGGGCTTGGTTGTGGTATCGGCTGGCATGGGTCCATACACATACATGAATTGAGAAGAGAGAGAGAGAGAGAGAGAGAGAGAGAGAGAGAGAGAGAGAGATGGAGGAGAGAGAGAGAGAGAGAGAGAGAGAGAGAGAAGAGAGAAAGACAGACAGACAGACAGACAGACAGACAGAGAGCTTCCTACGGATAACGTATCACAGCAAGTTAACTCCGTGCTGTCGAAGACAGCATTAATTTTCTGAATAAAAAAAAAAAAAAAAAAAAAAACCTCCAGAGCCAGATGAATTGCTTTGTACGTCAGCCTCATCGACATCAGAGGGAAAGAACTGGAGCAGTGCGTTTGGAACGCGAGATGCGTGTAGGAAAACAACCAACCACAAAAAGGGCGATATATCAAGCCATGAATCAACCCATCTACATCAAACAAGAGCTGTTTGATGCACTAAGGACACTGGAGCTCACGGCAGAGCAGAACATCAGGTTTGTAAGCAACGGTAACCTGCGAGCTGCAGTTATCAGGTACTTGACTACTGAGAATCATCTCACAGCAAGACGATGCCGAGTGTGCTATCTGGATCATGTGGCCCTTATGTACTGCTAGAGACCGTGGAGGAGCATGGCCCTAGAGCGTCAGCAGTTTTCTACTCTCTATCTCTCCCATTCCGCTGGTTCTAACAGGCCGGGTTCATTCATCTGCTGGGGCACAGCACAATTCCAGAAATGTTAACTGAACATTTGTTGCACGACCATACATTTTTAAAGATTCTTTGAAGCTGATACCATTAACACAGACAAGCACATTAAAAAAAAATCTCGCTTTAAAATAAGGTTTACATAGCCTTAGCCCCTGTTTACCGAAGGGGTTTTAGTAGATCTGCTTTCAGTCTTTATCTACCAAGATATTCTAAGCATGCACACTGCCGATTTGCCTGAACTTATTGTTTTGTCTACACTGTTGCTTTTCAAATAATCAAAGCAAGCTTACAACGAGTGTTCACAACCTATGTGGCTTTATGGTGACTGTAATCATTAGGATTGTGAACCAATTCATAGGTCTGAACGGTGACCACAACAGTGAACGGGCATCACAGCAGGAACTGCGCTGACTAACACAGAAACTCACGTTCGTGAGCTAAGTTTCGTCATGGCAAGATCGGTATACAAATGAAATGTTTTTGGCCTTTTTATCCTTAGCTTAAGTCCGTTAAGCCTTGGTATAGTCAAAGCGGAGCCATCTGATATTCCGAGTGGGACTCTCAAAGGGATGTGCTCTATCTTAACGTTTTAAGTGCATTCGCTCATTCGTCTCAGTAAGAAATGCGCAAATGCAATACATGCACATGTTCGGTTGCACAATTAACATAATCTGATCTGCTGAATTCTTCGAGTGCTTTCAAATCAAAATGAAATTAAATCAAATCGAATCACTGTTATGATCTGTATTGCTAAATTACATTGTGGACACACACACACACACACACACACACACACACACACACACACACACACACACACACACACACACACACACACACACACACACACACACACACACACACACACACACACACCACACAAATGATAATATTATAAGCTGACCAAAAAATCCAAATTTTACTGAATTCATATGATTTGTATCAGAAACAAACCGGCATAAAAATAGCACAGATTGCATTTTGAAGTAAATTTAGACGACCATAATTATAATGATACGTGCCCCCTTCCACTGCCCCCCCCCCCCCCCACACACACACACACACACCTCTTCTCCCTCTCTACATGATGTGTAGCTTCTATTTCTTTTTTTTTTCATATCCAAGAATGTCAAAATTCACACATTACTGAAAAATCAAGTCATAAAGATCTCAACGTTTGAACGCTACCTCTTTGCAAAAGACTTCCGTGTTATTGGCTCGAGTATTTGTTTTTTTTTTTGTTTGTTTGTTGTTTTTTTTTTTGCTCTCATAAAATTGACTTGGCTTCCAATGAATGCTACGCTTCGCTTCTACAATATTTCATTGTAAACCACGCACGCACACACATATACGCACCACGCACGCACGCACACACACACACACACACAGACACACACACACACACACACCACACACACACACACACACACACACACACACACACACACACATACCTACGTACATACCTACGTACGCCCAAAATCAACACCAACCGTTCGCATGCATACACCCAAAAACATCACATGCACACACACATAACACTTACATACTGTCTAAGATCACTGTTAGGTGGATAGACGTTAAATTAAAGAACGAACGAACACACACACACACACACACACACACACACACACACACACACACACACACACACACACACACACACACACACACACACACACTCGTTGTTTTGATTCAGAAACAAGTTAAATGTACCACAAATGTTAAACATGAAAACCCAAAACCCATATATTCCTTTGGCACCTATATCTCTTATTGCATTGCTGTGGATGTTGTTGCCGTTTTTTCTTATAACTGATTTATTATTGATCTTTTTCATTGTGGCTATTTTGAGAGAAAGAACGAGAAAAAAAAATTAAAACGTTCAAACACAACAGGATTTCACCAAGGGAGATCAACAATTGAACTTTAAGTCAAATTATCGACCAATATAAACAGTTTTTAATATATGAGTACCTGCTAGCATCTCTCTCTCTCTCTCTCTCTCTCTCTCTCTCTCTCTCTCTCTCTCTCTCTCTCTCTCTCTCTCCTCTCTCTCGTCGAACTTTATCTGTACCTGATCATGTTAAATACTGTAATGCCAGACTCGGCTACAAACATCCTTTGAAGAAAAAAGGGGGTATTTAACAGAATAGTAGAGAAATTAGTTTCGTCTATTTGTTGCCAGAAAGAGTTTTGGGAAACAATGCACAAAATTCAAAAAAACGAACCCAGCCTCAAAATGATATTAGTTTGGACAATTGGTTTCATCACTTTCAGGAACTGCTTGAAAGAAATAACAGTACTGATAGTGGTGTAGGGCAGGTAGACGGAAGTGATGAAGATGATGATCATTATAATAATATAAATCGTCCTTTATCGAAGGAAGAAATCATTTTGGCCTTTTGTGAATTGAGGTATCGTAAAACTGCAGGCCCAGATGGGATCATTAGTGAAATTAAAAAAAAAAACTGCTTGTAGGTCTGATTTGGTGATGAACTTTTTAGCAAAAGTTATGCATACTCTGTTTGATAAGGGTGTGTTTCCTGAAAGTTAGGCTGAATCGATTGTTCTCCCATTATATAAGAAAGGTGACGTTAACAACCCAAACAACTATAGGAGTTTCGCTGTGTAACATTGGTAGTAAGTTATATAGTGCTATCAATAATAGAAACTTCAGGAATGGATCGAAGAGAACAATATCACAGGCAAATATCAAGCTGGATTTAAACGGAATTATCCAACTATAGATCACATGTTTACTTTGACGGCCTTTGTTCAAAAAAGTTCTGTCTAAATCGAAAAGTATATGTAGCTTTTATTGATTTAAAAAAAAAGCGTTTGACTTTGTCAACAGAAGTATATTATGGCCAATTTTGGTGAAGCATGGAATCCAAGGTAAATTGTAAAAATGTATATTGAGCATGTATAACTCTATGAAGACGACAGTGGGATGCGGATCATCTCTAACAGACTACATAAAATGTACAGTGGGAGTCAAACATGGGGATGTCTGTAGCCCTGTTCTTTTTTCTCTGTTTATTAATGAAATTAACTTCAGGAGTAATACATAACGGTAGGCACGGAGCTCAATTTTTAGATGATGCTATGGAGATTTTTTATTCTTCTGTTAGCTGACGACGTTGCATTGATATCAAAAACAGGAGTTGCTCTGCAAAATCATTTAAACAGTTTAGACAGAGCTACTCAATCTCTCCAATATAAGGTAAACATGGCAAAAAGTAATATTATAGTGTTTAGGAAAGGTGGATATCTTGCTGCACGGGAACAATGGATGTATAATGGAACAGACATACCAGTGGTAAATGTTTATAAGTACTTGGTATACATTTCTCAACCCGTTTAAGTTTCAGATTTGCTTGCAATGATCTTATAAGCACAGCTAAACAATGTTTACTTTGTATCCTAAAGAAATTGCGTATGTGCGATAATGAGTCTCTGACATAGTTTTTATTGTGATTCGATTTTAAGATTCAGCCCATGGTACAGTACGGAGCTGAGTTCTGGGGCCTCGAAGTTGCCTCTATACAAATTGAAAAGATTCATTTGTATGTATTGAAAAAAATTCTCGGTGTTTCACAACAAACACCAAATGACCTGGTCTATGGGAAGACTAACCGATATCCAATTCATTTTATTTTCGGTGGTTAGATGCATTCGTTACTGGCAAAAGATAATTCGAATGCCCCCAGAAAGATTACCACATAAAACGTACAGAATGTTAGAACAGCTAGACGCTGGGGGTAAGAGCAATTGGGCTACTAAAGTTAGGTTGAAACTGTACGAATTTGGTTTTGGTGTTGTGTGGGACAATCAGGGTGTGGATGACATGCATAGTTTTATCGATTGTAACTGGCAAATATGGAATTCCCATGTTGATGACTGTCACCGATTTGATATTTACAGATTGTCAAATCCTTCACATTGTATTCCAAGGTAGTTATCAATGCAGATTAACAGGCCTATTAAATACATTGCCACAAAACTCAGGTTTGGTGTATCGGGTATCTGTGTACATTCTAACCGTTACAGGCCTTTGAATGATCGTAACTGTACATGTCCATTCTGTTACAAAGATAATGAAAATGAAATTCATTTTGTTCTCATATGTTCTGAACAACAAGCAGTTCGACAGCAATTAATCCCTCCTGAGTACTTAAGAAGACCTTGTTTCAAACTGATTATGTTAATGGCATCATTGAATGAAAACACAATTAAACAGTTCGCTTTGTATTTGTATGAGGCATCTAGAGTTTGAAATGATACGTTAGGACCGTACATTATGTGTTAAGCTAGTTAAATGAGTTTGACTTGCGCGGTTTGATATATATCTACCCCCTTTTAAGGGGTTATGGCCTTTACGAATAAAAAAAAAAAATCTACGTCTACGTCTCTCTCTCTCTCTCTCTCTCTCTCTCTCTCTCTCTCTCTCTCTCTCTCTCTCTCTCTTGTTCCGTATTACAGTGCAAAGACGTAAAACGAGAAAAGAGAGAGACAGACAGACAGACAGACAGAGACAGATAGACAGATAGACAGACAGACAGACAGACAGACAGACAGACAGATGGACGGACAGACAGACACTCAAAGATAGAGAGAGACAGAGAGACAGAGGGGGAAGGGGGAGAGAGAGAGAGAGAGAGAGAGAGAGAGAGAGAGACAGACAGACAGACAGACAGACAGACAGACAGACAGACAGACAGACAGAGACAGAGAGAGACAGAGGGGAGAAGGGGAGAGGGGAGAGAGAGAGAGAGAGAGAGAGAGGGAGAGAGAGAGAGAGAGAGAGACAGACAGACAGACAGACAGACAGACAGACAGACAGACAGACAGAGTCTCAATACACGATGGCCAGGTAAGCAGACTCACTGATTCATGTGAAGCGCTGACCATCAGCTTCTTCAAGAAAAGTAACCAAGTGCTTTGAATGTTCAAGATCAGTATAGGAACTTTTTTTAATTCCGTGACATGAATCAGACCAGAACTACCCGCTAAATCATGTGTCACAAGAACAGGGACATATTCACATGGCTTGGCCATTCTTCCGACCCATTTGTTTTTTTCTACTTTGATGAGAAAAAAAAGAAGAAAAAAAAACAACTTCCGATCCACTCCATGTCAGCTTAATGGACAGGCTGTGGAGTGCTGGCGATATTGGCCACTTCTCAACAGGTGGTGTGGACAGCAGACCATCTCACGGTTCTGTCTGGGGAATCAAAGCCTAATTATCCACATGGGATGTTGCTTTTACCTCTGTGTTTTATTGCACGCTCTGTTTCCTTGAATGTTCTTTCCAAGCCATATCTAACCGATTAGGGAATATCAGAAGCAGATTACGATGATGGTGATTAGAATCCGGCCGATGTTGATAGTAATGGAACAATGAAAAAGAATGTGTGTGTGTTGTGTGTTGTGTGTGTGTGTGTGTGTGTGTGTGTGTGTGTGTGTGTGTGTGTGTGTGTGTGTGTGTGTGTGAAGAACAATAACATATATTATTGCCATATGAATACCAAAGGTTTTGTGGAGGACAGATGATCAAGTTAAGACATTAAATTTAACTAATTCCGACATCGTCACGTCTTGCAGGATAACGTTAGTAGCAGGAAAAAAAAAATGGTGTGTATCAGGGTCTGAATAAATTCTCTCCCTCAAAAAGAGAAAAACACAACAAACAGGATTTACTGGGCAAGTACAGGCTGGAAGCAGTCCAATAATATGAGCTCTGAGGGTTTTGTCATTTTAGTCTGTAGTGAAAAATCTGTTTTTGTGAACCTTGTCATCAGGTCATAACGTTGTTGGCCAAATAATTTACAGTCATCAAGAAAATGTAGTTCGTCCTCAACAACGTGGCACGTAGTGGATAATCTGTCTTCTCAGTCAGTGTTGGTATAACGGCACCTCTCAATCTGGAGTTCATGGGCGCTTATTCGTAATCTAGTTAGTGCTTGTCTGCAAACAGTGTCAGTGCGTTGATGTGTGTGTGTGTGTGTGTGTGTGTGTGTGTGTGTGTGTGTGTGTGTGTGTGTGTGGTGTGATGTGTGTGTGTGTGTGTGTGTTGTGTGTGTGTGTGTGTGTGTGTGTGTGTGCGTGGTGTGTGTGTGTGTGTGTGTGTGTGTGTGTGTGTGTGTGTGTGTGTGTGTGTGTGTGTGTGTAATATCGATGAGGGCAGACATACAGAGAGAGAGAGAGAGAGAGAGAGAGAGAGAGAGAGAGAGAGAGAGAGAGAGAGAGAGAGAGAGAGAGAGAGATGAAAGTAGCACCACAACCATAGCCATCGTGCTGCAGGCCCAGCACTGCAGTCCATAGGGAGTAGCCATTATTGTGTCGTCATTGGGTCACCCGCCAAAGAGAAAATGTGTTGGTGTTGAGTCACTTCGATGGTGTTTCACTTTACCTGTCACGGCATAACATGCACAGGTCTTCATCTGCTGCTCCTTGTGACGACAATAATAGTGTTGTCGATTAGCCAGCGTTACTAAGCGTCCTTCTTCACCGGTACTGAATCACCGAAAACCGTAATCAGCGCTGCTCTCTCTCTCTCTCTCTCTCTCTCTCTCTCTCTCTCTCTCTCTCTCTCTCTCTCCCCCACACACACACACACACACACACACACTCACTCACACACTTACACACACACACACACACACACACACACACACACACACACACACACACACACACACACACACACACACACACACACACACCACACACATGCAATGTTACTTTTTGAGTGCCGTACACACCAAATATATAACATTACTGCATTGTAAGTGTTTTCTGACAATAAGAACGCTCAGCATTCTTAACAAATTGAGACACTCATCCTGCAAAAAAGCTGCATCAGCATCATTCAGTGCAGATAATTTTAAAAACAAAAATCAGTATCGGGAGCAGCGCCATAAACGCACAAGTACATGGCCTGCAAGAAAGACGTAACGTTAATCAGGGAAACATTACCAGGTGGTCACACACTGACAATATCTGGCGACAAAGTCTCTCTTTTCCTGCAAATAGACAGAACGTTGTACACAAGTTATCAAATATTCAAGTGCTGCTGAAGAATTAAATGGACGGAATCAGCATAGTTTATAAATCGTCAACAGCAAAAGATCTTGTTTAGAATATTCCATCGGATTTAGAAGTTATCGGTCGGAAAAACGTGAAGAAAGCAACAGTCATGACTGAAAATGAATCAATTGTTCGTTTCGTTTTGTGATAAAAGGAACAATTGTTGCGATTTTTGAGTACCGTGCACGACGGAAGTAATAATTACCTTTTTTTTTTTTTTTTTTTTTTTTTGGGGGGGGGGGGGGGTCCAGACTGGTGCATTGTTAAGTATTTTGCATATGCAGTCTAAAAAATTACTGCATGAAAGCCAAGCAGAAGTATACTGTTGAATTTAGAGGACATTCATGTTGACCTTAACATGACAGAATGGCCCCAACATACGTTTGTTTCAGATTCATTTAAAAAAACGGTTCAAAGAACCGTTGGAAAGTGTGCCCAGTCTATGGTAGAAAAGCTTGGAATTGTTGTTAGTGTTAATGAATTTTGCTGATTGGTTATGTTGATGATGAACATAATATTATTGTTATGTTCGTGATTTCAAGAGCATTGGTTATGCTGATAATTGCTCCTATATCATTACGTTGATGACTGTTGGCATATTAGTATGTCAATGATATGTGTTTCTTGATAATCATGATAACTAAGAATGTGTCATGAGGATGACTGCCAGTCTTATTAACTTTTAGCATTTTGTAATTTTGATTACTTTTGATATATTAGTAGCTTGGTGATTTTAAAATAAACCAATAACTAAATATGGTCTCTTTACTGAAAATCATCAAACCAATGAAATGCTGAAAATGAAACAAAAAGATCTTTAAAAATCTCTGCCATTTATGACTTACTAGAGGCTACACAAAGAGAGCCATTTTTCAGTGGCCATATTTGACATCATATGCAATCACCGAACTTCAACTAATAGTTCAGGACCTCGTTTCTACACGTACAAATGATTGGATTCAGAGGGCATAATAGTCTCATTCCTGATAATATAGTTAAACCACAAAATCCACTTTACCCAGCTTCCTTGCCTTACAGAGCAAAGTGTCTGGGACTCTATTATAGTTAACATTGCTGAGCTGTTACAAAACAATGTTCCTTCACGCTGCTGTCATGTCATCTAGTACGAATCAACCATTACCAGTCTGTTCAACTGAAACCCCTGGCACAGCAGAGGTTAAAGCCCTGTACTAGAATTGACTTGTCTGCTGGATTTATCGATGCACGTCTCATGGCATGTCGGAGGGAAACGGGTACAAATACCTTTCTATTATGGCCATACAGTGACGCACACCATGCTCGTCTGTATGACCGTAGGAAATTCATGGGCAATAGACATTCACGCTGGCGCCATTGCGTCTGAAAACGAGACACGAAGACATTCACGCCTGGGCGTCAGCGTGAACAATGGCTGACATCGTGGACAACGGCCGATGGTAGCGCGAAAATTTACAGCCAGGGTCACAAACTTACAAACTTTCATAGGAGTCTGTGTCTAAATCTGAGTAATGATGAAACAGAGACAGTTTGTAACGACTGAAGCCAGACGTAAGTGATTCAAACTTTATTTGATAGGAGGGGGGAGGGGGGATGTGGGGCAGATGAGCGCTTGATCTTTTATTTCAGTCGTCCTTTGCACTACCCCCATTCCTCACTCTAACCTCCCTGCCCCCACCCCCCACCCCTGGCCTCACCCCTAACAACAACAACAACAACAACAACAACAACAACAACAACAACAACAACAACAACACACAACACACACACACACACACACACACACACACACACACACACACACACACACACACACACACACACACACTTCTTCTCACTACAGCAATAGTTTCGAGAGACGTGGACGGTCAGCTGCCCTGAGCCAGTTACAGCCAGGCCACTCAGGGGACCATGTGTGTCAGATGGTTGGTTTCTGCGGTTTCTTCAGCGCTTGCTTTCTTCTGTACAGTGATACATTGATGGTATTAGTCTTTGAGAAAAAGAAAACAAAACAAACATCATGCGTGGCCAAAAGTATCATGGTTTGATATGTTGAAATCACAGTTTCATAGAATGACGTTGGACTTCAGTAAGGAGTAGAAAATGCGATCTATCTTATCAGTACAAGTATTATGGTTTGATATGTTGAAATCACAGTTTCATAGAATGACGTTGGACTTCAGTAAGGAGTAGAAAATGCGATCTATCTTATCAGTACAAGTATTATGGTTTGATATGTTGAAATCACAGTTTCATAGAATGACGTTGGACTTCAGTTAGGAGTAGAAAATGCGATCTAAATGCGTGCGTGCGTGCGTGCGTGCGTGCGTGCGTGTGTGTGTGTGTGTGTGTGTGTGTGTGTGTGTGTGTGTGTGTGTGTGTGTGTGTGTGTGTGTGTGTGTGTGTGTGCTCGGGCGCGCGCTCTGTGTTTGGGCATCACTATTTGTGTTGAACATTTTGAGAGAGAGAGAGAGAGAGAGAGAGAGAGAGAGAGAGAGAGAGAGAGACAGAGAGAGACAGAGAGAGACAGAGGCAGAGACAGAGACAGAGACAGAGAGAGAGCGTCATCTAATGGACCAGCTTGCTGCCTTGCTGAATGGCCAGATCATGTGTCAACAAATCCATTTCCACATCTGCAGTGGAAGAGATCGGAGAGGGCTGGGGTGGGGTGAGGAGCTGGGGGAAGCTCTAGAGGTGGGGAGGAGGGTGAGCAGAAGACAGAGTCGTGTGGGTAGTGGGCGTGCGCGTGTGCGTGTGTAAGGGTGTAAGAGAGTGTGCGTACGTGCATGTGTGTGTTTGTGTGTGTGTGTTGTTGTTGTTGTTGTTTTGTTTTACGTCTTTCCACATTACGTGATATTAGACGGAAAAAACACACACACACACAAAAAAAAAAAAAAAAACGGGGACCGGGAGAAAATGTTAACACAAGTCAAAAGAATTAACTTATCTACAGCTCTAACACAAAAATAGAAAATCCACTAAATTAAAGATAAGAAAAAAACAAACAAACATATAATCTTCTGTTTCATCTCACCACTGACTGTGATCTATTACATGTATTTGCCAATTGGACTTTTAGCTAAGTGCAAAAAGAAAAGATAGGTTTCACTTGCTGACAGGAAAACATTTTGAATAGATTGTACAGACGTATTTGGAATGAATTTTTTCATTAAGTTACACAAAGGAATGTGATCAGTTGATATGCTATTACCACATATACAATGTATACATTTTTACATACATTGTTTTAAAACAATCCAATTTCCATCTACAGATCAAGGAACTTATCTGTCGTCTACAATTAATGTTTTGATCGTATTTTACTTAAATTTTCATGATTTTTTTTTTTTCATTTCATCGTGTAAACCAAAACACCCAGTTTCACTTTCTATCAAATGAAAATGAGAAAATTGTACCTTTTCTGCCAAAGTATAGCACTCTTGCACTGACATAGAGAAGTTCAAAAAATGTGAATCTGACGATCGTTTTGCTCCTCTCTTTGCTAGAACATCAACCTTTTCATTATACTATAACCCACAGTGGGAGGGCACCCAAAGAAATGTTAGTTCAGTGCCTTTGACTGATAGGAAATGTACTAAATTATTGATTTCAGTGATCATCTCGGGTCGAACTTTTAATTTCAAATTCTTAATTGCAATAAGAACTGACTTGGAGTCGACACAACAACTTTAAATACATTTGGGGGGTAATCAACAACAAACTTTAAAGTCATAATTATAGCAGTTAACTCAGCAGTGAATATAGGTTTGCATTTTTCCAAGATAATAAGACTTTTCTTTGTTAAGGCCTGGGATAATGTATGCTGCACCTGCATATTCATTGATTAATGATCCATCAGTGTATATCCTAAAATGGTTAGAATAGTGATCATGCAAATGCATTTTGATATTGGATAATAACAAATTAGTATTTTCAGCCTTTGTTAAATCTATATGCTCAATATCAAAATGTGCTCGTATTAGTTTCCAGGGAGGGATACGAGACACAATGGATCTTTTTGCAATAGATGTCAGTTTGATATCTGGGGATTCTAGAATCGAGGAACTATATGTTCTTAGAGTCGTTTGAGATGATATGTTTTTAGCCCTTCTGGGAAAATCAGTGTCCAATTAAATATTTGTTTCAGGGTCTATATTGTTGTCTATAGTAGAACTTCTTATAACAAATTTGGTGCACACAAGATTCCTATATTCTCCCAGTGGTAATATCACAGCGGTACTGTATACTTTTGTACAAGAGGCATGGACTGGTAGTCCCATGGCTATCTTATCTGTTTTGGAATCAATACTTTGAAGTTTTTTTTTCAGTAAGTATTTGGGTGCACTGAAGAACATCTCTAGTGCATGCGTTACTTTTGATCTAACCAGTGCAGTAGAAAGGTACAAAAGAGTGACTGTGTCCTGAGCCCAAGCATGCTTGCTAATAATCTTTAATAGATTTAACGTTTTTCAAGACTTTGTTAGAATGTGCTCCATAGGAAAATTCCATGACAACTTTGATGTTAAATTTACTCCAAGGAATTTCACTATTTTGGTATATTTGATGAGTATGCCCTTGACTTGAAATAAAGGCATATTAAGCGGATCGGATTCAGTATTAAACAACATCGTCTGTGTTTTTTCAGTTGATATTTGCAAACCATTTTCAGTCGTATAAGCAGAAAAGGTATTTAATTCCTTTTGATATAACTTTTTGATATAGTTTTGTGATATGACAGATGTACATTTTTAATGTTACTTTCATCCATTTGCATAATAAATCTGCACATTGGACTAGTTCTATATTTTCAGTAATTTTTGTGGGTAAATCGTACATCAGAATACTAACGAAGTAAAGGAGCAATAACAGACCCCTGAGGAATGCCCATGTATAATTTCCTTCTTTTAGAATAGGAGTTCCCTTCCTTTGTTCTAATATATCTATTGTCTAAGGAGTCCTTAAGAAAATCGTAAATGTTTCCTGATAGTCCAATCTCCTTAAGTTTATAAAGCAAACGAGAGTACCATACTTGATCATAAGCTTTAGTGATATCAAATAAGGTTGCTAGTAAACATTTTCTCCTGGAAAGCTGATGTCTAATTTGAGTGTATGTTTAATTCAATTAGTTTAGTTTAGTTTAATTTCCATCTACATGGACTAACAACAGATGAGTCATTTTCGTTCTTTGTTTGTACTGTCTTAAATGTTAAATGTGATTTATTTTTTCGCCTGAAGAAGACCCAAGTGGTTGAAATGCATCGTGTCTTGTCATGTGCTTTGTTTGTCAATGTCATTGGCGGTAACTAACACTCTCTCTTTCTAAATTTTAATTTAATTTAATTTCATTGTGTGTGTGTGTGTGTGTGTGTGTGTGTGTGTGTGTGTGTGTGTGTGTGTGTGTGTGTGTGTGTGTGTGTGCGCGCGCGCGCGCACGTGCAAAACCCTCCTTGATAACATAATAATACAATGTATTACACACTCATGCCAATGACATTTTTGTACCGTTTCGGCGCCATAGTGCCATGTCTGTGATAAAAACGTTCAGTTCCTTCTACAGGAAATTAACATCCGAGCGCATCGTAAGAGAAAAAGAAAACAATATAGGCATTTTATCTGTTTACGTGCAAGTAAGCAAATCATGGAAGAGAGAGAGAGAGAGAGAGAGAGAGAGAGAGAGAGAGAGAGAGAGAGAGACAGACAGACAGACAGACAGACAGACAGACAGACAGACAGACAGACAGAGACAGACAGACCGACAGAGACAGAGAGAGGCAGAGAGAGAGAGAGAGAGAGAGACAGACAGACAGACAGACAGACAGACAGACAGACAGACAGACAGACAGACAGACAGACAGACAGACAGAGACGGACCGACAGACAAACCGACAGACAGACAGACAGACAGAGACAGAGGTAAGGTAATGTTGCTTATAGCCCAGCCGACCGCGAAGGGCCATATCAGGGCTATCACCACGCTAAAATCAACTCACAAGTCATTCATTCGCACAACTCTTTAAACTACATCTTCTAAAAACCCGTTCGAGACCTTGTTGAAAATTTTTCCACTATAAAAACTCAGATCCGATGAACAATGTTAATCTCTTTCAAGAATTCAAAGATCGCATCAGGCGGAACATCTCTGAACAAGGTTTTCATGGAATCTGCTGTAAAATGTTTGTGTCTCACATGATGCAAGTCCCAACACTCTGAAAGAAAAGATTTCCTTGTGAGTGGCACATGGCATGAAATGCACCACGGAGTTTCTTCACTCTTTAAAAGGTATGAATGAGTAAAATACGAATGGCCGGTGTGCAGCCGACATAGAACCATTTCTTCTTTGCCACCACCACGCGTGGATGAGAGGAACTCTTTCAGGTTTGGACGGATGTGAAAGAGTTTGCTATCCGTCTGCGTGTTCCAATTCTCCTGCCACAGGTCTCTGACATAATCATTAACTTTCGTTTTTTTTTTATCTGTGTAGGAGATAGATATGTTAGACAGTTTCCCTGTTGTGGCATTCTTGGCCAAACTATCAACCATTTCATTCCCTCCGATGCCAACGTGACCGGAAACCCAAGCCAGAATAATGTTGTGACCATCCGGTTTCAACTTGGTAAAAAGTTCAAAAACGTGTAAAAGTTCAAGATGCTGGAGGGTATGGCCAGCTATCGCCTCCAAAGCTGACAGCGAATCCGACAAAATCAGAAAGTCCTTCTTTGTAGATTGAGAGATTATCTTCAATGCTAGAACCAGAGCTGTAAGTTCAGCAGAGTAAACAGAAGCATCTGGAGGTATATGCTTTAACAGTATCTGAGAAGGAGCACCAGGGCAATAGGCTGCACAGGCCACTCCATCTTCAGACTTAGAACCGTCAGTGAATTTTTTCTGACAGGATGGGAATTTCGAACAGAGATCGGCATACAATGCCTTGCATGCCAGAGAGCTGGTAGGTTCTTTGCGAAGACAGAGAAGGCCAATGGATTGATTGATGTAAGAAAAGGGGTTAAAGATGTGGTGTAAACGAGTGTTTGTCATTGACGTATTAAAACAAAATGATAAGACGAAGTTCATAAAGTCAGACTGTACATTCGTATCTTTGAAAATGTTTTTGAAAGCACATGATATAATCCTTTCCAGTTTTCTTCAACTTCTTACCGTATGCTTTCCTTTTTCTCTGTTATAAGGTGTTTCACGCCCTCCTTGACTAACAACGTAGTGGGTTTTGGAATTCCTCAGATATTTTAACTGTAGACTATACCCTGACTGGAAGAAATACCCTGACTGGAAGAAATACCCTCCAGCATAATGAATTGAAAGCCTTCCACAGGGGCTGGTATTCTGGCAGAAACAGATGTAATACCTTAACACTTGGTGAAAACTTGTTTCAAATCACTTCCTTTGAAATCCCATAACATCTTGTTCCTGATCATAACCTTAGCCCTTGGGAAAAAAAAGCTGGTTTCGGGTCATTTCCCACGCACTCTGCAAAGTGGCAATGCTTGTCACAGGTCATTGTTGCATTGGCGTTTCTTTCCGACTGCAGTCATTGTGTGATGTCTGTTGTGGATGTTCTTTCGTTTTCCACTGTACAAAGCAGTCATTGGCAGGCTTGCTTTTCTGTGAAATTGAATGCTTTTCCTGGTGTGAAATACCAATATTATCCAACCGCTCACACGTACGTCTAATTCTTTTCTGACATTGAGAATGGTTTGATTGAGAATTTCAGGTAGCCGGAAATCTCACCACACACTTTCTGCATTCTCCGACCAATCATCTTTTCCTAGAACCCTATTCCTCCAACCCCCCCCCCCCCCCCCTGTCCCCTCACTCCCATTCACCACACTCCTTCCTTCACCCAGTCACAAGCAGCACTATCTCCAACAGAGGCCATGGTGGCTCCACAGGGACTGTTCTCTGCTAGATGTATTTGCACACATCTCCTCAATCGCCATAACGACCACGGCGTCTTCAGTCATGATTGTGTAATACTGGCAGTCAATAAACGCGTTCTGTGTTCAGAAACTATTAGACTATTAGTAGCGAAGGTTGACGGATGAACAGAGACAGTAGTGGAGAGGATGAGGACTACATGCAACGGGTCTGAATGGAAAAAAAGGGGTGGAGGGGTTAGAATGGGGAGGGAGAGAATGATTCCCGCTGAGGTGGAAGTATTGTCAAGGTACTGGAAGCAGAGGAAGAAGAGAAGGGGAGGGGCAGACCCAGAGAGAGAGAGAGAGAGAGAGAGAGAGAGAGAGAGAGAGAGAGAGAGAGAGAGAGAGAGAGAGAGAGAGAGAGAGAGGACGTAGTTAAATTATGTACCAAATGATTTTGCAGAGAAATCCGACACTCATTTCCCAGAGGTTCTTAGCTGGTATTAGTTCGTTCCACGATAAAGACCAGTTATTAATCACCTTACGCAATTTGTTCACACGACCATTTATAAGTGTCAACATTTTTAGATCAACAGTAGTTTCCTCATTTGAGTAATTATTGTCAGTGTTTAGCCCGTTACCTGTAATTTAGTTATCACTTGGTTGGTTTTTTAGGGAGATTATAAACACGTATCAGCGCCTTTGTAATGATTAGTCATAGACATAGATATTCTATTAACAACTTATTGAACTTTTTCCCCTTTGCTCGTGTGTGTGTGTGTGTGTGTGTGTGTGTGTGTGTGTGTGTGCGCGGCGCGGGTTGTGTGTGTGTGTGTGTGTGTGTGTGAGAGAGAGAGAGAGAGAGAGAGAGGAGAGAGAGAGAGAGAGAGAGAGAGAAACGAATGATTTAATGAGTTAAGCTTACAAAGCCCATTCTCATGCAAGGGTTATGGTGGGGGAGGGGCTGTTCGAAAATGAAGATTAACAAATGCACACAAACCATAAATGTCAGAAAAACAACATCGTGATGAGGAAACCAAATCACGGAAATAATTAACAAACATCGAACACAGATGTGATTGTCATTAAGACTTCCAAAAAGTTTATCCACTGTCAACAAGATTTCCTTCCTGCACATCTGAATTGCCGCTGGAAGTCAGCTGCACATTCTCTCTGTCAACAGAATGAACGCTTTCCATGTTTCTTAACATTCCTTGTAGGTACGACATAATGCCACTGAGAGTCACGTTCTCTGGAGTGTCGTTCTGTTGGTCATTCGCTGGAGGCCTGTCCTAATCACAAACCACATCGCAGCATTCGTCAACACAGTCTTGATCAGCGCTTGGCTTCACTGAATCAAAATCCAAGACCGACACTACATCGTGTGCAACTGTCACAGATTCTCTGTCGCACTGTTCCAAATCAATCTCTGTCTGCATGTCACTGTGCCGTGTTTCTTCTGCAGGCTGGGT
>CM065718.1:79069975-79072475 GCA_033310375.1 Conus canariensis
TGATTTAGTTTTCTGCAGGACTATAGACATGAAGCACGTTTACTTTTGTAAAGTAAGAACAAGAGAATACAACAGCTGTATGTAAAGTTCGTATAAATGCGCATGATTTTCATATCGATGAAATAGAACTACGGATCTGAACAAGAAACACAAAGCTATGTAAAATGCGTTAAAAAAAACATCGTTTTATTTTGTACTCCCAGTTCCTATAGAACAGGGAGTACTTTACAATGGGAACGAGGAAATGCTCTGTTGTGTGTGTGTGTGTGTGTGTGTGTGTGTGTGTGTGTGTGTGTGTGGTGTGTGTGTGTGTTGTGCGTGTCCGTCCGTGGTCAAAATGTGTTTCACTCGCTCCAGACAAAACTGCTGGGCCGATCTGTCTGAAAATTTGTAGGTATGTTAATTATGGGTCACAGATGACGCCCGATGTGTTATTGTACCGTTATGGCCGTTACCAACGGCCATAACGGCCAATAACGGTTTTCGTTCTTTATGGAATATATTAGAAAGTACTTGGCCGATCTCTCTGAACATTTGTAGGCAAGTTCACTAACGGCTATAACTGTCCATAACGGTTTTTCGTCCTTATAGAATGTCTCAGAAAGTACTTAGCCGATCTTTCTGAAAATTTGTAGGTATGTTCATTATGGGTCACGAATCATGCCCGATGTTTTATTTTACCATTATAGCTGTTACTAACGGCTATAACGGCCCATAACAGTTTTCTTCTTTATGGAAAATCTCAGAAAGTACTCAGCCGATCTTTCTGAAAATTTGTAGGTATGTTCATTATGAATCACAGATGATGACCGATGTTTACCAGAATAGCCGTTACTAACGGCCATAACTGCCTAAAACGGTTTTTCCTCTTTCTGGAATATCTCACGCGTATTCAAGATAACCTGGGAGTACGTTTATATGCTTTGCATCTTGTTTTAATTTGTTTTGTTTCGTTCTTGTTTGTTTGTTTGCTTGTTTGTTTGCTTCTTTGTTGATGTTCTTTTGTTTGTTTGCTCTTTGCAGTACATATGCTTATTTAAAAAGTACGGTATACTTTAATGTAATAAATCTATCTTTCATCACATACCAGCGACTTGCATACAGTCGGTCTTGTGTTTAGCTTTGATTCTGTAGAGTGTTGACAACAAATTGAGGTATCTGAGTCTTTGAAACAGCATTGAAGTCCACAAAAGCTAGTGCAAAACGTATTTTATCCCATCATAATTATCAAAACTGTGAAATGCTTCCAATTTTGCTGGTTTTTGATTTGTTATGTGTACAACCTAAGCTAACGTTTTTACGACGATAAAACATAATTTTTGTTTCGCGTGCGCGCGCGCACGCCCGTACACACACACACACACACACACACACACACACACACACACGCGCGCGCGCGCGCGCGCGCACACACACACACACACACACACACGTATGTAGAAATATACATCACAGCAGACGGGAATCAATACCTGAAGTCATCGGGAAAAGTGCAGCTCCTCGGGGGAAGGGGGTGGGGGGAGGAGGGGAGGAAGCAGAGGGAGGGACGAAGGCAGGTAAGGGAGGACATGTCCTCTTCTCAGTCAGCCCAGCTCTCAGTGTTAAAAATACACTGTCTAGACAGAACTGAGAACGATCTCCAAGGGACCGGTGCAAACTTCAGTCTTGACAGAATAAGAAGAATAACAGCTTTGCTGAAGGCAGTTTTATGAGTACGTGAAGACGTGCATTTTGCAGGCAGACTTGTAGGCAAGGTAAAGAAAACCATGCTGCGGTCAGCTTTGAAGGCAAAAAGTAAAGACAGCCATGATACAGACAGGCAAGGTAAAGACAGCCATGCTGCGGTCAGCCTTGTAGGCAAGGCAAAGACAGCCATGATACAGACAGGCAAGGTAAAGACAGCCATGCTGCGGTCAGATTTGTAGGCAAGGCAAAGACAGCCGTGCTACAGACAGGCAAGGTAAAGACAGTCATGCTGAAGTCAGCTTTGGAGGTAAGGCAAAGACAGCCGTGATACAGACAGGCAAGGTAAAGACAGCCATCCTGGGGTCAGCCTTGTAGGCAAGGCAAAGACAGCCGTGCTACAGACAGGCGGGGTAAAGACAGCCATGCTGAGGTCAGCCTTATAGGCAAGGTAAAGACAGCCATGATCAGACAGGCAAGGCAAAGACAGCCGTGATACAGACAGGCGGGGTAAAGACAGCCATGCTGAGGTCAGCCTTGTAGGCAAGGCAAAGACAGCCGTGATACAGACAGGCGAGGTAAAGACAGCCATGCTGAGGTCAGCCTTGTAGGCAAGGCAACGACAGCTGTGATACAGACAGGCGAGGTAAAGACAGCCAAGCTGAGGTCAGCCTTATAGGCAAGGTAAAGACAGCCATGATACAGACAGGCAAGGCAAAGACAGCCATGATACAGACAGGCGAGGTAAAGACAGCCATGCTGAGGTCAGCCTTGTAGGCAAGGCAAAGACAGCCGTGATACAGACAGGCGAGGTAAA
>CM065718.1:79082475-79092475 GCA_033310375.1 Conus canariensis
ATGAAGCCTGTATATATTGATATGGAGGAAAAGTGCGAGAGAAAAGGAGGGGATAAGTGTCCGTCTACTTTAGAGGGATGGAGAGGTAAGCATAGAGGAGGGGGGGGGAAATAACAGCTTCTTGCGTTTTCTAATACCACTTCTCTTGAAGATTGTCGAAAGCGAAAAAGGAAATAGAGGATTGGGACAGAAAGGGGGATAACAATATCTGTGTTGTATATGGTACGTTCTGGTGAAGGCTGAGAGCGAATTGAGACGTGGTGTAATAATTATGCCCACTCCGTGGTACTAGTTTCTTGAAGACAGTGCAAGGGCGTGAGGCGAAGAGGGCAGTGACAGGAGAGGTGGGGTGGGGGAGAACTGCCGTTCAGCTTTAGGGTACAATCCTCTTTGAAGATTACAGAAGATGTAGAGGGAGGTGAGACAGTACAGACATCTCTGTCTTGAGTGCAAAGGATGAACTGTCTGAAATAAGATGAACATCCAATGAATCTCAGGCCGCCGTGGCACCATGGTTAGCTTCGCCGATTCCCGGTTGGGAAATCGTGGGTTCGATTCACATCATAGTGGTTTGTGGGATTTGTATACTCCGACTGGAGGATAGTCGCATCCCAAAAGATGTCCTCTATGGAGGCTAGAGAAGCATTGGCCGCCCACAGTAGTTTGGGTGAAGACAAACTGACAGCTGCGCAGAAAAAACAAAACAAAAAAAAAACACCGAGACCGCAGAAAGGGGATGACAGCCAACAAACCAGTGTCAACATACAGCTGTGACCAATGTGACAGAGACTGCCACTCTCGCATCGGTCTCTGCAGCCACACGCGACGCTGCTCGGGTCGAGCAGACAGCCCGGTCAAACAGTCAAATCTTAAG
The DNA here is from genome assembly GCA_033310375.1 of Conus canariensis. Lineage (NCBI taxonomy): Eukaryota > Metazoa > Mollusca > Gastropoda > Neogastropoda > Conidae > Conus > Conus canariensis. The sequence continues at coordinate 79,083,350 of CM065718.1, forward strand.
TCGCATATACTCTATTCATGGTCAGTTATGACCGATGAAGGCTTGCATAATCCAACTGACTGATACCAAGTTGGAGTGTGCTATGGGTTCATCTGGGGGGGGGGGGGGACCCTGATCCATCAACCAAATTCCATCCACTTAATGTATGCGTCTCTGTGAATGTTACTGAAATTTCCTGACAAACATCGCAGATGTCTGCATCTTTTGGGTCCAGATAACGCCGGGGGTATTTTGTGGAAATAAGCCTATAGTGCATCCCTGTCATACGGTCTCAGACCGGAACTGAATTTCACAGCACCATCTTCGTTGTCCTCATCACCATTCAAAAAGATGCCTCAACACTATTGTGGCCCTTCACGCAATGCTCGCATGGTAATCTGCTTTGATTACCTCACTATGTCCTTGACACATGGTGAGGTCGTGCTGAGGTCGCCGATCTCGGCAAGTACAATGGGACTGTGGCCGGATGCACATGGTGGCGTCCTCCGGAGGTAGACACTGACTCGCCTGGCTCCACGACTAAACAAGTAGTGTCGTCAACATGGGCGGAGGGGGAGGGGGCTTCGCATACGGTGTCCTCTAGATACTAGATCAGAACAGGCGTCACTGCACACAAACAGAATAACTCAGCAGCTGTGCTGGGTCTCCTCTGCAGGGCTGGCTCATGAAGACTTGACTCTGACTGCTCCCTGTGGATTGCTGGCTATGGATTGCTGGCTATGGATCTGGCTATGGATTGCTGGCTGTGGATTGCTGGCTATGGATTGCTGGCTGTGGATTGCTGGCTGTGGATTGCTGGCTGTGGATGGGAAGCAAGGATGAGCAGCAGGCGTACGGGCAGCACCACGAGAGATGCACAGATGAGCCAGCAAAAGTAAAACAAAAATCAAGAAATCAGGTTAATGCGTACACACACACACACACACACACACACACACACACACACACACACACACGTACGCACGCACACACGCACGCACGCACGCACACACACACACACACACACACACACACACACACACACGCACGCACGCACGCACGCACGCACGCACACACACACACACACACACACACACACACACACACGCACACACACACACACACACACACACACACACACACACACACACACACACACACACAATACTGGTTATGATCCTAATCCTCTGCCTTCATTTCAAATAGATGGATTGTGCCTTGAATATAAAAAAGTTGTAAAATTTTTAGGAGTAAATTTAACTTCTAAATTGAGCTGGAATAATCACATACAAACTATTTTAACAAAAGCTAAGAAAACTTTAAATTTCTCGAAAATGGTGAGTCAACAATCCTGGGGTAAAGACAGTAAAGTATTAACACATTTAGCTACTGCGCTTGTACGATCAAAACTATCCTATGCCCAGGAGACATTTTTTTCAGCCCCAAAATATTTAATCAGAAAGTTGCAGAGTATCGATAGTAAAGCTTACAAGATAGCTCTTGGTGTCCCGGTTCATACATCAACTTTAAGAACTTATATGGAGATCGGAATATTGCCTTTTGAAGAAAATATGAAACTTGCATCTGCAAAATATATCTTAAGAAGTCATACACTACAAAATCTTAATACCAGTGAAACTGAATTAAAATCAGAAATAAATTTTCCTAAACGGGCACAAAAAATTGATTCTCTAAAATCGATAGCCTCATACACATCTGACTTATTTACAAAAGCAGGCACTGCACCTCAAAACGTAGCTCATCGGGTGTCTTTTAGCACTATCCCAGAATGGGAACTTAGTAGAGCAAATTATGACATAGACTATACAAGTTTAAGAAAAAGTGATGGACCCTTGCTGCCAACGTATGTTAAGTCACATATAAATGAAACCTATGTAAATCACCTTAAAATCTATACAGATGGTTCCGTACTAGACAATCATTTGTCTGGTTCAGCATTCATAATTCCATCTTTAAAAATAGAGAATGGTTACCACCTTGGTAAGAATATTTCCATATTTACTGCGGAACTTGTTGCCATTATTATGGCATTAAACTTTCTTCTTGATTTTCGATTTCCTGTATTCCAAATACTACTTTGTGTTGATTCAAAATCAGTCCTACAAGCTCTAAAATTTTCGGATACAACTGTGAGAGCAGAACTTATATCAGAAGTGTACCACCTAATTCATTTTTTGCATTTACGTGGTTCTTATGTCGATTTTTGTTGGGTTCCATCTCACTGTGGATTATCTGCTAATGAAAGGGTAGACACATTAGCCAAAAAGGCTGCTATCACTGAAACTGATTTAACAAAGATATACATTCCTTTATCCTTACATGAGAGTTATAGTCTTTTAAAAGACGCAGCCTGGAATACTATTTTAAATAAGGGAAAAGGCACCAAAAACAAAAAGGGTATATTATTTAACAAGATATCAGACAATAAAACAGGTATCAAGAATCTCTACCAAGAGAGGATTTTTAAAAGTTTGATTTTTAGATTGAGGCTTGATGCCTTTAAAACAAAATTCTGTAAACATGTGACTTGTATTTGTGGCCAGCAAATCACTCCGTTCCATCTACTTTTTTTGTGCGATAGAATGAAACCCTATTTACCTGCTTGGTTGTTGAACACCGAACCGTCGATGTCAGTCTTTGAAGATGTCATCTCTAACGAATCAAATATTTTTGAAGTTGTTCAAGGACTGATTAAGAGCCCAATTGGACATTTACTTTAACGTCTATGTTATTTTCCCCATCTTGGTGTTAGTTGCTTATTTAGTGTTTCTTTTATAGTTTTGGATTCAGTTATGTGGTGTTTTTTTGTTGTTTTTTTTTTTTCTTTTCTTTTCTTTTTCTTTCTTTCTTTCTTTTTTTTTTTTTTCTAGGCCTAATTGCATTATACATACCTACGTACGCCCAAAATCAACACCAACCGTTCGCATGCATACACCCAAAAACATCACATGCACACACACATAACACTTACATACTGTCTAAGATCACTGTTAGGTGGATAGACGTTAAATTAAAGAACGAACGAACACACACAAGGGTTGAGAGAGAGAGAGAGAGAGAGGGGGAGCAGACAGACAGACAGACAAAAAGAGAGACGGGTGGTCGGACGAACGGACGGACATACAGACAAATGAAAAGACATGTAGGCAGGCAGGTAGAGAAAAAAAAAATAGTGCTTTTGCTTGTTGTATCACGCATGCATGCAAGCATGCGCGGGCACGCGTGCGCCCGTGTGTGTGTGTGTGTGTGTGTGTGTGTGTGTGTGTGTGTGTGTGTGTGTGTGCGTGCGTGCGTGTGTGTGTGTGTGTGTGTGTGTGTGTGTGTGTGTGTGTGTGTGTGTGTGTGTGTGTGTGTGCGTGCGCGCGCGCGCGCGAACTTATGAGTGTATGTATATGGATGCGTGTGTACGTCAATCATGTAGGAGTTTGAATTGGCGATGATCAGAACTGATGGACATAATTCGCCGGTCGTCAGATAGAATCACTTAGCTTTCAAATCCTTGAAATCAACTTTTCAGCAGCCATAAAAGCTTTTAGACGTTCTCGCCCACACAAGTCTCTCCGTCAAGTTGTGAAACAACAGCAGACTGGAGACATCTCCGTGTTCATGTTTTATTACACTAGAACGTTTTTTGTTCTGGAAGAATGCTGCAGCTCACAGAGTCATCAGTGAGCACCGTTTCTGATTTGATTATTCTACCTGTTTTTTCTTCTTCCTGGTGGGCATGTCCACTCCTTTTTTTTATCTTTCTCCACCCCTTTTTATCACAGCAAAGTCACTCCGTGCTTTAGAACACAGCAGTACATTTCTGGAAAAAAATGTATATACACAGGAAAAATCTACGTCCAGAACCTGGCTGAACTGTTTTGTACGTCGGCTTCACGGACATCAGATCGAAAGAACAGCAGCGCGTTGCTAATTTGAGGAACGTGTGGGGGGAAATCCAACCACACAAAAAAAGGCAATAAACCAAGTCATAAATTAACCCCTTGACGCCAGGTGAGAGCTGTCTAAGGCACTAACAACTCTCGAACTCGCGGTAAAGCAGAATAATCTGCTTTCCCAGCAATGGTAACCCATGAGTTGCAGACAACGAGTACCTGACTCCTGACGAGATTCATCTCACAGGAAGAGGAGCGAGTGCGCTATCCAGGACCATGGACAAACATCTGCATCTTAAGTACTGTGAGAAGCCATAGAAGAGAGTGGCCCCGGCACATCACCAGGCTTTCACTCTGTCTCATCGCACCAATTCTATCATACCATAGCATGACCATACATTTGGGCGTTCATTTTCGCAGTTAATACATTTGAAAGCAAGCAACATGTTTACAGAATCTCGTCGGTAAATCGGGTTTACATAGACCTTGTCCCCTGTTCATCATTGGGTTTATAGATCTGCCTTTAATGCTGAGTTTCCCTTGGAGTCGACATTGGTTCTGACTCCATTTCCCTTACAGTCCTTTGAATGAGACTATCAACCGAGGTTCCGTGTGTGAACGCACGCATAACATCTTGCACACACGTAACTTCGCCAACTTTCGGAAGAGAAGGTCAGTTTGGCCGTTGGTATGGATGACACGTTACACATAGCATGCACCGTGCGTGAGAAATGGAAAGAATGAGGGAAGTAAGGAAACTGAGTGGACGATATTGAACGATACTGACTGGATGACACGGGAAACGAGCTGGCAGCTCTTCAGTCGGCACTACCCAGATAGGAAGCCCGTTGTGTAAACGAGTGGGGATTGTAAAGCGCTTAGAGCTTGGTCTCTAGCTGAGAATAGGCGTTATATAAGTATTCATAATAATAATAATAAAAGGGGCTCCTAATGGGATGTACATCCACTTTAAGATCTTAGTGGAAGCGCTTTTTCGTATTTTGAAGATTCCCGCAAATGTAACACGCGCATACGTTGCGTTGTATAATTAACATGTCCCCACCTTCTGAGTTCTTTTTTTTTTTTTTTTAAGATCACAATGAAATAAAAATTAAAAACATGTCAGTTTGAATTACATTGTGCTTGCACACATACCCATTCAAAGCCTAATCTAAATTGACCCCACCCCACTAAAAAAAAAGGCAAACGATGAGCTCACTGAATTCCCATAGTTCACTATCAGAATCAAGCAGGTGCGAAAATAGCACATATTACATATCAGAGTAAACCCAGACAAATCACAACCACATACAAAAACAACAACAACAACAACAACAACAACAACAACAACAACAACAACAACAACAAAATCATGATTGCTTCCTTCTTCATCCATACAATCCTATTCATGTTTAAAACTGCTGAAATTGATGTATGATTGTCAGACTCAGATGAACAAAAAAAACAAAAAACAAACAAACAATCTCAGCATCTAAACGCTAGCTCCTTAAAGAAGACTTCAATTATGTGGTAAGGAATAATATTTACAATGTTTTCGTGGCTTCCAACGATAATATACAAATGTGAACCACAGTAGTAACATTGTCAGTCTTTATATTTACAATGTTTTCGTGGCTTCCAACGATAATATACAATGTGAACCACAGTGATGACATTGTCAGCCTTTATATTTACAATGTTTTCGTGGCTTCCAACGACAATATACAATGTGAACTACAGTGATAACATTATCAGTCTTTATATTTACAATGTTTTCGTGGCTTCCAACGATAATATACAGTGTGAACCACAGTGATAACATTATCAGCCTTTATGTTTACAATGTTTTCGTGGCTTCCACGATAATATACAATGTGAACCACAGTGATAACATTATCAGTCTTTATATTTACAATGTTTTTGTGGCTTCCAACGATAATATACTATGTGAACCACAGTGATAACATTATCAGCCTTTAAGCCCTTAGGGAAGTAGTGGGTAGAAGTGTCCTAAACATTTGGACATATTTCTGGAATAAGTGTTTTTTCTCGCTCAACTATATGGCTTAAGCCATAGTTTGAATGCATCAGTGCACATACTCCTAATCCCGAGTTCGAAACACGCTAACTGAGATTTGTCATGTAACTTGGTCTATCACAGGTAAAGACATTATGCTTTTAAACGAGCCAAGATTAGACAAGACATGATTAGTCAGTCTTTTTTTTTTTCGAAGAAGGTGGATGCACTGTGCTGGTGTAATGGTGAACACACACACGCACACACACACACACACACACACACACACACACACACACACACACACACACACACACACACACACACACACACACACACACACACACGTTTGTGTGCGAGACTGTATATGTTCCTCCCTTCTTTTATGTTTTGTCTAGTATCAAAGAGAGAGAGAGAGAGAGAGAGAGAGAGAGAGAGAGAGAGAGAGAGAGAGAGAGAGAGAGAGAGAGGAGTCAAAGACTGCAATACACAGTGTCCAGGTAAGAAGGCCGGCTTTCACATGCTAAAATGAAGCACTGGCCAGCTTTATTAAGCAAACTGAACAACTGATCATAATAGTCAAATGAATCTTTTTAGTCTGTCAATGGATTAGGTCACAACTTTAACGTTATGCTAGACATCATTGACACGCCCTATGTTTCGTCCTGAAAAAAAAATCGTTTTACTGCCAACATGTGTGTCACAATAGCAGGGACATATTCACATGGCTTGGTCATTCTGCTGACCCGTTATTATTTTTCCTGTCGGGAGAAATGAAAACTGTTCCGTTCCACTCCATGTCAGCTTAATGGACAAGCTGTGGAGTGCTGGCGATATTGGCCACTTCTCAACAGCTGGTGTGGACAGCAGACCATTTCACGGTTCTGTCTGGGGAATCACAGCCTAATTATCCACATGGGATGTTGTTCCCGCCTCTTTGTTTTATTGCACGCACTGTTTCCTTAAATGTTCTTTCCGGGACAAAATACGATGATTGTGATTATAATAAGGCCGATACTGATTGTAATGGAATAACGGAAAAGAGTGTGTGTTGTGAGAGAGAGAGAGAGAGAGAGAGAGAGAGAGAGAGAGAGAGAGAGAGAGAGAGAGAGCCGGGTTGTGTGTGTGCGTGCGTGCGTGGTGTGTGTGTGTGTGTGTGTGTGTGTGTGTGTGTGTGTGTGTGTGTGTGTGTGTGTGTGTGTGTGTGTGTGATAATTGACGATGATTGTTAATAGTCTATATTTCGTAGTTGATAAAGTGTCGGGGTATCTCTCTGTCTGTCTGTCGGTAGGTCAGTTAGTCTGTCTATGTCTCTCCCTGTCTTTCTGTTTCTGTCTCTGTCTCTATCTCTCTCTGTCTCTCTGTCTCCGAAACATTCTCTTGTCATTTGTGTGCTTGATACAACTACAAAGGAAACTGTTGGTAATGTTTTCATTAAGATTCATTTTACAAGGTGGAATTAATTCCGGTTTAACAACTTGCATGTCAAGAAAAGAAAGAACAAAAAGAACCTCATTTGCGTCTCCCTAATGACAGAGTGGATACATAATGTTACGATAATTCAAAAGACTGTAACCATTAGAAGGTACAAAACATACGAGTCACTCGGTTTGATTTTGTGACAATATGTTTGATACATCTACTAATATGAATACACAAGTTAATTGGTTTACAATGTACATGACGTAACGCTCCGTATATCTAAAATAATTTACAGTCTTCGATTTGGAATTCCATCTTCACCACGCCCAGTCTATTACCTTTTGCGGTGGCATAACCAATCACATACACCCCAATATTCGTACAGTTTCAACTTTATTCTACAAGCCAAATTACTCGTATCCCTGTCGTATAGCTGCCATAACATTCTATAAACTTTATGTGGTAGTCGATTTGGGAACATTCGGTTTATCTTAATCCATTATCGAATGCAGTTAATTACAGAAGGTAAAGGGATTGGGTATCTGCTAGTCTACCCATAAAGTGAATCGCTCAGTGCTCGTATCAAAACACCATGAAAAATGTCAAAGCATATCGCTCAATCTTTCCAGATTGTATAGCGACGGATTCCAAGGTTCCATGAGTCAGTATTGTATTCTATCATAAGGTGAATTTGAGAACTGAACAACTGAAAAAGAAATGCAAGAGGCTCCTTATTTAGAATTGTCAGGTTTTTATCAGAAAACAAAGTAAACAATATTTAGTGGTGCTACTATGTTTTTGCAAGCAAAACCGAAATTGAATCGTTGATTAAAAGAAATATGCGCAAGTACTTATGAACATTCACTTCTTATAACCATTCACTTCTGGCACAACTATTCCGTTTTTAAGTACTTGTCTCGTAATCACCTTTCCTAAACATTATGACCTTACTTTTTCTGATGTTTACCTTCAGCTGAAGTATAGCTCGTTCTGAACTGCTTAGCTGAGTTTGCAAACCAGTTATCGTTTCTGACATTACAAAGTCAGCAGCTAAGAGGAGAATAAAAAATCTCCAAAGTATAGTGTATGAAATTGGCTCCGTGCCAACCATCGTTTATTATTTTTAAAGTTACATCATTGCTAAACATAACAAATAGAATTGGATCATAGATGTCCCCTTGCTAAACGCCTGTGCTACAGTTTATACAGTCTGTATAGAGATGACCATCGTCTAGTTCTCGCCCTCCAAAAATCATGTATGCTCAAGGTACTTTGATATGATATACATAAAACTCCAAGTTGAAGAAAAAAAGCAAAACTCTTCTATTCAGAGTCAAACGCTTTCCCAGAATCAATGAGAGTTACATTCAGTTTACGATTTAGAAAGAATTGCTTTGAAATAAAGGTAATCACAGTAAACCTGTGGTCTATATTTGAATAAGTCCACGTGCAAGCAGCTTAGAACTTTTGAAGTCTTTTATTTTTGGTATCACTATGTGAGATACTTCTAGACTTGCGTAACGAAATCCGTATGTCGTTGTTTTAGTTATTAATCACAACTTTTTATGTAACAGAGGAGCAGTTGATTTAAACAAACTCTCTAGAAACACTTTTCTCATGCAGAAAATTACAATTTGGCTTTAAAGAAAGGTCATCACGATATTGGATGTGTATGCAGCATTTTAACTTGCATTCGTCGCTTTACGATTTGTCGGTTTACTTCGTGTCAAAATGGTATCTTTACTGGACAGAATATTGGAATCCAAACCAAACCAAACGAGAGAGAGAGAGAGAGAGAGAGAGAGA
>CM065718.1:79097475-79109975 GCA_033310375.1 Conus canariensis
GGCGTGAGATGGTGGGTGTGTTAGGCAGAGGGGGTGCAAATAAAGGGCGTGAGATGGTGGGTGTGTTAGGCAGAGGGGGTGCAAATAAAGGGCGTAATAGGGTGGGTGTGTTAGGCAGAGGGGGTGCAAATAAAGGGCGTGAGATGGTGGGTGTGTTAGGCAGAGGGGGTGCAAATAAAGGGCGTGAGATGGTGGGTGTGTTGGGCAGAGGGGTGCAAATAAAGGGCGTGAGATGGTGGGTGTGTTGGGCAGAGGGGGTGCAAATAAAGGGCGTGAGATGGTGGGTGTGTTGGGCAGAGGGGTGCAAATAAAGGGCGTGAGATGGTGGGTGTGTTGGGCAGAGGGGTGCAAATAAAGGGCGTGAGATGGTGGGTGTGTTGGGCAGAGGGGGTGCAAATAAAGGGCGTGAGATGGTGGGCATATTGGAGTGAAGGGAGCGTGGATGAAGGGCGTAATATGATGGGCGTGTTGGGCAGAGGGGGTGCAAATAAAGGGCATGAGATGGTGGGCATACTGGAGTGAAGGGAACGTGGATGAAAGGCGTGACGTCGGTGGGTGTGTTGAGGTAAAGTGGGCACAGATGAAGGGCTTTCCTTGATTGGTGTATTGCGGCACAAGACGCACAGATCAAGGGCGTTACTGGGGGTGTGAGTAAAGTGGGCAGTGGGGCTTATGTGGGTGGAGGTAAAGTGGGCACAGATGAAGGGCGTAATATGGTGGGTGTGTTGAGGTAAAGTGGGCACAGATGAAGGGCGTAATATGGTGGGTGTGTTTGAGGTAAAGTGGGCACAGATGAAGGGCGTAATATGGTGGGTGTGTTGAGGTAAAGTGGGCACGGATGAAGGGCGTAATATGGTGGGTGTGTTGAGGTAAAGTGGGCACGATGAAGGGCGTAATTGGTGGGTGTGTTAGGAAAGTGGTGCAAGATGAAGGGCGTAATAGGTGGGTGTGTTGAGGAAGGGGCAGGATGAAGGGCGTATATGGTGGGTGTGTTGAGGTAAGGGGCAGAATAAGGGCGTATATGGTGGGTGTGTTGAGGTCAAGTGGGCACGATGAAGGGCGTATATGGTGGGTGTGTTGAGGTAAAGTGGGGCAGGATGAAGGGCGTGAATATGGTGGGTGTGTTGAGGTAAGGTGGTGCACGATGAAGGGCGTATATGGTGGGTGTGTTGAGGTAAAGTGGGCCAGATGAAGGGCGTATATGGTGGGTGTGTTGGGTAAAGTGGGCACGATGAAGGGCGTAATAGGTGGGTGTGTTGAGGTAAGTGGGCAGATGAAGGGCGTAATATGGTGGGTGTGTTGAGGTAAAGTGGGCACGATGAAGGGCGTAATATGGTGGGTGGTGAGGAGTGGATGAAGGCGTAATAGGTGGGTGTGTTGAGGAAAGTGGGCACAGATGAAGGGCGTATATGATGGTGGTGTGTTGAGGAAAGTGGGCACAGATGAAGGGCGTATAATGGTGGGTGTGTTGAGGTAAAGTGGGCACAGATGAAGGGCGTTACATGGTGGGTGTGTTGAGGTAAAGTGGGCACAGATGAAGGGCGTTAATTGGTGGGTGTGTTGAGGTAAAGTGGGCACAGATGAAGGGCGTAAATGGTGGGTGTGTTGAGGTAAAGTGGGCACAGATGAAGGGCGTATAATGGTGGGTGTGTTGAGGTAAAGTGGGCACAGATGAAGGGCGTATATGGTGGGTGTGTTGAGGTAAAGTGGGCACAGATGAAGGGCGTATATGGTGGGTGTGTTGAGGTAAAGTGGGCACGGATGAAGGGCGTAATATGGTGGGTGTGTTGAGGTAAAGTGGGCACGGATGAAGGGCGTAATATGGTGGGTGTGTTGAGGTAGTTGAGGTAAAGTGGGCACAGATGAAGGGCGTAATATGGTGGGTGTGTTGAGGTAAAGTGGGCACGGATGAGGGGCGTAATATGGTGGGTGTGTTGAGGTAAGTGGGCACGGATGAAGGGCGTAATATGGTGGGTGTGTTGAGGTAAAGTGGGCACGGATGAAGGGCGTAATATGGTGGGTGTGTTGAGGTAAAGTGGGCACGGATGAAGGGCGTAATATGGTGGGTGTGTTGAGGTAAAGTGGGCACGATGAAGGGCGTAATATGGTGGGTGTGTTGAGGTAAAGTGGGCACAGATGAAGGGCGTAATATGGTGGGTGTGTTGAGGTAAAGTGGGCACGATGAAGGGCGTATATGGTGGTGTGTTGAGGTAAAGTGGGCACAGATGAAGGGCGTAATGGTGGGTGTGTTGAGGTAAAGTGGGCACAGATGAAGGGCGTAATATGGTGGGTGTGTTGAGGTAAAGTGGGCACAGATGAAGGGGCGTAATATGGTGGGTGTGTTGAGGTAAAGTGGGCACAGATGAAGGGCGTAATATGGTGGGTGTGTTGAGGTAAAGTGGGCACAGATGAAGGGCGTAATATGGTGGGTGTGTTGAGGTAAAGTGGGCACAGATGAAGGGCGTTACATGGTGGGTGTGTTGAGGTAAAGTGGGCACAGATGAAGGGCGTTACATGGTGGGTGTGTTGAGGTAAAGTGGGCACGGTGAAGGGCGTAATATGGTGGGTGTGTTGAGGTAAAGTGGGCACGATGAAGGGCGTTAATGTGGGTGTGTTGAGGTAAAGTGGGCACAGATGAAGGGCGTTACATGGTGGGTGTGTGAGGTAAAGTGGGCACGGATGAAGGGCGTAATATGGTGGGTTGTTGAGGTAAGTGGGACGGATGAGGGGCGTAATATGGTGGGTGTTGAGGTAACGTGGGCACGGATGAAGGGCGTAATATGGTGGGTGTGTTGAGGTAAAGTGGGCACGGATGAAGGGCTAATATGGTGGGTGTGTTGAGGTAAAGGGGCACGGATGAAGGGCGTTAATATGGGTGTTGACGGTAAAGTGGCACGGATGAAGGGCGTAATATGGTGGGTGTGTTGAAGGTAACGTGGGCACGGGATGAAGGGCGTAATATGGTGGGTTGTTGGGCAGAGGGGGTGGCACAGACGAAGGGATTGACTTGATTGGTGTATTGCGGCACAAGACGCACGGGATGAAGGGCGTTACATGGTGGACGTACTGAAGTAGAGGGGGTGTGGATGAAGGGCGTGACGTGGTGGACGTATTGAAGCAGAGGGGGTGTGGATGAAGGGCGTTACATGGTGGACGTATTGAAGCAGAGGGGGTGTGGATGAAGGGCGTGACGTGGTGGACGTACTGAAGCAGAGGGGGTGTGGATGAAGGGCGTTACTGGTGGACGTATTGAAGCAGAGGGGGTGTGGATGAAGGGCGTTACATGGTGGACGTATTGAAGCAGAGGGGGTGTGGATGAAGGGCGTTACATGGTGGACGTACTGAAGCAGAGGGGGTGTGGATGAAGGGCGTTACATGGTGGACGTATTGAAGCAGAGGGGGTGTGGATGAAGGGCGTTACATGGTGGACGTACTGAAGCAGAGGGGGTGTGGATGAAGGGCGTTACATGGTGGACGTACTGAAGTAGAGGGGGTGTGGATGAAGGGCGTGACGTGGTGGACGTACTGAAGCAGAGGGGGTGTGGATGAAGGGCGTTACATGGTGGACGTATTGAAGCAGAGGGGGTGTGGATGAAGGGCGTTACATGGTGGACGTACTGAAGCAGGGGGTGTGGATGAAGGGCGTTACATGGTGGACGTACTGAAGCAGAGGGGGTGTGGATGAAGGGCGTTACATGGTGGACGTACTGAAGCAGAGGGGGTGTGGATGAAGGGCGTTACATGGTGGACGTACTGAAGCAGAGGGGGGTTGTGGATGAAGGGCGTTACATGGTGGACGTACTGAAGCAGAGGGGGTGTGGTGTGTGATGAAGGGCGTTACATGGTGGACGTACTGAAGCAGAGGGGGTGGTGTGGATGAAGGGCGTGACGTGGCGGGTGGATTTCGGGCAGAAGACGGTGGATGAAGGGCGTGACGTGGTGGACGTTATGAAGCAGAGGGGGTTGTGGTGGGATGAAGGGCGTTACATGGTGGACGTATTGAAGCAGAGGGGGTGTGGATGAAGGGCGTGACGTGGCCGGGTGGATTCGGGCAGAAGACGAGTGGATGAAGGGCGTGACGTGGTGGACGTATTGAAGCAGAGGGGTGTGGATGAAGGGCGTGACGTGGTGGACGTATTGAAGTAGAGGGGGCGTGGATGAAGGGCGTGACGTGGTGGACGTAATTGAAGCAGAGGGTGCGTGGATGAAGGGCGTTACATGGTGGACGTATTGAAGCAGAGGGTGCGTGGATGAAGGGCGTTACATGGTGGACGTATTGAAGCAGAGGGGGTGTGGATGAAGGGCGTGACGTGGCTGGGTGGACTGGGGCACAGGGAGGGTGGGTGAAGGGTATGACGTGGGTGGGTGTATGGGGGCAGATGGGGCGCAGACGAACGGCCTGACATAGTGGGTGTGTCGTGCAGAGGGGGTGCAGATGAAGGCGTGACGCGGAGCTTTATTGGGGAAGAGTGGACTCGCGTGAAGGGCGTGGCACGGTGCTTGATTGGGGCAGAGTGGACTCGCATGAAGGCGTGACACGGTGCTTTATTGGGGCAGAGTGGACGCAATGAAGGCGTGACACGGTGCTTTATTGGGGCAGAGTGGACGCGCATGAAGGCGTGACACGGTGCTTTATTGGAGCAGAGTGGACTCGCATGAAGGCGTGACACGGTGCTTTATTGGGGCAGAGTGGACGCGCATGAAGGGCGTGACATGGTGCTTTTTTGGGGCAGAGTGGACGCGCATGAAGGGCGTGACATGGTGTATTAAGGCAGGAGCGGCGCAAACGAAGGACACGACAAAGTGGATGTGTTGGCGCAGAGGGGGCGCGCGGGCAGGCGCGCGCACGCACGCACGCACACACACACACACACACACACACACACACACACACACACACACGCGCACGCACGCATGCGCGCACGCACGCACCGACGCACACACACACATACCCCCCCCCCACACACACACACACACACACACTGTCTGATCAACAAAAAAACTGGCAACGGCTAAATATGTTGCCAGAAGCCTACGTGTTTCAAATTCTGTCAAGCCTGATATATTATTAAATTTTGAAAAGGACTATCCTAAAAGGGCTCAACACCTTACCTCTCTCCAGCCTGTTAGGGATTATACGAATGAAATATTTAAAAAGTGTAACACTGATACTGAAAGTATTTCAGACGTGCCAATAGTTTCAAGCATACCTCATTGGGTGCATATCCAAGCTAAATTCGATATAGATTACACTGACATGAAGAAGGTTGATAACATTAATATTCTGTCATGTGAAACAAAAGAACACCTTGAAACCGTGTATCCATATTATCTGAAGATTTTCACAGATGGCTCGATTTTAGAAGTCATATGCAGGGTCCGGTTTTGTGATTCCATTGCTGAGGTTTCATAGATCCTTTTCTTCAGGTAAAGGGTTCTTCATATTTACGGCAGAACTGTATGCTATTCTTATGGTGTTGATTTTTTATGTGTGTCAATAACACTGCTGTCTATAATAAACTTTTATGCGTTGATTCCAAGTTAGTTCTATATAGCTTGCAAAATTGGGAATCAAAAATAAGAAAAGATTTACTTTTTCAAATAAGACATTGCATACATGTTTTACGTTGAAAGGAATTCGGGTATCGTTTTGCTGGACTCCATCACACAGTGGCATATCCGGTAATGAAACAGCAGATAAATTAGCTAGAGATGGTGCATTAAGAAAAACACCTGGGAGTAATTTAAAACTTGATGTTCAAAAAATTAATTCGCTATTAGAAAAATGCGTGAACAGTGAACACCTTCCTGAAAAGTATGAAATCTTATCATGTCCATGATATTTGTCATCTTCAATATACAAGCTTCGACTGAATTCGTGGAAAACCAACGTGTAGCATGTGATTGTTCAAATCTTCTACCAGTGGACCATAATTATTATTTTTCATTGTTCAATATTAACTTCATTGTATAAAGAATCGAAGGTGGATGTGACTGTATTCTATCAAAACAATAACCACGAACCATAAATTGTGCACATAGCAAAAGTGCTTTCCATGCATCAAATTTATAGATGTTTATAAACGCTGCCCTTCCCCTTGCTCCCCCCGCCCCCCTTTTTTTTAAAGTCTAATATCACCAAGAGTGAACAGACTCTAAATTAAAGAACACACACACACACACACACACACACACACACACACACACACACTGCCCCCAAAAGGACGCGCACTCAACATATCCAGCCTCGCTGGAGATTTTGAGCTACAGGGGGTGACGTTGTAGATCACTCCCGGTGCACTTGACTCATAGTCTTGCAACAGCCCGCACGCGCAGCCCAAGTGCTCCGCGCACGTGATGTAGTTCTTAGTATCTCACCACACACACACACACACACACACACACACACACACACACACACACACAAGCACGGACGCATACACGCACGCACGCGCGCGCGCGCACACACACACACACACACATACACACACACACGCACACACGCACGCACGCACGCACGCACGCGCGCGCGCGCGCGCGCACACACACACACACACACACACACACACACACCTCATACAACTCAGAAGTGACTTTTGCATTAAACAGAACACGTTTTATTTCGAGTTTCTTGTCTCTAACTGGAGTCAGTTTGTTGACCGCGAACTTAACCTTAGCGTGCTTTTCAGCTGCGGTTTTCAGCGTCTGCACAAACGATGTGCTAATGTCTTCTGCAGCAGAAGTCTTTAGATCGTTAATGCAGCAGTGTATTACCACTGCATCAGGTTTCTCCTCGGCATCGTCAAGTTCTTGCAGACGTTGCTCTAATCCCTTTACCTTATTGCTTCTTTGACGTGTCGCATTCAAATCGTACGAACTTCCAAGTCTCCTATCGTCCACGCCGTTGGCAACCGAGTCATGGATCATCAGAACCTTCGGTAGGCTTAGTTTCTCTTCTTTTGCTTTCGTTTTCTTCTTGTTTTGACAAACATCGTCACGACGTGATTTGACGTCATGTTTTATCTTTGCATCATTTTGAGTAGGAGGCCTGACGTCATGTTCTGTTTTGATGTTCCCTTCACCTATAACTGATTTTGCTTCTGCATTTTGGGCTTTTTCTTGAGCAGAAGGTTGTCTTTTATTGATCGATGTGTTCGCAGGTGGGGTTTTGACCACTTCAGCATACGATGTTGTGTTTGTAGGACATATTTCTGTTTGTGTAGCTGTTGTTGTCATGGAAACGTGGGGTTTGGCTATTTTCTCTAGGATCTTCGTTTGAGCTAAAACGGCATTTTCCAATGATTTGATGCGATCTTCTAGAGTTAATATCATGCCAAGAGCGTAATTTTCTTCACCGACCTCATTTGTTGTTGTAGATGACTCCGTTGAATGACGATGGGTTGATGTTGCTTGGGCAGCTGCAGGCACAGCAAGCTCCAGTAACGGAGTGTCGTCTCGCTGCTCGTCTGTTTCGGCACAGTTCTGCTGGCGACGAGCATTTCCCAGTAAAGTTGAATAACGCCACGGTCGCAGGCCAGTTGATTTGGGCGCCGCTAACTTTCTGAAGGCTCTTGACTTCATGTTCCCCAACAACTCACAAAAAAACTGCCGCTGATGTTTAAGCTAGCCACTGTGTGTGTCCGCCATCTTGTGTGTCAAACATTTCGTTTATTCAAAATAACAACATTTCGTTTATTCAAAATAACAACATCAGAATGGAGCATCTTCGAGACGAGGTGCACCTGACAAACAGAGGTTCCAGTCTGCTGGCGGGGAACATCGGACGACACACGAGGGCCTTGCTGTGGGAGATCCCCAAGAGACCTGCCCGTCCTTCACGTCGCCATTGGTACCACGACCATCCTGGCCCACATCCTCCCAGCTGGCACAACCGGTTCTACAATCTGGAGGACTGGAACTTTTATTAGTCAACTCACACCTACTGCCGCCATGTCTTTTAATGTGACACTGCTGCTGGGTTACCTCTGTCTATTTTGTCTTTAGTCTTTAAACATATGTCACTAGGGAATGATTTTAACGTTTTTCAGTGGAACTGCAGATCAATTAACACAAACTATGAACATCTAGTACAACACCTAGCCCATCATCAATATCATGTTTTAAGTCTTCAGTCATTGAATGTTAAGAAAGAAAAGCTGCCCCAACTAGACAATTACTATTTTCCTCCTATCATCCAAAAGATAGACACTAACGAGAAAATTAATACTGCCATTTATGTGCATGAAGGGGTAAATTACACTCTGTGCCCAAATCCAGTTCCATCGGAATTACTTGGTATACATTCTTGTGCAGTGACGGTTAAGTTTAATAACACTTTATTAACCGTCATATCTGTGTATTTACCAAAGGGTCCAGATGATAATAATACAGAATGGATTCGTACGTTTCAAGCGGACAAGGGAAAAAGGGTACTAATAACAGGAGATTTTAATGCGCATTCACCATTTTGGGAGAAGAACTGTGAAAACATTACTAGCAACCGTTTCATTGAGAATATTGTTGATTCATCATTGTATCTTCTGAATGACGGTAGAATAACGCGAATCCCTGATAATCCTTATCATAGAGCAACGGCTATTGATCTAACTCTTGTTTCTCCAGATCTGGCACCAATTTGTAAATGGGATTCTTTAAATGATAGCCTTAATAGTGACCATATTCCTGTTATTACTAGCTTTGAACTCTCTAGCACAAAAAAAAGGATCTAACAGAAGATAAAATCCCGAAGTATAATTACAAACATGCTAACTGGGACAAGTTTTCAGAACTTCTATCAACATTTCATGTTGAAGACGTCAATGATAAAGATATCAATGAATTGTATTCTATATTTACTAATGCAGTCCTAAGTGCTGCTAACCAATCAATTCCTATGTCTAAAACAAAGAAATCATATAAACATTCTGGCAATGTTTGGTGGAACGACGATTGTGAAAAGGCCAAAGCTGAAAAATGGATAAAATTTGAAAATTACTTAAAGGATAATTCGATTCCTAATCACCAAGAATCCAAAAAAGCAAAAAATAAAGCAAATAGAGTTAACGCAGAAGCAAAAAGACAGTATTGGTCATCATTTTGTACTAATGAAGTATATAACTATAAAGATATGCAAAAGGTATGGGAAAAAATGAAAACGATGAAGAATGGGATAAACTTACCTCAATGCCCAATCAAACTGGAGAGTTCAGATATACCCTCTAATCAAGAAAAAGCGGAAGCATTTGCTGATTTGTATGCAAATTGCAGTAGAATTACTGGACTATCAACTGAAAGTAGACAATACAGAAAAAATGAGGAGGAAAGTAATATCACATCAGATCATAGTTTTAATAAACCTCAATTAAAAAGCTATGTAAATTCAAATATAACACTCGATGAAGTAATTGAATGTATTTCTCATATGGGTAAAAATAAGACGTCTGTTGGACTAGATGGGATATCTTATAAATTGTTAAAGCATTTACCACAAAATGTAGTTCAATTTTTACATTCTTTGATACAAAAATGCTGGTCTAATGGTGAAATGCCTCTTATCTGGAAACACTCAATTGTTGTCCCTATACACAAGCAGGGAAAACCTCGGACTGATAAAAATAGCTATCGACCCATCTCCTTAACATCTCATGTATGCAAGTTAATGGAAAAAATAGTCTCAAGTAGACTAGTTCATTTCTGTGAAAAACAAAACATTATTCCAAAAAATCAAGCCGCTTTTCGCAAAGGTCGCTCCACTACTGAACATTTAGTCAAACTTACGACACAAATTAAACAGCAGTTTGGCAGACGGAAAAATATTCTAGCAACCTTTTTTGATGTGAAAAAAGCTTACGATCAAGTATGGCATTACCGATTACTCCAAAAACTTCAAAACTACAATATAAATAGTAATATGTATAACTATATACAAAATTTTTTATCACAACGTTTCATACAGGTAAGAGTTGGAAGCACATATTCTAAGTCCAGAGAACTTCAGATGGGTCTTCCACAAGGCTCGGTTATTTCACCTATTTTATTCAATATACTTATAGCAGATCTTCCAAATAATCTATCAAAAGATACAGTTTTAGCCCAGTATGCAGATGATATATGCATGTGGATGAAGGTGACAATGAAGCGTAAAACTCCAATTAGAGCACTTAACTATACTAAAAAAGTGTACCAACGCGAACTAAATAAAATTGATATATTTATGAAGGAAAATGGACTTTCTTTATCATTAGAAAAAACACATATGGTACTTTTTAATTCGGGGCATAACCCAGAAAAACTGCCTGATTTCACTATTGGTGGCAGTGTCATTAATTATTCGCAAAGCGTAAGGTTTCTAGGTGTATATTTATCATCCAAACTTACGTGGAATCAACATATAGACTATATATTAAATAAAGCCAGAAAAGCTTTAAATTTTCTCAAAATTATTAGTAAACAGCGATGGGGTCAGGACACAAAACCACTTTTATGTCTTGCTAATTCCTTAGTTCGTTCGCGTTTAACCTACGGCCAGGAATCTTTCTTTAGTGCACCAAAACATTTGTTAAACAAGCTACAAAGTATAGATTGTAAAGCCTTTAAACTGGCACTAGGAGTGCCGACTCATGCTTACAATCTTGGGTCATATAAAGAAGCAGGAGTTCTTCCTCTTGATGAACATAGGAAAATCTCTGCAGCTAAGTTTGTATTAAAATCCTTTGCACATAACTCATTCTGTAATGAAGAAACAAAGATGAATTCTAAGCATGACTTTGTTAACAGGGCTAAGACAATACACTGTTTGCAACCAATTAATTCGTTTGTCTCCGACATGATTAATTCTACAGAATTAAAAAGTAAAAAAATAGCAATTAAGCCATCTTTTTTACCTGTACCATCTTGGGAACAAATTAAAACCTACTTTTGATATTGATCATACAGAATTGAGCAAAAGTCAATCTCCAAACGTTCTGAAAAATTTAGTTAATGATCACATGGAAAATTACTATAGTGATTACATTAAAATATTCACAGATGGATCTGTACTTAATGGCAATGCAGGTTCAGCATTTGTAATTCCTACTATGAAAACAGTCAAACAATATCATATAGGTAATCACTATTCAGTTTTTACTGCAGAGTTGTTAGCTATTTTAAGGGCTTTACAGCATATTGAGGAGTTACCTATGAATAGTTGTAAAATTTTACTCTGTGTAGATTCTAAATCGGCATTACAAGCAATCAAACATCAAAATGCCAAAAAACGTCTTGAAATGATACTAGAAATCAGACATGTAATTCATCAATTGGCATTTAAAGACATTAGTGTGACTTTTTACTGGGTTCCTTCCCATTGCGGAATATATGCCAATGAACTGGTTGACAGAGCAGCTAAAAATGCAGGACGTAATACTGAAGGGGCAATTCTAATTAACATAAATCTAGATCTGCACGAGTATTATAATCACATTGAAAAACTAGCGAGAGATAAGTTTGATAACATGCTGAAGACATCAGATAGCCAATATTCACACAACTGTATAAAAAGCGTGAGCACAATAAATTCCAAATTAATTTTAAATCACATATCTGATACAAGTTCAAGGCATATTAGTTCTCTGATGTTCAAAATTCGTTTAAATGCCTTTAAAACAAAATTTTCTAAAGATATTAAATGTGTATGTGGAAATCAAATTTCCATTAGCCATCTGATTTTACACTGTCCTAGTATCAAAGAATTAATGACGAAAACTACAGGGGATTTACTGACTCGTCAAATACCATTAACTGTTCAGGAAGTGTTAAATGACTTCCATCTTCTTAAATGTTTTTCAGAAGTTTTACACCTTAGTCCTATTGGTCTTTTCCTTTGAATAGTTAATTTATTGTTCGATTCAATTGTTGTTATACTAATCTTCTGTTAATTGTTAAGTCGCGTTTGATATAGATGGTAAACCTCACTTCCTTTCTACTAATTCTGTCATTTTCAACAATTCATACCCCATATAAAGCTTGCTCATTATATAGAATTGTAGGTGTAGGTATGTAGGAAAAACACATAATCTTTACTACCACACACTCTCTAAACAATATCAACGCATGCATAAACAATCTCTTCTTTCATACCTTTATTTCTCCTATTCCCCCCCCCCCCCCCCCCCCCTCCCTTTCCCGTCTAATATCACTTAAGGTGAACAGACGTAAAACTAAAGAACACACACACACCACACACACACACTGACTGACTGAAACCAAATATCAAACCAACACTTCGTGCTACCAGATACAAGACACAACAACGTTTTTCTCTCCATGAGCCAGCATTGTAGACCGAAAAATCAGTATTCTTTACCTGTCAACAACGCCGGCCTATTAGATATAGCGGAAGCAACATTATCCTAATCCATCGAAGCCATCTAATGAACGCAATCAGTGATCGTGCCAGCAAATCTGCTGAAGCATGACGTCAAACAAAACCTGGTCGTAGAGTTGGCAAACACTCTGAA
>CM065718.1:79117475-79124975 GCA_033310375.1 Conus canariensis
GCCATTGCTCCTTATGAAGTGGAGTAATGGACAATCATTTCACACAGATTTACACAGATTTACCTTAGTAAGTTCTTTACGAGATGGCAGTCTCACGCACTGAAACACTTTCTACAAGAACACCGATAGATTTGTAACTGCTCTTTCACGTTTGCATGCCAAACGTAAACGTGCTCGAAGCACGCTTGGAAATCTATAAAACCTTGCAGGAATATATCATTGTCTTAGGCTATTTAGTGCTGGATGCCATAAAACAAAATGAACCCCAATCACTTTACTGTTTTTACACAATGGGCATATTAAATCATTGTCAGCATGGGATCGGTACTGCTATTGATGCTGAACAATATCTGTTACACCGAGTCTGAACTCAGTCGTTACAATTTTCAGATGCCTATCAAAATTTAGTAGTAAATGAGTTTTCATAAAGTTATTAGGTACCGTACAAAATATCCTGTACACACTAAATTTTCTACCATTCTTAATATGAAAACGCCATTCCTGCCACCTGCATGAAACCAATATTTCCTTAAAATCATGCAAACAAAAAATCATTTATTCATTCTACATCTTGATGAGAGAGGAGAGAGAGAGAGAGAGAGAGAGAGAGAGAGAGAGAGAGAGAGAGAGAGAGAGAGACTCCCAACGCAAGGCTTACAGGGATGTGCCAAACTTATCACATTAAGGGGATATTTTCTGGCCTTTGCTGAAATCACACCCATTCTCTCACCACGAAAACAAAGAATCGTACTTGTGTGCATATGTATTCATGGTCTCATGAACACACACACACACACACACACACACACACACACACACACACACACACACACGCACACACACACAGAGACGCACGCACGCACGCACGCACGCACACACACACACACACACACACACACACACACACACACAACACACACCCTCTCTCTCTCTCTCTCTCTCTCTCTCTCTCATACACGCGCGCGCGCGCGCGCAACCAAGTACACACACACACACACACACACACACACACACACACACACACACACGCACGCACGCACGCACGCACCCATGCACGCACACACACGCGCGCGCGCGCGAACACACACACACACATACACACGTGCGCAAGCACGTGCGTACACGGATACAAGGTGTTGGAGCTCAAATACATGAAATTTTGCTCCGCTACAATAGCTGCTATTAGGCCTGTGTTCCTTCGACAGCAGGTGTTGAGGAGGTAAAGGTGTAGCTGCTGTTTGGCCTGTGTTCCTTCGACAGCAGGTGTTGAGGAGGTAAAGGTGTAGCTGCTGTTTGGCCTGTGTTCCTTCGACAGCAGGTGTTGAGGAGGTAAAGGTGTAGCTGCTGTTTGGCCTGTGTTCCTTCGACAGCAGGTGTTGAGGAGGTAAAGGTGTAGCTGCTATTAGGCCTATGTTCCTTCGACAGCAGGTGTTGAGGAGATAAAGGTGTAGCTGCTGTTTGGCCTGTGTTCCTTCGACAGCAGGTGTTGAGGAGATAAAGGTGTAGCTGCTGTTTGGCCTGTGTTCCTTCGACAGCAGGTGTTGAGGAGGTAAAGGTGTAGCTGCTGTTTGGCCTATGTTCCTTCGACAGCAGGTGTTGAGGAGGTAAAGGTGTTCAGCCCATTTCGGTGTTCTCGATATGGCGAATGAATCACACTGATTTTCCATCTGCCCATGAACCACCTGTCACTGAATGAGTGGTGTCACACAGCGCCTGGCATTGGCAATGGGTCCAGCCATCAATTCCATCAACTGCTAAAACAGCCTCTCTCCCATGGTCTACCTACTAAGACTGCTTCAGCCCAGTGGCTCATCTCAGCACACACTGGTCAATGACCACAAGATATCTAATCTTACCCCCTCCCCTACTACAACACACAGTTCAATGACCAAATGCTGAAACCTATCCCTTCACGTCAGTCATCAAACACGTACAAGCAGACTAGTACTTATTCCTTCCCATCGGTGAGCGCGCAAAGGAATCACATGAAGCAGGTCAATAAGTATCTTGTCCACTGGCCAGCACGAGCGTCAATAATCGCCAGCGGACAAATACCTATCACATCGCTTCAGCCAGCTCACAGGTCAGTGACCAGAAGTCGGCCAGTACTTTCCTACCAGCCTGGGCACCAGTTTAGGTCCTCACGCAGGCCAATGCGTTCCTGTCCCAGTCATTTAAGACACTCATCAGTAACTTTGAGCGAGCCGACACTTCTCTATTCCTGTCATTTTAGACACTTATCAGTAATTTCAAAGAGGCGAATACTTATGGATTCCCAATATTATGACACAGATTCGTGACATACAGCAGGCCAAGTCTTCTCTGTTCCTGTCACCTAGGACACGGGTCAAAGTCCTCAAGTGGGCAAATCTATTTTCATCAGCCAAGATACAGATCAATGTCCTTAAGCAGGCAAAGACTTATCTATTCCAGTCACTTATCAGTAATTCTAAAGAAGCGAATGCTTATGTATTCCCAATATTATGACACAGATTCGTGACATGCAGCAGGCCAAGTCGTCTCTGTTCCTGTCAACTAGGACACGGGTCAAAGTCCTCAAGTGGGCCAATGTTCATCTGTTTTCATCGCCCAAGATACAGATCAATGTCCTTAAGCAGGCAAAGACTTATCTATTCCAGTCATTGAAGACCCAGATCAATGACCATGAGCGGGCCAGTATTTACCTATTTCCAGTCATTTAGAACACAGATCAGTGACCTTAACCAGGCCAGTTCTGATCTGTTCCTGTCACTTAGGATAGATTGGTCATCTTAAGCAGGCCGATGCGTATCTGTTCTCATCATCTAGAACGCACAGACCTTACACAGACCACTACTCACGCCTGATCGACTTTTACATTTGAAGGGGAATACGTGTGAAAGAAGTTTAAAACTGGTTTTGAATTGAACAAGGTTGTATTCCTTGACTGATTATGTCATGCAATAAATCGCTAGCGAAAGATTCACTTAAATCTTGAAATGTACACTAGCCCACTAACATTATGACCATTCGCTCCTGGGAGCTCCAACCGCCTCCACCCCTGCAATCCTCTTTATTTTGACCCTCTCCCTCCTCCTCCTCTCCCTTTACAGTTAGTGGGTACAAAGAACATTACAAAATGCTTTGGAAAGACTTGACATGAACGCTCCGGTTTCAGTGACACATCCCGCTTAAATGCAGAGCAGGATTACATTTACTTTGCACGAATTCGCGTTCTCTTGGAAATGTAAGCACGAGACATCCGAAATGCACGTGCATCGGCAACGTTTAAATCGTTGATTTCCACCAACGCTGGATGTAGTATTGCCTCGATTACACTGGTTGCACGTGTCTTTCTCGCCAAGGAGTGATGAGGTGGAGGGAATGGTAATGGTGACAAAGTGCCTGTCTTTATGCAGTCACGTGCGACTGCACACATTGCGGGTGGAAAGGGATAGTTGGTATGTGTATCTGTGTGTATCCGTCATTGCAAACGTCGTGATATAGGGAGCTACTTTTTGTTGAGCGTTTAGGGTATGAAAAAACATTGTTATATAAGCAGTCATCACCATCATCATCATCATCGACATCATCAGCAGCAGCAGCAGCAGCAGCATCATTACTTTTACCTCGCCTGGCTACGTCTTGTGGTCACATATTTTTTTTTTTTTTTTACAAAATATAACATTAAAATACGCAGATGCATGCATAGCCAGCAGGTATGCTTCCAAAAAAAAATCATATGCCATCAAAAGCATTACTGAAATACCAATATCACTGCTGCTGCTGCTATTGCCACAACTACCACAACTGCTACTACTACCACTACTGCTGCTGCTGCCGTTGCTACTACTGCTGCTGCTGCTGCTGCTATTTTCATCATACACCTGTCTTCATGGTAATGGGAATTGCTAAGCAGCGCTATTTTTTCAAGGACCGTTGTTAATGATCCTGACTTCATTCAGCTGCTGCTTCACTCCCACATCACACGGGTGACTTCACTTACGACAGTCAGTTAGTCCCACTGACAATCTGCTCACAGAACGACAGTCGTGAGTTCCAGTTGACGTCTTCAATTTGTTGGCACTGAGAAAGTGTTGGATTCGAAAATTCACCTAACTAGCTTCTCACTCAACACTTCCTGCATTCTCCGACCAGTCATATTTCCATACAATCCTATTCCTCCACCACCCTCCCCGCCCCCTTCTCCCACCCTCTCCCCTCCCCCTCCCCCCTTCCGTCCTCTCCCTTCCATTCCTTCCTCTGTTCACCCAATCACAAGCAGCACTATCTCCAACAGAGGCCACGGCGGCTCCACAGGGACTGTTCTCTGCTAGATGTATTTGCACACATCTCCTCAATCGCCAGAACGACCACGGCGTCTTCCATCATGACTGCGTGATACTGACAGTCGATAACTCTCTCCGTGGTGGGGGGCTATTAGAGTATCTGTGATGAAGGCGGACGGATAAACAGAGACAACAATGGATGGGATGAGGGCAATATTCAACAAGCCTGAATTAGGAAAGGAGTGATGATTTGATGGGGGAGGGGCGGGGAGATTTAAGCTGGCGTGGAGGTTTTGAGGAGGAAGTGGAAGGGGAGGAGGGGGGGGGGAGAGGGAGATTGACCCAAATAGATACAAAGGGCAAAGGAGAAAGAGAGAGGGAGGGGTGAACATAGGAATGGTGTACTAATATATACGAGAACGTGTGTAAAATCGTAAATACAGCCTCTAATGTAAAATGACATCCTTACTATGATTCCTGTGTCTTGTACATGAACTCAGTGACCACACACAACACAGACATTTTCTTAGCATTGAATCCTCCATCTCCATCCTCAGTCTCCACCACACGCCCCTCTCAACACTAACACACGCAACACACAAATGCTAACGGTCTTGAGCAACAACTCACTGCTAGTCAAAACAAAGCGTCTGTAAATAAGGCATGTCATAACAGAGGGCGCTTGTCTATATATCCGCTTCATGGAGTAGGCTGCAATGCCAAGAAAAGAGAGCATCCTGCTACAATTACAAGGGCTTGTGTTTGCCAGATGCTCGCCTCTTTCTTAGGAAAAGAAAGTTAAAAACAAAACAACAACAACAAAAAAACTGTGAGTGAACTCTTAGATTATGTTGGAAGGACATTGTTTCCAGGATGTTTGGATGCATCTAAAAGACATGTTCATAAACATACTGTAATGTGATTGTAAAGTGTGATCTGTAAGATCTTCAAATGTGTCTAAATGATGTTTACCAGATGATTTTGAAATGTGTCTGAAGTATGCAGAGAGAGAGAGAGAGAGAGAGAGAGAGAGGGGGGGGGGGCAGGGAGAAAGACAGACAGTTAGACAGGCAAACAGACTGACAGACAGACAGACAGACAGACAGACAGACAGACAGACAGAGAGAGAGAGAGGATGACACCATACACACAAACTATTAAAAAGAAACGCACACACACACACACACACACACACACACACACACGCGCGCGCGCGCGCGCGCGCGCGCGCACACACACACGCACACGCAACTTGGTAATGCTGATCAACTTGACGCTGGCTTCGGAATCGTTCAGCCATCAAAGCAGTGCCTAAAATGGTTGACCATGTGGTGCTCAACCTGCATGAGATTCGAAGAGCTGAGGATGGATGGGTAGAAGTCTTTACGTTTTTGTTTGTTTGTTTGTTTGTTGTTTGTTTTTTTGTCTCATCGGCATCCTGAACAATTCCACAAAGATAACAACTTTTCCAGAGCACCGAAAGAATCTGTGCAAAGATATCACTGCATAAAGACGTGTATCTTCTATCCTTTTTGCCAAATATCTCAGCACTATCCCTGTTGAATGCTGAGATCTTCAGTCATAACTGCCAAATATCTCAGCAATATCCCTGTTGAATGCTGAGATCTTCAGTCATGGCTGTCACATATCTCAGCAATATCCCTGTTGAATGCTGAGAACTGCCAATATCCCATCAATACCCCTGTTAAATGCTGAGATCTTCAGTCATAACTGCATGTGGCACTGGGATGCTAATAACACTAATTCTATGTGAGAGACAAATAATAAAAATAGTAATAGAAATAATCGTCGTCGTCGTCGTCGTCGTAGCAGTAGTAGTAGTAGTAGTAATAGTAGTAGTAACAACATCAACAACAGCAACAACAAAAACAAAAACAACAACCACAACACAAAAAATGATAATAGTAGTCATAATATTAATAAAGTTAATAACAAAAACAATAATTATACTACTACTACTACTACTACTACTACTAATGATGACGATAATAATAATAATAATAATAATAATAATAATAATAATTATTATTATTATTATTATTATTATTATCATTAGAAGAAGAAGAAAAAGAAGTGAATACGATGCAGCTAATCACATGGATTTATTTCCTTAGCTAAGAAATGGGAAAACCACACGAAAGAAAATATGTAACTGGTGACACTCAGCTCCAACCGATAATCCTTTGCCTCACGAGGGTAACGACACAAAGAACAAAAGGAACAAAAAAACTATACAGAGAAGAGGGCGTAGACGGTTTGACATGCTGCAATTACTGTCTACACCCTCTTATTTTTCTGTAGTGTTGCGAGCCATGACATCCAGTACCCCCCCCCCCCACCCACCCCCCTTCACCACCACCACCCTTAACGGCGCCCACCCTTGCCCTCCCGTAAACGTCTGGTGCATGTTCACCCAAGCCCAATCCATCTTCCTATCTCCCTGCTTCCCCACCATTTCCTTTGCTGCCCTTGCCTCACTGCAACATACCGCGTGCAGTTGAATCCGATTTACACGCCTGACCCCCCTTCATCATCCCCCCCCCCCCACCCCAGCCATTCTCTCCCTAAACTGTCCCCTGTTCTTCCTCTTCTGCCCTCTCCTGTAACATTCGTCATCCACCTCCATCATCTCCCCGAACATTCCCCGGCCCTTCTGGCCCTCTCTTTTTCCCCTCTCCTCTGCCTCGCTCCACAGCCTGTCCACGCCTGACTGTTCAGCATTCACATCAATATCACATACTCATTCACACAAGCATGCACACATTCATGTATGCACAGACACACAGACACACAGACACACACACACACACACACACACACACACACACACACACACACACACACACACACACACACACACACACTGTGCGTATGTGTGTGTGTGTGTGTGTGTGTGTGTGTGTGTGTGTGTGTGTGTGTGTGTGTGTGGAGAGAGAGAGAGAGAGAGAGAGAGAGATTTTATTCATAAAGGCCATAGCCCCTTAGAAGGGACGTGCACAAGGAAAAGATACGCAGGCTCTTGAATAGTGTATTATTAAGTTGAGAACAAACTGCGTCTATCAGATGCTTTGTTCAAATATAACACAAGCTGCTTAACAATATTCTCATTTCTTGACAACATTAATATAAACAAGTTTAAATAAGCACGGTTGTTCAAAATATTTATTAGTAATCAATTGTTCTTTGAGATCACAAAATTGTGGACAAATGA
>CM065718.1:79127475-79132475 GCA_033310375.1 Conus canariensis
AGTCTGAAATGCTGTCGGTAAGTATTTTTTGTTCTCTGTGTGTGTGTGTGTGTGTGTGTGTGTGTGTGTGTGTGTGTGTGTGTGTGTGTGTGTGTGTGTGTGTGTGTTTAAGTAATGTTTCAGGTTGGCTCACTGCCTCTGTGTTTTGTAAATTTCTGACCTCGTCATGTCCACATCCCTTCTCCCCATTACAGTCAACACTACCTTAAGACAACATGCACTCCTGTGTTACCAAAGAACTGCTTTTGAACGCTCTTGTCTTTCTCTGTCTTATCGCCGCATGACTCCTCTCTCTCTTCTCTCTCTCTCTCTGTCTGTCTGTCTGTCTGTCTGTCTGTCTGTCTGTCTGTCTGTCTTCTCTCTCTTCTCTCTCTCTCTCTCTCTCTCTCTCTCTCTCTCTCTCTCTCTCTCATCTTACCCCCCGTATCTTTTGGCACCTGCAACCAATACGGTCTCCAGCAGGCAAGGTGTCATCATACTTGAAGGAACCCTATTTCCTTGCTAGATGTATTTGCACACGCCTCGTAAACAGCCACAGTCAGTCCTCAGAGTGTTCCAGCTTACTTTGTATGATAGTAACACCTGCCATCATATACCAGTTCAAGCATTTCAAAACGCACAAAACATTCGAAGTGAGAAAAACACCAACGAGAAACCAGAAAAGCAGACACAAAATACACTGACATACTGAAGGTGAAAGACACGCACACACAGACACACACACAGACACACACACAGACACACACACACAGGCACACACGCAGACACACACACACACACACACACACACACACACACACACACACACACACACACACACACACACATACACACACACACACACACACAGACTGGTGCACACGCGTGCGTGCGCCGCACACGCACGTACACATACACAATCACATATGCGCCTGCGTGCTTACATGAAAAAACACACACACACACACACACACACACACACACACACACACACACACACACGCGCGCGCGCGCGCGCGCGCGCGCCGCAGATCTAATTGCTCCACTTAAAGAGCGCATCACGCTTTCCTTCAGCAGCAGAACTTGAAGAAAGAAGGCTTCTGCATCGCTTGAAGGTGTTAATGCTATGGCAAATCAATCAGCCTTGACTTCCCATTACCTCCGAACGCCCTGTCACTGACGATAGAGTGGCATCACTCAGCGCCAGCCATTGATGGCGGATGCAGTAATCAACAGTTAAGGCGCACTTTCCCATACGTAACACCCACAGCTTTAACACTGCTTGATACCACTGTTGTTCGTCCCTTTCCATCGTCCAGGAGATAGGTCACTGACCTCTGGCCATTTGATGCTTACCCTCTTTGTAGCCAGCAATCGGGTCAATAGGCGCAGGCAGAGTTCGGTCGCTATCCCCTCCAACAGATTATCACATCTATGACTCAAAGCAGTCATTTGATTATCCCTTTGTGTCAGCCATCAATTTTCTTTTCAGTGACCACAAAGTAGACCATTGATAATCCCTTGCTGCCAGGCAGTGTGAGGCTGGGTTAATAACCATTGGATAGCACAAAGTTTGGTAGCCATGAACAGGCTAACAAGCATCCCCTCATACAGGTCAGCAGACGGGTCCGTAACGTCTAACAGGTTAATACTGTAAATGTAGCCCTGACATGAGCTAGTCCTTTGCGAAGCGCTCAGAGCTTGAAGAGGAAAGGTAGGCGATGTAACCGTATTCATTACGTTGTTCTCATTACACTGTTATGCATATCAACACGCTAATGTACAGTTCCTTAGACATTTTTATCAGAATGGTCCACGCACTATCCTACGGAAGCTAAGTAGCACCAAGAATTATCGCAAGCAACATTTTCTTATCGGAGTTTGCATGGATCTGAAAATAGTCGTCAAACGAACCTCATCACTTTTCATTATAAATTTTAGATGATTTTTGTGTAATCAATAGAACGAACCATCGATTGCACAAAAATGTGTAGCTTGCAGGCAAAAATAATGACCAGGACCTCAAAATAATAAGTTTAATTATATAAAATTCGCTCTATTCATCATCACAAATTTGATCTTATTGTTTTCATTATACGCAATATATCTTTTTTCTATACCTGTTTGTGTTGATATTAGCAAAATATGTGATATGCACATTTTTTTTTAATGATGAAAGCATACTGTGCTTGCACTGTTAAGGATTGTCACCGTTCCAAACATTTTTCTCCTAAAAATCTACTTAGACTTAGACTTAGATGCTCCCGCGTCTTGCGACGCATGAGGCAGTCAAGGCGCTCCACTGTGCACGCTCCTCAGCCAGTTTTGGTAGTGTTACTCCATCCTCTGTCAACGAGTCTGAGGCCTCTCTCCACTGTCTGTCGCCAGCTCATCCTGGGTCGTCCTCTTTTTCTCTGGCCTGCTGGGGTCCATTTAATGGCCTGGTTTGCAGGTCTTGATGAGGGTAATCTTAAGACATAACCCAGCCAGTGGAGGCGCCCTCTGCGGACGATGGTTGACACGGGGAGTTGTTTAGACCTCTCCCTGACGTCTTTATTTGGTATAAAGTCTGACCATTTGATGCCCAAGATCTTACGTAGGCACTTTGTATCAAAAGCGTCGAGTTCCTGCTCCTGGGTGGTCTTCAGTTGCCATTCACAGCCATATATCAGCGTTGAAATCACACTGGAGTTATAGAATTTCAGTTTGATTCCAAGGGAGAATTGCTGTTCCATAGTTTGTTCCGCTGGTTGAATTCTGATGTTGCTTTCCCAATACGACAGTTCGGTTCATGGTGAGGTCATTGGCGTTGTTGAGAGAGCTGCCTAGGTATGTGAAGTTCTTTACTACTTCCACTTGTTTTTGGTCGATGAGAACGTCTGTTGGCACTTACCGGTTAGCAAGTTTTTTTAGTCTTTTTTGGCACTGAACATTTTGGCACTGTCTACAAGCACCTGCAGATCTGGAGTGGTGCTTGCAAGAGCGGCAATGTCATCGGCAAAATCCAGATCTGAAAGGTTGTTTCCTTCTGTCCACTTGATTCCTTTTCCTTGGGTTGCGCGTTTCAGAACCCAGTAAATGGCAAGTGCAAAGAGGAAAGGGTAGAGGGTACAACCTTGCCTTACTCTCGTGACAGTTTCAAACCAGTCACTGTAGCCATCTACCGTCCTGACTCCGCACTTGGAGTTTATGAAGATCTGCTCAATGGCCGACACAACTTTCTCTGGGATGCCGTAGATTTTCATGGTTTTTCACAGTGATGGTCTGTGGACACTCAAATGCTTTTGAGAAGTCAATGAAGCTGATGGCCAGGGGTACTTGGTGCTCTCCACACTTCTCGATGATCTGTCTTAGTGTAAAGATCTGTTCCGCACAGGATCGTTTCGGGCGGAAGCATGCTTGTTGTTCCCTGAGCTCATTGTCCACTACGTCGCGCAGTCGGTTGAGGATGACCTGGCAGTACACCTTCCGTGGCATCGACAGTAGAGTAACACCTCTCCAAAAGTCTGTCTGTCTATGTAGTTTTCCATCTAAAATTGAAATGAAAGCTACTCAGTATCTTCGAATATAGCTCATCAAAACTGGACATATGATTTACCTGGTTGCACCGGTTTGGAAGAGAAGAGAGAGAGAGAGAGAGAGAGAGAGAGAGAGAGAGAGAGAGAGAGAGAGAAGAGAGAGATTAACTTCACGTATGAAGTCCCATTTCTTCGTAACAGAAAAAAGAGTTTACAGCAAGGCTGAAAATTAGGTCTAGGTTATTTAAATCGAAGGAAAATTTAGAAAGAGAGGGTGTTAGTTACCGCCAATGACATTGACAAACAAAGCACAGGACAAGACACGATGCATTAGACCTCTTGGGTCTTCTTCAGGCAAAAAAAAAGAGATCACATTTAACATTTAGGACAGTACAAACAAAGAACGAAGAGTGACTCATCTGTTGTCCATGTGGTAGGGAGAATGGCCGCCAGGAAGAATGGAGTTAGAAAATGGAAGGATTTAGAAATGTTCTCCATGTGATCTAAGCAGCAACACAAGAACTGTGCTTAAAAAATATCGGTATCTTCCTTGAAATAAACACCTGTCAAAGATAAGAATGGGATTCCCCAGCGGCATCGTTATTCCTGTTTGTTTGTTTGTGTTAACTCCAGCGAATGGAAGAGGAATACAGCCGTGCCGATTGCACGTATGACCATGTTCAAATCATCTTGGAGGGAAAAGAATACATGAAAATCGACCTTTTTTCTGCTGCCTCATCTACTGCCTGTGGCATAACAATCACACTTCTCAGTTTTTCTCCATTCTAAACAGTCCATCCATCCCCACGCACACTGTTTCCATCCCCATCCTCCATCGCTCCCCTGGCGCCGACACATTCTGTCACTGCTCAAGCACCTGCTGTGACAGGTACGTAGCTATCAGCATCAAGCCACCCTGATCAGGATAAACTAAAAGACTGCTGAATCACTTCGGAGACACTGAGTAGTATGTTGTTTTGATTTCTGTACCAAGGCTCCCTACTGACGACTGCACTTGCTAATTTCTTGACTCAGAATGAGCGTCAGCCCCTGAAGGAAGGACAGTTAAGAAAGAATCAGAAGTCTCCTGAAGACAAAATATAAAAAAGTAGTGAGAAGTGTAAGATAAAGACAGCAATGGTGCAGTTTCACTTATTGGAAAGCAAAGACAGCCACGCTTCCAGCCACGCTTCCAGCCACGCTTCCAGCCACGCTTCCAGCCGTCTTGTGGACAAGATGAAAAAGTCACTCTGCAGTCAGCATTGTCGATAACTTAAGACAGCCATGTTGCAGGCAGCATTGTGGATAACTTAAGACAGCCATGTTGCAGGCAGCATTGTGGATAAGTTAAGACAGTCATGTTGCAGGCAGCATTGTGGATAAATTAAGACAGCCATGTTGCAGGCAGCATTGCGGGTACATCAGGACAGCATGCTGTAGTCAGTTTTGTGGATAAATGGACACAGTCATGCAACAGTCAGCATTAGGGACAAATCTGCAGTC
>CM065718.1:79152475-79154975 GCA_033310375.1 Conus canariensis
AAGTCCAGGGTGGGGGTGGGTGGGGGATTACAAATGAAACATCACAGCTTTTAGTGCAAAAACAGACCTATATGTAGACCTGAAGAACATCCAAAGAATTCAGACACATATTCAGAGAGAGAGAGAGAGAGAGAGAGAGGAGAGAGAGGAGAGAGAGAGAGAGACAGAGAGAGAGAGAGGAGGGGGGGGGGGCAGAGACAGAAATATTTGTCTAATGTTTAAGACAACTGGACTGAAAAAAAAATGTATTTACATTTTCTGTTGCTCAGGAAAGAGAATGAGGTAAATCACAATTATGTTCAGTATCTAAAATCATGAAAAGCTAAAACAGATATTTGTGTTGTGAACTTCTTTGTATTACAAGACTCAAGTGCCTTCTTATCTTCAAAACTGAGTTTTAAAGATTGATATCAACGACATCAACATGAAGCAATCCATGTGAAAATCGGACACGTGACAGTTAACAACATCATCAGACCATCTCGGCCACCTGCAGTAACCAGTTGCTGTTGAAAAAGGCATACAATCTCTTCACACGCCCCAAACTTAAAAAAGTCAACACCCATAGCATACGTGCCATGCATGTGATAGTATCCTACAAGATAATCTTGTATCTTCCGCTTGTGTCCGTTTACCTTAGATCCAGATCAATTTACAACAGAAATACTATATTATTAGGAACTGTGCGGCCTGTCCGTTAACACCTAGAATCTTCCTCACAGCAAAGATATGAACCGATTCCTGAAAGAGAAGAGTTTTTCTAGTCACTCTAACGCAGAACCATATTATACAAATGGGTGAATCGTCGCACTTTTATGATTAGAAAAAAAAACAAACCGAAAAGCCAAAAGAATTTACAAGGTAGCGGACCTCTAATGCCAATGGGCTAATGCGTAGGTCAGACATCTGCTAAGCTGTAGCCACGAGACCCTCTACTCTCAGCTTAGTTGTTAATTCATTTGTCCGTCAGCTTAAAATCATGCACAGTGTGGTCTCAAAACTTAGCGGATGTGGTGTAGCGTACATGGACTAGTCTGCACGCGGTGACACCTCTCTGATGAAACTGAAACTCTGTTTAAAGTTGTTTTTTTTTCAATGGCTAGGAATAATCTAAACAAAAATGACTCCCCACTCGCCCTGTTAATGTCCTACCTGTTCTTTCTATCTAGCTGTGATATTGACCATGTGGGGCTGACTATGAGCTGATCATGATGGTGACCATTATCTTGTCATGATGAAATTTAAACTACGGTTGACGAACAAAAGGAAATGAAAGAAGGTTTGCTCGAATCTACGCTTGACAAACAGACTGACGTACTATCGTTGAACAAATCTTAAAGGCCTTGGAAGGAAGATGGAAGATTTGCTCCTCTACAACTGCTTTAGAAGAAGAAGAAGGAGGAGGAGGAGGAGAGGAGGAGGAGGAGGAGGAGGAGGAGGAGGAGGAGGAAAAGCGACACAATCACTTCTATTCAACTCATTACTGAAACAGCGACACAGATCCTAGGACGAAGGCGACATAAATCTAGGCCATGAATGAGAAGCAATATTGTGGGGACTTAGTGGCACTACAAAGAGCTTGAAACCACAGAGAAGATTAAGCTTGGCATTGCGCCCTACGCAGAGACTCAGAAATGTAATGAAGAATGCAGAGGAGAGCCGCAGAGAAGATTAAGCTTGGCATTGCGCCCTACGCAGAGACTCAGAAATGTAATGAAGAATGCAAAGGAGAGCCGCAGAGAAGATTAAGCTTGGCATTGCGCCATACGCAGAGACTCAGAAATGTAATGAAGAATGCAAAGGAGAGCCGCAGAGAAGATTAAGCTTGGCATTGCGCCCTACGCAGAGACTCAGAAATGTAATGAAGAATGCAAAGGAGAGCCGCAGAGAAGATTAAGCTTGGCATTGCGCCCTACGCAGAGACTCAGAAATGTAATGAAGAATGCAAAGGAGAGCCGAATCAATAGTGGTGTGATGGCATCGACAAAGAACTTGATAACAAAGACAATAGTGGTGTGATGGCATCGACAAAGAACTTGATAACAAAGACACAAACAAGCACAGACGGTAAAAGAGCTGGTCAAACAGAAGCAAAATAAAGTCAGTTCCTTCCAGGTCGAATGATGACTGTCTCACGCATTGTGCTAAACTTGATAAAATACAACAAAGGAGATCCAGTTGTGCTGCCATTGTAAGCTTTATTAGATAAGGGTGACTTTCAGGTATTCCATGAAGTAGTTGTAACAGCAGTGACGTCGCTTAAATGTGGTAAACAGGCAGAGATGGACACTGATGAACTCTTTAAACATGTCATGGGCAACGACATCTGACATACTGATCAATGGCCAGCGCCATGGTCTTGATAATCAATTATAGCCTTTCCCCAAAAAAGAAAAAAGAAAAAAAGAAAACCTGTAGTACTGGCAAACTACCATGCTATCAGCTTAGCTCTGCGACACCAGCATCATTATTGAAGAAAAAGCTGGACTCTGCATGGACA
>CM065718.1:79157475-79167688 GCA_033310375.1 Conus canariensis
CGTGCAAAACAAAAAATGGGTGATATAGAGTATAGAAACTTACATTCTCTCCTAGCTAAGCAAAGCACCTCAATCAACTCGGTCAAGCGATCACATAGGGTCGTTTGACCTAGGCCAAGTGATCACACAGGGTCGCTTGACCTAGTTTACTGCTGAGCTTTTGTAGGTCAAGTGATCACATAGGGTCGTTTGACCTAGGCCAAGTGATCACACAGGGTCGCTTGACCTAGTTTACTGCTGAGCTTTGTAGGTCAAGCGATCACACAGGGCTGTTTGACCCAGTTTACTACCAACAGGATCACTATTTACCCTTTCTCTCTTCTGATTCTTGCGCAAACAAGAAGAATGGCTTGCTTAATTTTTTAAATTGGTGTTTATAATCTGGTTTAAAAAATGAAGCCCGGAGTAGTTGCAGAGCTTATTGATATATTTAGAGATTGGGAGTTGCAGGAAAGGAGCTGGGGGGTTGATAGAGAAGAGTTTGAAGAATTAATTACGGAGCTTTTTGAGCGCGTAGATATGCGGGAAAGCGTAAGGAACGCCATCAGTAAACTACCGCATTCTTGGCCCCATCAGTTATAAAGTTGTTTGCTATTTTAATTGATCAAATAGCTCCTGAAGATTTTAATCTGACCGCTTCTACTAACCCTGAAGGAGTAACTGTTACCTTTAAACCTAAACAGTTTTTAAGATTAGTAAAAGACTATGAATAATAAATAACAGCTGAATTTACAATTATTTTTTTATTGCTTTTAAAAAGAGTTTAAAAATGGATTGCGACGAGCTATTAAAGTGTGAGGAGGCAGCAGACCTCTGTCATAAAGAAAGATTATACTCTCTGGCTGCATGTGGGAAAACCAGGCAGTATTTAGGCATTGAACTAAGTACCGAACAGATTCAGCAATTGTCTACATCAGACGTTGAGAAGTATTACGCCAGGTACGAAGCACAGTTAGGATAAAAAATGGTTAGATCGGTGGGACAGACAATGATTAGTTTATATGCTAAGTTAGTAGGCAAGATAGCGCCGATTGATTCAGAAGAAGATTTAAAATATGACTTAACACAAGATCCGGTTTTAACCAAGTCCCTAGAATCTCTTGCATGTGACATGTATTATAGATTTGGGACGTTGCTATGTCCATTTATCATGGGATTAATTACTTTTAATCACATTAATTTTAATCATATTAATTTTAATCAGACTAAAAAAAATGAGCGAGCAGGAGAAGACTCCACAGGAGCAGAATGCCCCACAAGTGGATTTACAGGCGAGTGCCCCACAAGTGAATCCACAACTGAGTGTCCCGCAGGTGAGTAGTGTTACTAAGTCTAAAAGTGCTGGGCGTGTTGAGGCCGGTCGTAAACTAGCTGAATGGAACAGACTGCAAAAAGCAAACCAAGCAGCAAAACAAAAATTATTAGATAGTAATACAACATCAGCACCAGCACCGCCACCGCCACCAACAACAACACAATCAAACTGTAAGATGTATTATTATGTGCTGGGGGGCATTGTTGTTGGTGGAGGGCTTTTAGCATACAAGCGCCTAAAGCCATACTTAGCAACAAAGTCACAAATCCCCACAAAAACAGTAAAAGAACCAGCTTCTGCAAAAAAAGTACAACCTCCTGCTGTAGACCCATTTTTAATAAATTAGTTTTTTTAAATGAGTTGTTAAGTACTGGCTAAGTACAAGCTAAGTACTGGTTAGGTCAGTTAAGTGCAAGTTAAGTGCAAGTTAAGTGCAGGTCATGTTAAGTACTAGTTAAGATCTTAAATTAAGTACTAGTTAAGATCTTAAGTTAAGTACTAGTTAAGATCTTAAGTTAAGTACTAGTTAAGATCTTAAGTTAAGTACTAGTTAAGATCTTAAGTTAAGTCGGACAAGTCAGTTCTCCGGGGGCCTATTGCGTATGAAAACTCAGGATTAACGTAAGTTCGCTTGTTATTGTTAGAAACTAGTGACTTCTTATTAACAGCAGTTGTGTTTACTTGATGAAGAGTAGAGCGCAGATTAACATTTGTGTGATAAAATACTTCGCGTTCAAAGAGAGCCTGCTTGTAGTTGTTGTGGCTTATTTCTTTTTTTACAACTTCTTTATCTATGCCCTTAGCTTTCTTTGTTACAGAAGTCTGGGTAGCAACGCTATACATCTTCGACCGCAGGCCAACATATTCTTGTATTACTGTCCCATTAAATTCATCCTTCATCTTTCCAATCACTTTCTTGTTCACGGTTGAGTGTAAAGGCGAATCTTTTGGGTAGTCGCATGTGTCGTACCATCCGTCAGCTCCTTTGGCCACTTCTATTTCCATGTCTTTGTAAAAGTCTTCTGTGGGGATGTCCAGAATAAAACTATCAGTGTCTGTGTAAAGGACATTTGATTCTGGGTATAGCGGCTTAAAGTAGTCGTATAGAAATTCAAGCATTAACAGCTTAGACAACTCTAGCACGGCAAATCCGATAAACACCGGCTTGTCCGACTTCACACTCAGTTTCTACATCATAATGCCAACCAGGCTGTCGCTAAATATTCTAAAGTCTTGATAGTTAGGTTTAGAGGCCAGCTTAATTGCTTGTTTTTTGTTTGTAACTAATCTTACATCTTTACGATTGTGTACGTTCTCCACGGTTTTGCCAAAACAACTGTTGTTCATCAACTTAAAAAAGTCTTTTTCTGAGGCATCAGTGGCCTTAGTTCTAAGATCGGTGTTCTTCATGATGTATGGTCTCATGAAAGGCCCTTGGTCATAGGTAATTATTCTGTGAACGGCGGTAAGTTTCAACCCGTGCCTTAAGTAAAACTGTAACAGCCTGTAATGACAGA
Organism: Conus canariensis; assembly: GCA_033310375.1. Taxonomy (NCBI): domain Eukaryota; kingdom Metazoa; phylum Mollusca; class Gastropoda; order Neogastropoda; family Conidae; genus Conus; species Conus canariensis. The sequence continues at coordinate 79,160,308 of CM065718.1, forward strand.
CATATTTAGTTTTGTTAAAGAGGTTAGGCACGAGTTTGGGCGGCTCGGTGGGACTCATCTTTAATCTTTCTGCGGCTAAGGGGAAATCATTATGGAGGTCATGCAACTCTGCGGGATAATCTAAGTCTACTTCTAAGATTAGTCCTATTGGATTATCGGGCGTAAGCTGTGATAGTATGCCCAACACGGCAGTAACCTCATGGGGTCCGTTTATCATTTTAAAGTTTCTTAATGGCAGTGCCTGGCTCATGGCCCATCCATACAGATTGTTGGCGTCTAAGTACATCAGATAGTTGGATGGTTTAGTTGGATCATAGTCGTCTAGATACTTGTTGTTGGCTCTGCGGTAAGGATGACAGGCCATGCTAATGCCTCCTCTCAGCCCGCCCTCAATCATCTGGAGTGTATCTAGATCAGATATTAAGTCAATCTCGGCGTTTGTAGACTTCAAGAATGCATCCCAAGACAACCCCGGGGCAGAGATGTACTGTGATGAATCCAGGCCGTAATGTTTCATGCAAGTGGATCTGTAATTCTGAAAGACGTCTGCCAATAAACACACGTCGGCCAATAAATATTGATCGTGATAATCGCCCATCGTTTTGCAGTGTAATTCTGTCCAGGCTTTCTGCGCGCATTCATAGTCGGCGTTAGATATGCCTCCACCTCTAAGACGACTGTAAAAGTCTTCCTTTGCTGGCAGCGCTGGCTCATCAAACTTATCCCACGAGTCCATGTATTCATAAGGATAGACGCCTTTACGAACTAAAGATGGGTCGAAATATTTTTTAGTGATTGGACAGTCTTGCAGAGATTCTGCTAGTTTGCTTAAACTTCCCATCAGATGCTGGGCAGAGTCATAAAAGGATAAACAGTCAATAGTAAAGGTCATGTACTTTTCTGATGACTGTGCAATACAGCTAACCCTCTTACATTCAGAAGTTACTGCTTGCATGATAAAGTGAGAATCATAGCCCCGCAAGTTATGAAAGAAGATTGGCAGTTTCCATGTCTTGGGGTCAACCTTAAGTTGAAGATTGCAGCTATTATGCGCTGCCCCTCTGAATTTGCCAGTAATGTGATCATGGTCCCTTACAGCATCGCCTGATAATTCTCTGTTGCATATCCAGCAGTGGGTGGATGATTCGTAGCGCCTTTGGTCTTCGAGGGTCATCTTAATGCCTGAAAGGTTCAGCCGATTGGAAAATTGATTGCGAAGATGTTTCATCTGCTTCAAAAATCGATTAGCTGCGTCGGGACCTCTGTAAATCTCCGGCTGTGTGTGTCCACCGTCTGACCTAACAACGACAAAAGCATAAGAACATATCTGATGGCGGGACAATAAGGTTGTTTTTTGTTGTGTCCGTTCTTGAGGGCCGTAGTACTGTGACAAGATTGCTTCAAAGTCAGCATAGACTACGTATGGGCTCATTTGCATTTTTCGTACATTCTTAAACCTGACTCTAGACCCGGGCGGGGGCGCAATAATTTCGGTTTTACAGTCTTCAAAACTTTTACAATGTTTCTTATGTTTGTCAGCTGCCTGTATAGATGGAATTCTAACCAAACACCTTCTACAAAGCCCCTGTTTAGCAGGATCCTTTGTGGTATACGCCAGAAGTCTGCTCATTGTTCTAATTAATACATAGTGACTCTTGGAACCGTCTGTAAACAGAATCAAGTCTACATGATCGTCAAGTGATTCGCCTAAAGGGGGAGCTTCGGGAGAGACCCTTAGAGGGGCTAGATTGTCTACTGAATTCCATGTGTATACGCTTACAGTTATAGGCTTGTTTTGCTCTTCAAACTGAGATATACTTTCTATGCTTACTGGAAAGGTTATGTTATTTAAGTTCAGCTCATTTATATACTGCCTATAATTAGAAACTCTGTCTGGGTGCTTTTTAACAGGGTGTAAGTGCGCCAAAACACACCACATGAAACATAAGTTGTCTGAATTATGTATGTTTAGGACTGCTCGTTTAAGAACTAACTCTCTCGGGAGAGGGATGTAAGAATCGCCGACTATATGATAGTATTTGGTTTGTCTTAATTTGATTTCGAGGACTGTTCCTTTAGACCAACCGGAGCCGCGCAGTTTCGCTTCTTCAATCGCATGGTTAAACTGTGTAAGCATGTAATCAGCCCAGTCAGGTGTAAAGTTGCGATAGCTGATTACTTTTTTCTGTCTAGTTGAAACCCAGACTTGCATACTACTATCATCAGGGGTTATATATTCAATCTTAATGGCCAACAACACTTTTACTTGCAGGTTAATTTGAAGAGACTCTGGGATTTTAGAAATAGCATGTGTTACGCTTTTTTGAACGTTTGTGGGGTTAATAATGTCCATGTCTAATTCAATGAACATATCGCTTAATTGTTCATTGCCGTCAAATATCTCCTCCCACATATATAGTTTTTCAACCTCGGATTTACTTGTGGGGTTCATTTTTATCCCACAATATTTACGTAAATTTAAAAAAATAAAAGTAAGTAAAAGTAAGTAAACGCGTTTTTATTCTTCACCCAGGCGTTGCAATACTTCAAGACACCCTAATCTTACAAGAACGCATGCCAATACTTTAGCTTTTTCTGAATCACTACAGTCAATGTTTAACTCTTTGATTGCTTTGTCAAATAGTTCACTATGATTTTTTCTTAAATTGTTTACATCATTCTCAAACCCAGATTTACTAAAATCAATGTTTAACACTTTCATCGTTTCGTCAAATAGTTCATTACAATTTTCTATTAAAATCTTTAGATCAGATTCGCTGTGTTTGGCCGTCATTTTTAAATCTAAAATTAAATAAATAAAAAAATAAAACCATGAGTATAACGCTGGTTAATTATGCAGTGCCTATTGTTGGTGTTATAGTTTACTCAACCCTAGCAAAATGTTTGTTAAGAATAAAACCACCCAACATAGGAAAGATAGAAGATTCGCCGAAACTAGTTACAACCTTATTTTTAGCTCTAGCAACAAAAGATTATCTGATTAAAAAGCACATAGACAGTCTTTCATATTATGATTATTTTAATTATTTTTTTAGTTAATAAAAAATATGAGCACTGCAAAGATCATCAATACGATTTACCACTCTGCTGTAATCGGCGGCCTTAGTATAGGATATAGCATGTTAGCAAAAAACATGTTTAAAATGAGGCCAGCTGATCTAGGAAGGTTAGACATTGAGGATGTTGTTAAGGTTATAGCTGTAATAACGGCGGGGATTGCCTCAAAAGACTTTCTTGTTGCACAGGGGATTATCCCAGAAAACATTAATGCATAGAAAGATTAATGCATAGAAAGATTAATGCATTTAGGCAGATTGATTTATAAAAAAAGATTCATTCATTTATAAAAAAGATGTCTGGAATAGTTCTGATGGTGGGTGGGGCTATTGTTAATGCATTGGCTTTCTCTGGCAGCAATTATATGTTTAGTAAATTGCGGTCTGATGAAGAAAGAGAACGCCATAACAAAGCAATGGAAGATTTAGCTAAGGCAAGAGACGCTTACGAGAAAAGGAGAATTGCTCACTTAGACTTTATTAATAAAAAGTTAAGAGAACAGGGGCATGCAGAGCACACATTTACAGACGTTGATGAAGCAATGAATGAATATTACTTAGTGACAGGAAAGAAGTTTCTAACATCGGCACCGCCAGAGCTGTCCGACTTTTATGAACCATCTGAGGATCAGAAAATGGTAGAAATAGGCTTTATTATAGGCGCTATGGGAGCAATCTTTCTTCTTGCGTATTCAATCTAAAAACATAGTTAAAAATGTAATAAAAACGGTCTCTTATGGACGATACAAAGTACAAAATATATTATTCTCCTGGAGGGTATTGGAAAGGAAAGGCCGCTATTGATAAACTGAGTAAAGCCGCTAGGGTGTCTGAATCAGAAGCAAAAGACTGGCTTTCAAAACAAGCGATCTGGCAAATATATCTGCCTGCCCCAAAAAGAATAATAAGGCCTCGATTTGTTAACTCAGTTCCTAATGACACCCACCAGATGGACTTGTTGTACCTTCCACATGACAAAGTTAGAAGAAAAAAGTTTAAGTATGCTCTGACTGTTGTTGACATGGCTTCAAGGTATAAAGATGCTGAGCCTTTAACGGATAAAAGCTCAACTGCTGTGGCTGTGGCTTTACAACAAATATACATGCGAGGTCCATTAAAGTATCCTAGGTTGATCCAGGTTGAAGATGGGAAAGAGTTTAAAGGAGCTGTAAACCAGTTGTTTTTAAGACATCGGGTTACAGTTAAGAGGGGGATCCCAGGCAACCATCGCTCCCAGGCCCTAGTAGAAAACTTTAATAAGAATCTAGCTGAGCGTCTGTTTATCTATCAATATCATAGAGATCTTATGGACAGGACGCGCAACACAGAATGGGTTAGGAGATTGCCAGCAGTCTTACGCGCCATGAACAATGAAGAATTTAAAGCAACGGGTCTTAAGCCAGTGAACGCGATCAAATTAAAAAAAATTAGCATTACTGAAGACATTCAAGGTAATCAAAAACTCTTACCTTTTGGACTAAAAGTAAGATACTTGTATGCGCCTGGAGAGGCAGAGGGCGATGTTAGAATTAGAGCCACAGACCCCATATGGAGCGTAGACGTATATGAAGTTGAAAGAATTATGAAAACAGCCCCTCCCGTGTATTATTTAAGAGAGACTCTTTCTTCTAGCGGTGCTACTACGTCTAAAAAGCCCGTCCCTAAAAGATCGTTTGTTCGCGAAGAGTTGCAAGTTGTCCCGCCAAACACAGTGCCGATTAGTTAAAAAAAAAAAAGTATTTATTTTTTGTTAAACTTATGATTTATTTATTTATTTATTTTTTTAGTTCACATCTTATTTTTTTAGTTCACATCTTATTTTTTTAGTCTATTTTTGGGTTTAACTGATTGTTTGCTTGCTTTTCAATGTTCTGTTTGATTGTCTCAGCGTCTACTTGTTGCGAAGTAAAAGCCTTTCTCCACTTCTTTTGAAGTTCAGTTTTTTGTCGCCTGTAATCCTCACCATCAGCCATAAGATGCTCAAATTCTTCAGCTGTAATGTTTTCATCCTGCAATGCTTTGCTTATTCTCAGTCTTAATGAACAAAGTTTTGCTGATGCTAGGGCCACAATGGCAGTGTGCTTTTGTAGTTTAGGCGTTAATTTTTTTTAAAACAGCACGCACAATCATAGACATAGCACCTAAACCCAAACCAATGCTCCCTAATGCTAAAGAGGCTGGCGCTCTGGCCCCAGTAGCTAAAAGAGCAACGCCGGACCCAGCACTTACGCTCGCTACAGCTGATGAGCCTGTGATTATATAAGAAAGAGTATTTAAAACTTTAGCATATTTCTTTCTAGTAACCCTATACTTATTCAAGTCACTTTCTATTTCTTCTTGAAGTTCAGTTATTTGCTCTAACCTAAACTTTTGAGCCTGATCATCCATTTTTAATTAAGATTAATTTTTTAATTAAGATTAACTTGTACATATTTTCTTATTAACCCTTCTGGCAGCACTTCATCAACAGAGTAAAACGCAATAAAATCAACATACTTAATGAAAATAAAATCGAGTACTGTTAGTTTGTCTTTGTCAACCATCACAGTGACTTTGTCAGATGATACAGAAGTGTTTATTTCATCCCCGTTTTTAGTAATAGCAATAACAAGCCTGAGAGGCCCGTCCAAGTTTTCAGACTTTATTTGTACACCTCTGATTAACGTATGCTCTGGCAAACTAGGATCAGACTCCCTTGGAGTAATAAATAAGCGAAAAAGCATCGTCATTTTTCTAGGCAGTGATTCTAGTTTTGGGTTAAACTCTAAGCCGACGGTGTCGCCCCCCCACTTCAGCTAAGGACTTCTTTCTCCGCAGCATATATACAGAGCCCTGCCTGGTTATTTCAATCTGCTTTTTCTGTTGTGTTCCTGGGACTAGGCTAGCAAGAAGGCGTCCTTCATTCAAAGCTTTTCTAAAATTGTATTTCTTATCAAAGTATACATGGGGGCTTCGTAGTTCAAACTTTAAATCCCAGTTAATGTCAGGAAGCAACGCCCAAGCATTCTCTCGTTTATGAAGTTTGTATTCGTGTTTGCCAAAATCGTTTGCCCTTAGATTTCTTATCTCTTCCAGGGTAGGATATTGCTGTCGTTTTTTATCTTCAATTTCTATTCGTTTGTAAACACCATCGTCGGTGTACTCAAATCCATAAACATTTCCTGTCACTCCTATTAGATCAAAGTCAGTTGTATCTGCTAGATCTTTTAGCTCTACTGCAACGCATTTAGGAGCTAACTCTGCTTTTGATTCAGGTCCTCGAGACATTCTTTTTAATATAAACAATTTATTATAAACAAATTGTTATAAACAATCTGTAATGAGCAATCTATAATGAGCAATCTGTAATGAGCAATCTGTAATAAATAATCTATAGTAAATAATCTATAGTAAATAATCTATAGTAAGCAATCTATAATAAGCAAACGTATTGAACTGGTGGGTCAGTCCGTAAGCATAGTTTAGCGTGCTTAGATTTTTCTAGCTGCTCTTTTATTTTTTTTTAGTTCATCCCTGTCCCTGATTATATAGTTTTCACTTAAACATTCTTCAAAACTGTCCCTGTCCTTAGTATAGAATAAGATGACTGATTTTAACTGCGATCTAAAGTCTTTTAAGACAGCATTGTATTTTTGAGTTAAGAGCCAAACAGAAACTAATGCGTGTCTTCCGCTAAAGGCTAGCTTACACAGAGTCCTTCTTTTTTTTACAATGTCTTGTTCGGCTGAACAGTCATCAATAATAAACAGCGTTTCGGCTCCCTCAAATAGCCTATAGTAATGTTCTAAACAGTCGCTTAGCTTGTCAGTAGGATCAACTAAAAATATATTCTCGTCTGTCCAAACAAACTGCCTTTCTTTGTAAGACTTGTTGTGCTTAATGGTTGTGCAGAATATAACAATGTACTCGTAATGAAACCTGTAGACTGTTTGTAACAAATCAAGCACGAAGACAGTTTTCCCACATCCAGTAATCCCCCAAAATAAGCGAACAGTGCGGGTCTTTGGGCAAAAAGTTCAAACTATCCATCTGTTTTAATAGGCTATTTCTTTCAGTCTATTTTCTTCAATGTTCAGCTGGGCGTCATAAACCACAAAAACGTGCATTTGTATCTGGCCATTCTCCTCCTCTTCCTTATTAATCTGTATGAGTATGCCATCTGACCCTACCGTTCTTCCACTCCCGTGCAGTCTGTTGTCATACGTGGATCTAAAATCCAGCCATAGTCCATATTTGTCTGTTAGATAATCTTCGAGTCTTACATCGTGAAGGTGAAGTTTTTTACACACATGATCGGCTGTGGG
>CM065718.1:79167788-79172788 GCA_033310375.1 Conus canariensis
TAAATAATCTATAGTAAATAATCTATAGTAAATAATCTATAGTAAGCAATCTATAATAAGCAAACGTATTGAACTGGTGGGTCAGTCCGTAAGCATAGTTTAGCGTGCTTAGATTTTTCTAGCTGCTCTTTTATTTTTTTTTAGTTCATCCCTGTCCCTGATTATATAGTTTTCACTTAAACATTCTTCAAAACTGTCCCTGTCCTTAGTATAGAATAAGATGACTGATTTTAACTGCGATCTAAAGTCTTTTAAGACAGCATTGTATTTTTGAGTTAAGAGCCAAACAGAAACTAATGCGTGTCTTCCGCTAAAGGCTAGCTTACACAGAGTCCTTCTTTTTTTTACAATGTCTTGTTCGGCTGAACAGTCATCAATAATAAACAGCGTTTCGGCTCCCTCAAATAGCCTATAGTAATGTTCTAAACAGTCGCTTAGCTTGTCAGTAGGATCAACTAAAAATATATTCTCGTCTGTCCAAACAAACTGCCTTTCTTTGTAAGACTTGTTGTGCTTAATGGTTGTGCAGAATATAACAATGTACTCGTAATGAAACCTGTAGACTGTTTGTAACAAATCAAGCACGAAGACAGTTTTCCCACATCCAGTAATCCCACAAATAAGCGAACAGTGCGGGTCTTTGGGCAAAAAGTTCAAACTATCCATCTGTTTTAATAGGCTATTTCTTTCAGTCTATTTTCTTCAATGTTCAGCTGGGCGTCATAAACCACAAAAACGTGCATTTGTATCTGGCCATTCTCCTCCTCTTCCTTATTAATCTGTATGAGTATGCCATCTGACCCTACCGTTCTTCCACTCCCGTGCAGTCTGTTGTCATACGTGGATCTAAAATCCAGCCATAGTCCATATTTGTCTGTTAGATAATCTTCGAGTCTTACATCGTGAAGGTGAAGTTTTTTACACACATGATCGGCTGTGGGGCTTGTCTGTCTGCCTCCAGCAAACAGTTTTCTTATTTCATCAAAGTGTTGGTCGGGTAAAAGTCCAGCTGAATACAACTGAAAAGGCTTGCCATCTACTGTGCAAGACAGTTGCTCAATTTTTGGGTTGTAAAACACCTCAGATTCTCTCTGAAAAGGAGCTGAGGGTTCAGTAAATAGCAAGAGAACCCCCTTTAGAGACCTTAAAGAATTGCTTATAGCTATTTCCCAGACAGTGTCTTGCTTGTTTTTAATCGCTAGACTGTGGTGTAAAACTCTTTCAAAGTAAACAACCGCCCTACTTTTATACTGGTTTAAGATTATTCTAGCCAGTTCGGGGTTAGTAACAACGTCAAAATTAAGAGAGATGTTACTAACAGTGTATTTGGCTAAGGGATCATCTGATAGAATAACAGACCCGCTGTCATTGAATGACAGTTCGTAAGTAAGTTTGTCTCTTAGTGCGCCTTGGTAATATGGCTGATGGGTTTTTAACAGTTCAAAATCTAGAGGGATGCAAAATCTGTTCTTAAATGCTCGCGCTATTGCCTGATCTCCCTCGTCTTCCTTTGCATCTGCAGCATTAAGCCTGTGCTTAAGACCATTTGAGCTCTGGATTCCCTGAAAGATTTTGTCTTTTCTTTCTGTTCTGGGCAGCCACAGGTCCGAATAGAGATTAAAAATGTCTGCGCTACTCAGTGAGAAGACTTCTCTACCCTCCAGTTTAATTACCATATTTTTAATGATGGCCCTGCCCAGGTTAGCAACGACAGTAGCATTAGGATCCGTCGACTCAATATCTATTTTGAATGACAGCCTGGCAGTGCCTGGCATTATAAGATCGTCAGGCCCAAGGTCACTAAATCTTACTGTTAACATTTCATTAGGCTCAATTGTTGATGGATTATTTACAACCCGCACAGTCTGTCTTATGCCTTTTATGCCGTGGGGCTCTTTCGCTTTTCTGAATGGATCGAGGTCGCAGCCGTATGGGTTCATTTTTTATAAAACAAAAAATAATAAATATATAAATATGGCTGATGAAGATTTTGACGCGGTTGATCCTATTGAAGAAGAAGATGAAGAAAGAGAGCCGAGTCCTTCATTGCAAGAAGAACTTGAAGGAGCAGGATTAAGCCAAATACGATTGTTAGATAGAATTGAATCGTTATATGGCAGTATAGGGCGAGAGCAGCCAGAAGCGCTTAATGTTTCTAATTTTTTAACAGATGAAAATAATCATTTGTTTGTAAGAACTAGTAAAGGAAAGCTTGTACGGCTTACTACAAAACCAGACCCAACCCAGTTTTTAAGCGGGAGCACAATTCTTAGAGAGCTCCCTATTTCTGACCAAAGGCAGTTAAACTTTATTGGCAATCTAAGGCCTGAGGCTGTTAGCGCTTTACAGAACTTTGGGCAAAGGCTGCCAACACGATCTGAAATGCAAAACATACCTCTTCAAGAATTAAATCGAACAGCAGATGAACTAATAGCAGAAATTGAGACGAGTTTTAATGAGGAGACACAATTAAAAACAACTGATGATTCTCCATTGCCTATGCGTGAAATCATGGGTCTTAATACTGCTCTAAAGACTATAAGGGGTGAACTAACAAACAATTTGGCAAAACTTGGTGAGCTAGATAGAGAGATAGAAGAAGAAAGAAATAAACTGGCTGATGCAGATGATAACAATTTAGAGCCGGAAGAAAAGGCTAAAATACAGGCGAAAATACAGGATTTAATGCTAGAAAGAGCGGCCAGGTTAGAAGCGCTGTCTACTAACAGAGAAAAAATAGCGTCTCAAACAAACAGAATCAGAGAAACTATAAACAGACTCCTTCATGAAAATACTACGTTAGCAGAAAGAATAAGAATTCTATTCAGAGAGCAGGGAATTACAATAGTTAGTATATTGACGGCTGTTGGGTTTGCTATCTCTACACTGGTTTATGCATTAACTGGCGGTGCGCCAACAGGGTCAGTAGCGCCTCCAACGCCTCAGGCTGGTAAAAGCTGGATTAGAAAACAATTGCACCATCTGGCAAACCTATTAAAGAAGTTAGCTGTCAAAGCGCTTGATGCTCTGCCTGGCATAATAGGCAGTGTTGTTAGTTGGGTTTTGTCTACCATAGGCAAAGTGGCTGGTTATATGGCCGACCATCTGTGGACGTTAGGGGTGCTGGCTGCTGGTTTAATTTTTAGTGAAATAAAGTATGGCTAATCCAGTAAAAGTTAAAAACACAACAAGGGCTGTCTTTTCGCTAGTGTGTCTGTCGGGGTGAGGTACATAAACGGGCGGGGGGTCGCTTTCTGGGCTGCTTATAACTGGTGGCGGTGGGTCGCTTTCTGGCTGTGGGCTGCTTATAACTGGTGGGGGTCGCTTTCTGCAGGTTCTGGGCTAGATACTTTTTTTAAAATGGCTGGTGCGGGCCTTGTGTTTAAGCCTTGATTGTGTCCTAAGTTTTGGTCGTCTCCGGCTATGAGAATTTCATTATTATAATTCTGTATCATGCCAATCTGCAGTCTAAGGTCAGAAGGCAGCATGTATAATCCATGACCCACAACAAAGTCAACCTTTGACCTAGCATGTGCAAGAACGTTTTGGTACCTTTGTATGCTGGAAGGCAAATCAACAGCAGAGTTAATAGCATCTTCTAAATTGGCTAGAAATTGTTTCTGGCGTCAAAGCCTGTAGATTGATCTACTATGCTAGACTTGGTCTGTGCTTGTGCTCCTAATAAACACCAAACGTACGTTCGTATGGAGTCATTGAACCTTTGCACTCCTGGCATTGTTAGGCCTTTACTTTCATCTAAGATAAATGTTGCCCAAGCATTGGGGTGTTTTTGTTCTATTGATCCCAATCTAACTTGGGAGTTTGACTTAAAAGAGGTGTGGCCGGGCCAGTAGTTAAAATTATATTCTCTACGCTGACCCCACAAATACAATGTGCCTAACCCGTGATTGCGGTCTAACTTTTGTCTAAAGTTATTTGAAGGGTTAATGTTAAATTCGTTGCAGATTCTTTCATATGCAGTATTGTCCATTGGGCTGAGAAATGGATTAAACGCGTTGTCATTGGGGAGGCGTACTTGTAGTTCAGTTAGTATGCGCCTATACTGATAATAAACATGAAAGTTATATACTGACCTTACTAAGAGGTTGGGGTGGTTTAAATGGTTTGTATATGAAACACCGCAGCCAGTGGTTGAGCAGTAAATGGCAAAATTTAACTGATTCTGGTAAAAAGCCATGGGATGAGTTGACCATGCTGATGGCACTCTATCACTCTTTATTGGAGGATTTAAATATCTAGTTAGTGGGTTTACAAGTTTGACTAGAAAGCCATATGATTCATCCACTGCGATGGTTAGGCTACTAAAGTCCAAAGATTTGGGCTCATAAACCCCCCTACAACGTAAGTAGCACTTTCATTATATTTAAAAGGTTCCATTTTTAAATAGATTTTTTTTAAAAGGATTTAAAAAGGATGTTCCTTTATATAACTAAACAAAACACAAGTGTGTTCTTAAAGTATCCAATTAACAATAGGCGCGGTAATAGTCGGGTTGCTCTTAGAAAAATCGGTTTTAAAGTTAAGTGGTTTAATATATCTGAAGAAGCTCAGAATAACTGGATTAATATTAGTAATGAAGAGGGCAATCAAATAACTCATGAAAAAATACCAGAAGGCTATTACAGCTTTTGTTCTTTAAAAGAAGTATTTATCGAATTAGGCATATTGCTAAAAATTAACGAAGCAAACCTCAGAATTACAATGCATTTTCCACTAGAAGAAAAAAGAGAATACACTTTTCCTAAAGGCCTTGCGCGAATCTTGGGTTTCCACAGTACTAGCAGATCTTATAAATTTAGTACAAGAGAAAACATCTATCAGTTTGAAGGTAATGAACCATGTGATTTTCTCGTTAACCCGATGTTGTATGTCCATTTACGGGAGTTAAAAACAAGTACTAATTTATTTGATGGCAATCCATCTACAGTTCTAGGAGTACTGCCATCAATTAAGGCGGGGTTTTGCGATTATCAGTTAAG
>CM065718.1:79180288-79185288 GCA_033310375.1 Conus canariensis
AAATGACTAGATCGGTTGGTATGCCAAAATGTTAACAGACAGGCGTGTGGTGCTGGACGCTGGTTTCCTGAGGGTGTGTCCAATCCAGCCCCACTTCCTTCGCAGTATCTGCTTGGCCACTGGTTCCTGTCCCGCTCGCTCCCACAGATCCTTGTTTCGGATCTTCTCCTGCCATCGGATTTGTAGATGCGCCTCAGACAGGTGTTGAAGAATGTCTGAATCTTTTGTTGCATCGTCTGTGTTGTCCGCCATGTCTCGCATCCGCAGAACTGACTTCACATTGGAGAATGTCACTATGCTGAGAGACATATGACCAGGTTTGGCAGCGTGTCAGTATGCCAACAGGCAGATTTCAAGATCAGGTAGCATATCAATTGCTAACAGAGAAACGTGTACGCTAAGTAACACGTCAACATCCCCACAGTCAAATGATCAAGTTCAGCAGCATGACAGTGCGCTGACAGACAACGGACTAGATCATGGAGCATATTAACATGCTATGGAAGTCCCCCTTTTGCCAATCTCTCCCGCTTTCCTTTGCCACCAATCCCTTCCCTTCGTCTCCCATCCCCTTTGCCATCCTTGTCCGTCCTCTTATATGGAAGATGTTTATTGATTTCCTTGGTGGCAGTGGTAATACTGAATATAGGAATAGCTTATAGACACGTCCCAGATGTATACATTAACCAGCCTGAAGCAAGGGAAAGGTATGTATGTTTCGGGCAAGTGGTTCTATATGCTATTCGTAAAGTTTGACGTGTCTGATTATGCCCTGTCTTTACCATTCTGTGGTAAGCTGTTCCAGTAAGAAGTTCATTTTTTATAGTGTTACTTGGATTGAAACTGACAACCTGGCATGCACATGTCTACAGCTTTTGAGAAAATAGCATAATCAAAAGAGGGGAAGAAAACAACCATTCATAATGTCAAAAGCAGGGACGATTTCCTTTCTTATCCCTGTCCATACGCGCATGTGTTTTAAACGCTGTTGGGGTATGCGTTGCAGTAAACTGTTGACTGTGTCATGATGTAAGACACTACAGATTGTCTACCCAGGTCCCCATTCATCACTCTACCCTCGTACTACGTCGATCGCTGTGATCTCATTTTACACGTGTGTTCGTTGTTGTGAGTCTGTCACCAAACCGCCCATAAGGACACAGAGTTCAAGGCTGTAACCTGCTCAAAACAGTTGTCTCCCAGCATGTCTGCTCACTGGAATCTTCTGCACATCGGTACCTTATTCCTATCCAGATCAGGATTTCTTTTCAATGTTGGTGCTAAGTTCATTCAGTGTCATCATCCATGTCATTGTGTCATCTGAAAACTCGTGGTTAGTTTATAATGTTTGCTGCGTGTTCTGATGAGCCCTTAAAGGGGGTGTATTGGAAACCTCGTTTGCAACATGAACTGATTTGAATTCCGTTCCTGACTGATCGGCCCCACACGTTATAACATATTCGTTGATATTGTTCTGTCGTTGATCAAGACTCCCATTCTGTTCCTTGCCTTAGGATTAAAGCAAGCTGCAGGCAGCCACCAGCATGGTCATCACACGTAATACCCTACTCTTTGATCTCTAGTGATTAATGTAGAGAGATGTAGACTTTGTTATCAACACACACACACACACACACACACACACACACACACACACACACACACACACACACACACACACACACACACACACACAACACACACTAAGTTGCTATTCTGATGGCCCTGAAGCATGTTTTAAATTCTTCCATAGAAAATTGTCCACTTTTACTGTGCAGTGACTCAAAGTCAGCTCTTTCTGCCTTACAGTCTTTAAATTCAAAAATTCGTTGTAAGACTATTACAGAAATTAATTACGTGACACATCTCCTATCGATGAAAAGAATAAATGTGACGTTCTGTTGGGTGCCCTCACATTGTGGAATCTCAACAAATGAGAAAGTTGATCAAGCTGCTCGGAGAGCAGCTCGAAATATTGAAGGCACAACTGCACTGAACATTCCGCTAGACCTATCAGAATGTTATACCTTGATTAATAAAGCATCTCTGAACAGTTTCAAAAGGTTATTGAAAGACACAGGTAGTCAATATTATCAAAATTGTATACGATCAAATCCTGACATTCACCCCAAGACGCAATTAGACAAATTCGAAAGTCCGATATCTAGAGAGGTAGTATCCTTAATTCATAGGATGCGTTTGAATTCACTTCGAACCAAATACAGCAAAAATGTTAAATGCGTATGTGGGGAAATTCTTAGTGTGAGTCACCTATTACTAGATTGTCCAAGAGCAAAGAATACAGTGCACAAGGCTGGTAGTAATATTTCACGTGATAGATCGACACCACTGACATTACCTAAAATGTTAAATAATTATGCTTTTCTTTGTTCATTATGCCCACATTTATTACGTAGTCCAGTAGGAATTTATCTTTAACTTTCAATAACCCCTCATATACAAAAAGAAACACACACACACACACACACACACACACACACACACACACACACACACACACACACACACACACACACACACTCCCTCTCTCTCTCTCTCTCTCTCTCTCTCTCTCTCTCTCTCTCTCTCTCTCTCTCACACACACACCTCTCTCTCTCTCTCTCTCTCTCTCTCTCTCTCTCTCTCTCTCTCTCTCTCTCTGTCTGTAATCACGTTAAGTGGGAAGACGTTAAATTGAAGAAAAAAACAACACACACACACACACACACACACACACACACACACACACACACACACACACACACACACACACACAAACGCACAGAGAGAGAGAGAGAGAGAGAGAGAGAGAGAGAGAGAGAGACAGAGAGAGAGAGAGAGAGAGGGGGTGGGGTGGGGGGGGTGGGGATTGAAAATCAGGCAAAGTTCAGCCAGTTCATTAATACAATAGACCATAGTCCCTAATGAAAGGTGAGGGGGAAGTGAAGATCTAAAGCACAACAATGAAAGGTGAGGGGGAAGTGAAGATTTACAGCACAACAATGAAAGGTGAGGGGGAAGTGAAGATTTAAAGCACAACAATCACGTGAAGTCATGTTATTCATCATGCTTTTTTGTGAAAGCTCTTGAGAAGTCATCTATATTTGAACCATTTGTACAAAATCATGAAACAGATTCGACTGCAGCAGATGCCAAGCGTAGGCTAACTTTAAACAGGGACTCCTGTCTTAGAATGTGGACTGAATATACTTTTCTCTTGAAGCCCTATACTGATCTGTTTTAGATATCCACAAGAATACACTCTGTCTGGTTATGACTTTGACCTTGATGGAACAATCACTGAGGTGATCATGTAGTGACCATGATGTTATGATGAACAATGAGGAACATAAAAAGACAAAAAGAGTGAAAAACATCTGCCTCAATTTCAGTCTTAACACATTTAAGAGCCTGGCATCACTGAACAATTCCAAGCAGCCAAAGGATGACAATTTGCCTCTCTACTTCTGCCCCAAAACGACACTGAAGATCTCACATACAATGTCGATTAATTGACGGCTGAAACAGCAACAGAAGTCTATAGAGTAAGCCCGTTGTAATCAAAGTGACGAATCACGAGTGGTATCTTCACGTATTATGCTAGAAGGAGCTTTACAATACACAAGAACATTGAGAAAGGAATTGAAAAAAAAAAGTACCAGGCTTACGTGCACGAGAATCTGTAAAGAAATTAGACAAAAAACGCATAGGAAATATCGAACAAAAATATGAAGAATGAGAAAACAACATTGACAAGAATAACGCAAAAAAAAACTTGTAAAACAGTAGAAGACTTGGCCACACAGAAGAAAGCCAGCACAATGTAAGAAAAAAACCCGGCAACTGTCTCACACAGGAGAAAAGACACCTCGAGGAACCAGACAGGGCATTGCTCTAAACTCCACCACAAATGAACACAGGAAACCCAGTCATACCAACACAGGGCATTGCTCTAAACTCCACCACAAATAAACACAGGAAACCCAGTCATACCAACACAGGGTATTGCTCTAAACTCCACCACAAATAAACACAGGAAGCCCAGTCATACCAACAACCATTCATCAAATGAGGGTCACTTTCAAATTCTTTTTGAAGAAGTTGTAACAGTAGTGGAGCTCTTGAAATGTGACAAGCCTTTAGACAGAGACACTGACAGTGGTCCTGGAGAACTCTTGAAATATGCCATCTGAACGAAATGGAGCACGCCAGGAGTACCTAGTGCCATGGTCTTAATCACTAATGGTCACCCTTACGTATGGAAACCTCCGGATGCACTAGAACTGCTGCGATATTAGTTTGATCAGCCTCTTCAAATTCATGCTAAAAAAAATAATATGAATAGAATATTGCCACAGGTAAACACCATTGTTATTGAAGAACAGGCCTGATTTTGCACAGGGAGACAGAACCTTTTTCCTCTGTGTCTTTGGGGAAACGAGTCAATCACTGGAGGTAGATCTACATTTTTTTTTAATTTTTGTTTTGTAAAATTCAGATCACGGTGAAGAAATCTAAAAATGGTGGAAGCTAACCAACTTCATCCAGCAACAATATTCCTAAGTATGGTACTTACAGAGGCTGCTGCTGAGGACTGTTCCCATATTTCAGGTAAAGTTAATCAGGGATGCCTTCTATCACTCACACTTTCTGATATATTCCATAAACACCACATTATTGTCGTGACAACCTTTATGAACTCTCACATCGCAATGATATCAATGATCTGCTAGGAAGTGAACGAGACCGCGTCAAGCTTGTGTAAAGACTGGATGAATCGTCGACAATTCATGGCATGGGAATTATCAGCACTGAGACAACCCCATTGACGACTAGCCAGCCACCACGTCACCATCGCTACTGCCATAACACTCTATGGACAGAAGTTAGAAATAGGTCAGTTGTTCACTCACCTGGGATTAATCATTTACAATGAGGAATATAGATTAGGAATCTCTCAAAAGCAGCAAAACAAACTGGCACCATCCTGACTGAATGGA
>CM065718.1:79190288-79192788 GCA_033310375.1 Conus canariensis
CTCTCTCTCTCTCTCTCTCTCTCTCTCTCTCTCTCTCTCTCTCTCTCTCTCTCTCTCTCTCTGTGGGGTACGGGTTAGGGAAGAGCTTGGGCTGGGATCAGAGTGGAATTGGAGCGGAGCACCACAAACAAAAGGCGAATATGAGACAGAGCTCTCTGTATTTTTGGCTTAACCGCAAGTGGAGGGTTCCCGTATGTTTGTTCATGCCACACTGGCTAAATCAACGAGACAAGTATACCTTCAGTAACTGTAGACTGTTTGTCGGTAAACCTTTTGTTGAAAGGCGATAGATTTTATGCCAAAACCCTTGGCACGCTCTCTTCTCTCTCTCTCTCTCTCTCTCTCTCTCTCTCTCTCTCTCTCTCTCTCTCTCTCTCTCTGGCATCAAACGTGTTTTGAAGGTCTGGCGGCCATTTTCAATTTGGAGACGAACAGGAAAAGCGCAGCTAAGTGGCTACATGTTCTTCTTGTCACTGTCCTAAATATTGTGTGTTTTCGCCTGAAGAAGACCCAAGAGGTCGAAATGCGTTGTGTCTAGTCCTGTACTCTTGTTTGTCTGTGTCCTTGGCGGTAACTAACCCCTCTCTTTTCAAAAATCGCGTTTTGAAGTATGTATAATGTCCGCATATCTATTGTTGTGTTTTGAAGTATGTACAATGTCCCCATATCTATTGTTGGTTGTGGAAGACAGGCATGGATCTACACCATGTTTCTTCGTCAGAAAGCCTACCTCTTAATCTACTCTATGTCTGCTCGACACCATGTTTTCCCTTCTTACCATAGCATTTGGAATCGGTCCGATTGCCGTTATGATACTGCGAACCAAAGCTGGCGGCGTCACACTAAGCTTGCTCATCAGCGCTCTTCTCCTTAGGCACTCTGTTTCTTTGCTGATGGGAAATGCAGCAAAATTCTCGATCCAAGATTTACAGTCATGTGCATACGAGACCAGGCCACTTGCATGTCATACCAAGATGCATGATTAGAAAGAACAGGACCAGCTCTTCCCTAGACTTTGGGAAGACGACTTCACCTCCTTAGCAACATACAATATCGTATATGGTCAATAACATGAATTGTAAGTTTCCTGAAATGGAATCAAGCTTAAAGGACCCCTATACTTAACACATTTGTAAAGTTAGAGCTAATGCACCGCACACACACAAAAAACAAACAAAAAAAAAACCGTAGACAAAGAATCACAAGACAAAACACGACGCATTTCGACCTCTTAAGTCTTCTTCAGGCAAGATACAAAACACTCAGGACAACGAAGGTGAACGAGCAATCACTTATCTCCATCCAATTTGGCGCAAGATGGGCGCTGAATCATACACTCTATGCTCAGTTTGCTGCACTACGTAATGGGTTTAAACATTTGCGGGATGAGGCGGAGACCTTAACGAAAGACACATAGAACCTAGCTAACAACATGTCTGACCTTTTCCTGGTAAATAGAACCTAGGTAACAACATGTCTGACCTTTTCCTGGTAAAGTGCAGTTTGTTAAGAAAACAATGTGGTTAGGATTCGGTCCAGTCATAATGATCTGATTTTCTGCAGTATACAGAGTTATCAAATTGGCCTGTGAACTATACGAAGGAAAGGAAGACACGTGGTCACTGACAAGCTAGGCATGCCACAGGTAATTGAGTGATAATGTTTGAACGGTACTGGCCGTGGTGGTAGTCTTGATAGTGTAGACGCTCATGAAAAAAAAGAAGATGCGATTGACATTTTGTGTATTAGCAGCACACAAGTAGTTGTTTGATCATAGCAGCATTGATAGCACTGGTACTAGTGGTAGTGGTGTTGATAGCGTAGATGAGGACACTAAAGATGGGATTGACAGTGGTGGTGTTGCTGTCATCATATTGACATTGTTAATGACTACAATGATGCAGGGGTGTGAGACAAAGAGATGGCAGAAGAGGGGGTGATAGTTACCAATGCAAAGTTGTGGCGCTTGCTGCTATCGTCTCGGTGTTTCCTCACACGCATCACCTGAAGTCTAACAGGGTCACATGACTCATCGCTCGGCTCGGGACAACCTCGCATCCACGGCATGAATAATTGTCCTTTCACACAACAACACACACACACACACACACACACACACACACACACACACACACACACACACACACACACACACACACTCCGTTTCTTCCAATCTCTAACGCCCCCTCCGCCTTGTTCTGTCCCCCCCCCCCTCTTACCTCCTTTATCCCCACTGTCCTATCTAGCCATCAACGACTGTCTTCTGCCCTATTTTCATTCTCTCTTATTTTGTCCAACGGGACGGTTCACACAACCCAGATTTCTAAGTTATATATGCGTAACGGATTTTTTTTTTTTTTTGGGTTTGGTTTGCTTGTTGGTTGGTTGGTCGTTTTGTTTGTTTGTTTGTTTGTTTTCATTAACAAATTTGATCCTAGGCAACACACAAGGACCCCTATACACAAGGTGCATTGTGTTTGTAAATGCATATATATGGTTC
>CM065718.1:79197788-79212788 GCA_033310375.1 Conus canariensis
TAAACATGCTGAAGGCTCATTTTGAGAAGCATTTATTATTCCCCAGTCACCCACTCAAGCACATACTGTTAGTTAGGAAGAATTATCTATTGCTGCAGACATGAATGCTTATGTCCCCGTATTTCTTCAATCTAAGATATAGAGCAAGCTTTGTCTGTAATTCTCTCTCTCTCTCTCCTCTCTCTCTCTCTCTCTCTCTCTCTTATATATATTAATATATATATTATATATATATATGCACACACACACACACACACACACACACACACACACACACACACACACACACACACCACACACATACTTATATGTATATCTATATATGTGTGTGTATCACTCTCTCTCTCTCTCTCTCTCTCCTCTTCTCTCTCTCTCTCTCGTTATAATATATATATATATATATAATATTATAATATGTGAGAATGAGAGGAGAGAGATGTGCTTGTTCAAGGCGCGCGCGCGCGCGTGTGTGTGTGTGTGTGTTGTGGTGTGTTGTTGTGTGTGTGTGTTGTGTGTGTGTGTGTGTTGTCTAAGTGTCCATACATATATGAATGTAGATATTTTTGCCAAAGTCCATTTTCTATATTTGATTAAATCAACGACAATACAGTTTTCTTTGAACAAGGCTCGTAAACCCGGGAAAAGAGCTATCGGAAATCTATCGAAGTAAACATACTAAATATAATGTTAGTTATTTATCTCCGAAAAGTCAGAATGACGTCTATCGAGTCGAACGCTATGTGTTTGTTTATCCTCCATACATGTATAAACTATATGTTATTTTGTGCCAATGTTCATCAAAGAGAAAATCTACAGCTTTGAAAGGCGTAGAAGGGAAAAAATGAGTAGAAATCTGAGTAAACGTAACTACTATAACTGTTAGTTATTTATCCTCCGAGAGTCAGAATGTACGGATCTATCGAAGTAAACAGTAACTGACTATAAGTGTTTGTTTATCCTCCGAGATGTACGGATGTATTAAAACTATATCGTTTAGTTTGGTGACATGTCCAACTGTTCATCAAAAAAAGGAGAGAAAATCGTCACAGCTTGAGAGAGAGAGAGAGAGAGAGAGAGAGAGAGAGAGAGAGAGAGAGAGAGAGAGGAGAGAGAGAGAGAGAAAGAGAGGGGGGGGCATATGAATTCGACTTATTTCACCACAGGGTTATACAGCAATGTTAAAAACGAAGCCTAGCATTTGCGTGAAAGCTTGCTATTCCAGCCGATGGAGTTTTGGAAGATAGAAACGTTCTCCTCGTGATTTGGGCAGAAACACAAAAACCGTCCCTCCTAAATTATCTGCTGTCTTCTCTGAAATAAACACCCGTCAGAGATAGGAAATGAATTCCTGCGTGTCGTTTGTTTTCATTTGCATTTATTTCATTTTCTCAAACGCGGAGCCAATGGAAAACAAATCACCGCCATCGAATTTGTAGCACAGGACCGTTTTCATTTCAGTTTGGATCAAACACATATATGAATAGCGAGTTCCGTTTTTCTCTTTTCCTTGTTCGATCAGTGGCATTACAAGCACAGGGATTGGGGAGGTATCAATGCCAGGCCACCCAGACGAGCAGACGCTGTAGAACTGCTGTGTACCTGTGCGATACTATTCGGCACTGTCTGTTCTTTATCAGCTGTACACAGGCTCCATATCGACAGCATACTTGCTACATTTCAGATTCAAAACGAGCGTAAACCCCTGAAGGAAGCGTAATTGAAAAACAAAGTCACCATGATGGCAAGAAATGAAAAGCCTAGTATCTGCAATATATGGTTTCTGTTCATAGTATCTGCAATATATGGTTTCTGTTCATAGTATCTGCAATATATGGTTTCTGTTCATAGTATCTGCAATTTATGGTTTCTGTTCATAGTATCTGCAATATATGGTTTCTGTTCATAGTATCTGCAATATATGGTTTCTGTTCATAGTATCTGCAATATATGGTTTCTGTTCATAGTATCTGCAATATATGGTTTCTGTTCATAGTATCTGCAATATATGGTTTCTGTTCATAGTATCTGCAATATATGGTTTCTGTTCATAGTATCTGCAATATATGGTTTCTGTTCATAGTATCTGCAATTTATGGTTTCTGTTCATAGTATCTGCAATTTATGGTTTCTGTTCATAGTATCTGCAATTTATGGTTTCTGTTCATAGTATCTGCAATTTATGGTTTTCTGTTCATAGTATCTGCAATTTATGGTTTCTGTTCATAGTATCTGCAATATATGGTTTCTGTTCATAGTATCTGCAATTTATGGTTTCTGTTCATAGTATCTGCAATTTATGGTTTCTGTTCATAGTATCTGCAATTTATGGTTTCTGTTCATAGTATCTGCAATATATGGTTTTCTGTTCATAGTATCTGCAATTTATGGTTTCTGTTCATAGTATCTGCAATTTATGGTTTCTGTTCATAGTATCTGCAATATATGGTTTCTGTTCATAGTATCTGCAATTTATGGTTTCTGTTCATAGTATCTGCAATTTATGGTTCTCATAGATCTGCATATGGTTTCTGTTCAATATCATAGGTTTCTGTTCATAGTATCTGCATATATGGTTTCTGTTCATAGTATCTGCAATATATGGTTTCTGTTCATAGTATCTGCAATATATGGTTTCTGTTCATAGTTATCTTTGCAATATATATGGTTTCTGTTCATAGTATCTGCAATTTATGGTTTCTGTTCATAGTATCTGCAATATATGGTTTCTGTTCGATAGAATATCTGCTAATATCGGTTTCTGTTACATAGTATCTGCATTATGTGAAAACAGAAAAAGCCTGCTGCTGAGATCTTTCTTACTCAACATCCCATTCTGATATGAAAAGCCTACCACGTCTCTGTTTAAAATGGAGGTACTCAATATCAGCCGAGTATATGATGGATGCACTTGCACTGTAATCAGAAGTTTTAATCACAATGAGAAGATTCGTTAAGTTTGACCACGAGTTTTTGCTGAGAACCGACTGGAGCGCTCTAAACACTATCATGATGTGTAAGATTCTAACAACGTTCTAACCTGCTACCTTCAATAGCGTGGAATATTTTCATTGCTGGGAGATGGGGAAAGGAGAGAGAGAGAGGAGATAGAGAGAGAGAGAGAGAGAGAGAGAGAGACAGACAGACAGACAGACAGACAGACAGACAGACAGAGACAGAGACAGAGAGACGGGGGGGGGGGGGGGGGGGCAGCATGAGCTTACGTCACTGCACTATTTTTGTAACAGTGGGGACGGGGAGGGGGGGAGGGAGGTCATATTCTAAATGATCGTACACGCGGGAAAGCGGGGAATGGGGAGATGTCCAACATTGTTGTGAAATCGGGTGTTAGGTGGACAGGGAACTCATCTTCTAAATTTTCAGTCACGCGGGGCGATTTGGAGTGCGGTGTAAGACGGGTAGGATTTCCAAACATGTAATAAAGATGTTGGGGCGGGAGGTGGGGGGTGCTCATTTTCCATATTTTAGAGAGGGTGTATGTCATCTTCAAAATATCAATAAAACCCAGGTCGGGCGGATTGGGGGTGGGAGGGGGATGGGGGAAGTACCACAATATACCATCCGTGTTTCATGGTGTCAAATATTAGGGGGAGGGGGCGGGGACAATTTTCATGATAGAGGGGGGTGGGGGTGTCCCTCCCCCATCCCCCGTCCGCTCCGGTTCTGATGCCTCTGACCTTCCAGTTTCAATCCGTGTTGATAGAAGAAAGGTAGAACAACACCAGAAAATGGACTGGCCTGTTTTTACGCGAGTTTTCTTCAGGGCATAGAGAAGCACCACAAATGGAAAGACAGCAGTGGATAGTTTCTAGTCGTATCTCACAACTACCCGCCCCCCCCCCCCTTCCTCATCCCCATCCCCCACATAAAGTTACAGGGAACACGGTGAAGAATCAAACGTATTGTCTTCACACCATGAGACACTGGGCAAACGTTGACCAAACTTGAAAAGCGTTTACACACTGACTGGTCTCAACAACTTCCCATGTAGACAGCGATTTTCTGACCAGCTGTGCATGTATTAACATATAAGTCTATGAACAAAGGAAGGATTTGTCAATAGACAAGTAGCAATAAAGATTGATGATGTGGTGTTAGTAGAGAGCAAAAACATTAAGCCAAGCATCCGCGTGCTCATATCGATTTCACATAGACACACACACACACACACACACACACACACACACCACACACACACACACACACACACACACACACACACACACACATACACACACACTCTCTCTCTCTCTTCTCTCTCTCTCTCTCTCTCTCTCTCTCTCTCTCTCTCTCTTGCACACCACAACACAGTTCTCGAACAAGTCACTTCAAGTTTTCTTCAGCAGTGGGTGATGGCGACGCCTTTGGCTGTCTGGCACCAGGTTTCAGGTCTGGGTCTCCGTGGTCGTCTCTGGGTACTCGACGTAGAAATCTTCTTTGTCTCTTTCATCTACCTCTGGATTTCGAACTCAGTCGATCTTTCTCAGTTGACTTTTACACCTAAGACCTTGCTGTCACTTCTGTCTTCCAGACCACGTTTATTTCGCCCCTACTCTGTCCTGCTCACTCTTCTGTCTCTCTCCTCTGTTCTTCTCTCACACGTGTGTGTGTGTGTGTGTGTGTGTGTGTGTGTGTGTGTGTGTGTGTGTGTGTGTGTGTGTGTGTGTGTGTGTGTGTTGTGGATAAACCTGGCCAGGTAAGAAGCCATTTCATTATAACCCGGGATTAGGAAGTATTGATCATTTATGTTTTGATTATTCTAATTTGTTAACTGGAGTTTTCATGTGTAATTATAAGTAGCATAGAAACTGTATTTTGTGTTCTCAGTCGTGTTAGGAGAGAAACGAATGCGTGACATCCCGGAGAGAGGTGAATGGTTGGTGGGTGCATGAGTGTGCATATGCGTGTGTGAGTGCAGAGATAACTTTGGTGTGTTAAGCCTGACTAATACATCAAGTGAGGGTACTTAAGCAATACCATCACGATTTCCCCCGTCCTGGACACATTATTATTAATCCTGTAAATGGTGTCAGTATGTCCTAATGCTTTTCATTACAGAATGCAAGCACGCCTTTCACTATTAAATGTTTGCTTTAGAGAGAGAGAGAGAGAGAGAGAGAGAGAGAGAGAGAGAGGAGAGAGTGTGGGGGGGAGTGTGTGGGATGGTGAGGGGTGAGTGGATGGAGGAGGTTTTCCTGCTGCTCACAGACTGCAGCAAGAAAACCGTAGTGTTGAAGAATTCAGTTCAGTTCCAATAGAAGTAAAACTAAATCTACGTCCAGATCCAGACTGCACTGTTTCAGCACATCAACGTCAACAGCACTGGATGAAAAGAATTCACGCAGTGTGGTGCCATCATTGAAAAGAATGTTAAAGACATCACAGCAAATACTTCGAACCGCAAAATTGGCAATAAATCAAGTTGATCCGCTCAGGAAAAAACTGTCGACGCCAATGAGAGCTGCTAATGATCTAGCAAGGCCCATGCTAACATGACACAGCACAACATCTTTTCCAGCCGCAGCAACCTTCCAGCGGCAGACAACAAATACCTAACTCCTGGTGTGGTGTATTCCACAGCAAGAGGGGCGGCGGGTGTGCATCATGTGCGTTGGGAGAAGCCACGGCACAGACTACCCCACTTAATCACCAGGACTGCGCATTCCAACTTTCCCACTCACCTGGTGTAGACTAGGACATAATTCATTCATCGGCTTAGTTCGCAAGTTTCGTTTTTAATGGTAAAGAAATATATAGGTTTTTAAAACAATTCAGAATTTGAAACTGATCAATACATTTTCTAGATTTTCATAAACATCTCTCAACATTCAAATGTTAACGCTTCATAGAGGAACACTATTCGCATGCCACACACACTTAATAAAATATATGCCTAACTTCTGTTTTCGTCTTTCACTGCGACAGTCTTTAAATGTCTACGATAGTAACTTAACTACCCCCATCCCCTCTTAGCGTGTGCTAGAAGTCAATAGAGGTGTCAAGCTTTCGGGGGAAAGTTTCTGTGATATTCCTAGCCTCGCGAAAGCATGCTTTAGGCAAAACACCCTTTACACGTTTCAATGTGTGTGTGTGTGTGGGGGGGGGGGGGGGGGGGGCGTCCCTGCGGCAAAGATATAATGTAACATTTTACCATGGCAAACTGATCCGTGTTCATGCCGATGTTAGACAAGGCGTGATTCGGCAAAATGTTACTCAACAAAGGGTAGAGTGACATTCTGGTGTGATGGTTCAAAGAGGCAATTATTCCTATTCAGAAACAAGGTTAACATACCACGCACATAAGAAATTAAATAAAAGATCAGACCTATAGCACCAAGATGATATACGTATACAAGTTTAACCGAATGCACTGTAGTCTGCGCGATGAACTTTATTTAATACTCCAAAGTATTATATAGCAAAATGTAAATTTCTACTGGCGACATTTAAAAAAAAAGCTCACGATTCAATCTAGCATTCCCAGCTCTTGATTTATGGCCTGTCAGATCACATAAATGATAAAGATATATGATTCAGAAATAAATGAAATAGAGAAATTCAAACAGCAAATAGGTTTAACGAAAAGAACTCCTCGAGTGGAAACTCCCCAAGGGTCATTTATCTTCATCTCTCAACTCCATGATGACTCACCGGGGCGCTACATCGAGAAAACAATGCTACCTCTTTAAGAAGTGGGGTGTCTTCGTGGTGTGTCGGCTGTCACGGTCTGTATCATGACTGAGTTTATCTTTCAATCGGATTGTCCACTAAATGAAGGGTTAGGAGAAATTTGGGACATGAAAATTAGCCAAGAAAGATCTTATGCACTCCGTTATTTGGTAAAGTGCATATACCCTGTCTTCTGTGGTGCGACTGTGAAAGGATGTCCTGTTTGTTCCTCATAGTGAGAGTAAACTTTCGTAGGTCCTCATAATTAGTACTGAATTGGATGTTTCGTTTTGGAAATCACCTTTTACTTTCACACACACACACACACACACACACACACACACACACACACACACACACACACACACACACACACACACACGCACACACACCACACCCACACACACACACGCACACACACGCATGCACGCA
Source organism: Conus canariensis (assembly GCA_033310375.1). Classification (NCBI taxonomy): domain Eukaryota; kingdom Metazoa; phylum Mollusca; class Gastropoda; order Neogastropoda; family Conidae; genus Conus; species Conus canariensis. Next base: position 79,204,908 of record CM065718.1, read on the forward strand.
CGCACGCGCACGCACACACACACACACACACACACACATGCACGCATGCACGCACGTACGCACGCACGCACTCTCGCACATACACACATGCACGCACGCACGCACGCACCACGCATACACACACACACACACACACACACACACACACACACACACACACACACAAAACGCATACACATTTTTTTTTTAATAATCATCACTAATATCTATAAACCTAGGAGCCTGGCCACATTAGGTGTGGTGACGGATCCATAGCTTTGTCCTGCAGTCTGTGGGAAGATGAACATTGTATTCTTTTTGGTTGGTATATCCTTCAGGAGACCGCAAACCATGAACCTCTCATTCCGAACTTGTCGCCGTGTCATCCGTGGTGCAGGTGGCGTGTTGTGTAGAGCCCACCTGTTCTGGAGGTGTATTCTATGTTTTGTGTAGAGCCCACCTGTTCTGGAGGTGCGTGCTATGTTTTGTGTATAGCCCACCTGTTCTGGAGGTGTGTCCTATGTTTTGTGTATAGCCCACCTGTTCTGGAGGTGCGTGCTATGTTTTGTGTATAGCCCACCTGTTCTGGAGGTGTGTCCTATGTTTTGTGTATAGCCCACCTGTTCTGGAGGTGCGTGCTATGTTTTGTGTATAGCCCACCTGTTCTGGAGGTGTTCCCTTTTTTGTGTATAGCCACCTGTCTGGAGAGAGCGTGCTATTTTGAATTAGCCCACCTGTGTCCTGTGTGTAGCCATGTCTGAGGTGATCTATGTTTTGTGTTAGCCCACCTGTTCTGGAGGTGTATTCTATGTTTTGTGTATAGCCCACCTGTTCTGGAGGTGTGTCCTATGTTTTGTGTATAGCCCACCTGTTCTGGAGGTGTGCCTATGTTTTGTGTATAGCCCACCTGTTCTGGAGGTGTGTCCTATGTTTTGTGTATAGCCCACCTGTTCTGGAGGTGTGTCCTATGTTTTGTGTATAGCCCACCTGTTCTGGAGGTGTGTCCTATGTTTTGTGTATAGCCCACCTGTTCTGGAGGTGTGTCCTATGTTTTGTGTATAGCCCACCTGTTCTGGAGGTGTGTCCTATGTTTTGTGTATAGCCCACCTGTTCTGGAGGTGTGTCCTTTGTTTTGTGTATAGCCCACCTGTTCTGGAGGTGTGTCCTATGTTTTGTGTATAGCCCACCTGTTCTGGAGGTGTGTCCTATGTTTTGTGTATAGCCCACCTGTTCTGGAGGTGTGTCCTATGTTTTGTGTATAGCCCACCTGTTCTGGAGGTGTGTCCTATGTTTTGTGTATAGCCCACCTGTTCTGGAGGTGTGTCCTATGTTTTGTGTATAGCCCACTGTTTGGAGTGTGTCTATGTTTTTGTATCGGAGGTGTGTCCTTGTTTTGTAAGCCCACTGTTCTGGAGGTGTGTCTATGTTTGTTATAGCCCACCTGTTCTGAGGGTGCCTATGTTTTGAAGCCCCTGTCTTTCCATCACAGGATCGGACCATGGATAGCTTCATCTGTGCAGGTAGGAACACATCAACGTTCTACTGTGGTTCGGCAGGGGAGTCAACCAGGGTGACCCATTTGACCCGTGTTTGTGTGCATCTCCCAACGTATGGGGACGTCCAGTTGTGGGAGTGTGTTGGACAAAACCATCTGCACTCACACACTGCACCACAGCACTGCGCGTGGAAAAATGATTTTGGACTTCGGCTCCATAAACAGGATACAGCTTCAGTCCCTGGCCATCCTATCCAACACCGAGGCATAATTATAACGTTTTGTTGAGAAGGGAAAAAAAGTGTTTCAGACAGGAAAGGAATTAATCGTGTGTGTGACGTGAGGATGACTGTTTATTCTGATTGATGGATTTTTTTGTTTGTTTGTTTATTAATTGTTTGTGAGGGATAAGAAGGGCTCTTTCTTGCACCCCCGCCCCCTCCCCTCCTCATGAGAATTACAATAAACTGATGCTTGGTGCTTAAGATATCTGTTTCATTTCAAGAAAAGAAGAAGAAGAAGAAGAAGAAGAAGAAGAAGAAGAAGAAGAAGAAGAAAACGAGCAAGAGAAAGACGAAGGTGGAGGAGGAGAAGGAGGAGGAGGAGGAAGAGGAGGAGGTGAAGGAAAGTAGATATTTTTTGGTGCGTTGCATCTCTCTCTCTCTCTCTCTCTCTCTCTCTCTCTCTCTCTCTCTCTCTCCTCTCTCTCTCTCTCTTACCTGTCTGTCTGTCTATCCATCTGTCTATCTATCTATGTACCCATTGAGACACAGCTGCCACACTCCTTCCTGGAATACATCGTGGTCTAGCTAAATCGGTACCGTTCTGTTGTATCATTGATTTGTAAAGGCTCGAGTGACGTACACTGGGTTGTATTTTGTGTGGACTGCCATTGCTGAGAGACCACATGTCTGTTTAAAGGCCAGCTCTAGGCCCTCAGTTACTGTACACAAATGCCCACATTATGTGATTGTGTGTTAATTGTTTGTATTGATGAAGTTCTTCGTGGATTGTTTTCTTTGGTGTTGTTGTGTTCTGTCGTCTCTCTGTTAGCTCTCTAGGGCCCAAAAATGTCGAAAAGATACACTGTAACGGTATGCAAACATAGGACGTTCTTTGATATTGACGATGCTAATCTAAAAGCCATGCAGGAAGTATGAACATTATGACACGATATGTTAAATCTTTCAGTAATGATGCGTTTCCAAATCGTATAGCAGTAGGCTTTGTGATTCGAAATTGATAACAGAGAATATTAGTGGCCACAGAGAGAGAGAGAGAGAGAGAGAGAGAGAGAGAGAGAGAGAGAGAGAGAGAGAGAGAGAGAGAGAGAGAGAGAGAGAGGAGATTTCTGTAATGTACACTGAACAATAGGGGGGCTTGGAGAAAGACATATTTTCGCAGTACACACTGACCAATAGAGTCACCAAAGAGAGAATGTGATATTTAAGTAATTACACTGACCAAAAGAGCGACCCAGCGTTCACGTGAAAAGAAGCGCTGGTTAAGTGGCCAAGTTTCCAATCAGCCTGAGTAAGAAGCTTCAGTAACCAAACTCAAACATCAAATTTCTTAGAAATCCGCGGATGGGTCTGGCTCGGAGTTCTCAGTATTTTAGGCATCACTTACACGTCTTTAGTTTGTTCCGAAAAGAAAGTCATTGCAACAGCGACTGGAGTATGTAATCTGTATGGTTACCGGTGTCACAATGACAAAGATAATAGCTTTGTTGTTTTTCAAACCCATTGTTTCCGCTTTGAAGGAAATACTTCTTCAGATCCACACCACGTCAGCTCTTTGGATTGGCTGTTAAGTGCTCGAAATATAGGCCGTCTTCCCGACAGGTGGCGTGGAAAGCCAACAGTCTCACGGCTCTTTCTGTGGAATTAATCCCCAATGCTGCACATGAAATGCTGCTCCAGGTTCCGTCGATTATTGGGCGCAGTGTTTCCTTCAATGCTGCTTCCAAGACAAATCGATCAGTTTAGGGTTTAAAGATCGGAAGCAGCTTACGATGGTGATGATGAAAGTAATGCTGATGCTGATCGTAATGGAACCATGGACAAGTGTTAGTATGCATGTGTGTGTGTGTGTGTGTGTGTGTGTGTGTGTGCGTGCGTGCGTGCGTGTGTGTGGTGTGCGTGCGTGCGTGCGTGCGTGCGTGCGTGCGTGCGTGCGTGTGTGTGTGTGTGTGTGTGTGTGTGTGTGTTTGTGTTTGTGTTTGTATTTGTGTGTGTGTATGTGTGTGTGTGTGTGCGTGCGTGCGTGTGTGTGTGTGTGTGTGTGTGTGTGTGTGTGTGTGTCGTGCGTGCGTGCGTGCGTGCGTGTGTGTGTGTGTGTGTGTGTGTGTGTGTGTGTGGGGCGCGCGCGCGCGCGCGCGTGTGTGTGTGCGTGTGGGCGGACGGGCGCTCGCGCGCTCGCGCGCGCGTGTGTGTCTCTCTCTCCTTCTCTCTCTCTGGTGTGTGTGTGTGTCTCTCTCTCCTTTCTCTCTCTCTCTCTCTCCTCTCTCTCTCTCTTCTCTCTCTCTCTCTCTCTCCTCTCCCTCTCTCTCCCTCTCTCTCTCTTTCTTTCTTGTCTGTTGTCTGTGTGTCTGTGTGTCTGTCTGTGATCAGAAGAAACGGGTGAAAGTTCAGCCACTGAGGTGGAAAAAGCAATGGATTAAGGGGGCGGAGAAGAGGGGAGGCGGGAACGGGAGGGGCTTAGGATGGAAGAAAGAGGTCTGTGAGAGGGAGGGAGGAGAGCGGAGGACGAAGAAGACATCGTGGAAGGGAGAGAGGGGAACACAGAGCAGGCTAGGGAAAGGGAGCACACGATTCCATTCTGTTGCAGAGGGTGTGTTACAGTGAAGCTGGGGTTCACACGTTTGGGAGAGCCAGAGGAAAGTGGATTAGACAGTGGATCAGTGGCACAAGAGGGGTAAAGAAAGGCAACAGGGAGTGCATAGCGAATAGTGGGCATCGAAGTCCATGAGATTCAAAGAGTTTTACCCCAAACGGAGTTCAATACAGTGCGTTAACCCAGATCATCTTTTTGTGTCTTTCTTTCATTTCTTTCTTTCTTTCCGTTTCTTTTTTTTTCCTTCTCTTCGTGTAAAGGATGACTGGTTTAAGACCAGAGGTGTTAAACATGTCCTTTCTTTTAACTTTTCATTTTTATTAACTTTAAAGTACAGAAGTCGTGTGGCTTGTCTCTCTCTCTCTCTCTCTCTCTCTCTCTCTCTCTCTCTCTCTCTTCTCTCTCTCTCTCTCTCTCTCTCTCTCTCTCTCTCTCTCTATATATATATATATATATATAGTGCTCAAATCCAACCTGTGCTTGGTTATGGAGCCGAAATTTGAGGCATCATAGGAAATCTTGATATAGTAGAAAAAGTGCACTTGTTTTCTATTTAAAGAACTCCTAATGCGAATATGTACGGTGAGTTGGGATGTTTTCCACTATATGTAAACTTGCACCTATAAAGTGTTCAATACTAGTTAAGAATTTTGAAGATGCCATTTCATCGTTTGCCTCAAAAGCCCTATAGAACGCTCCTACATTTTCAAATAACATCAAGAATGCATGGGCATTAACGATTTGTTTCTTCTTGCAGAAGCATGGATATGGAGAGGTTTGAAGCCACCAGATGGTTGAGGACGAGACGGCATGCTGAGAGCATTAATGGTAGTGTTATTAAGACTGGAAGACGCAGTGGTCTCATGACATGGTACAACGTGCTCATTTCCAGCTGTATGGAACGTTCAAGAGTTAACTGATGTTATCTCCCTATTTGCATGTACTTCATCATTTGGAACTGGAATCAGTTTGATGAGGTTACAGGTAGGTGTCTCAAAACTGAACGTGCATAAGCTACGCTTCCGTAAAAATCTAACAGAAAACGATATGTCATGCCCTTTTTGTGATTCCTAGATGGACAGCGAAGTTCACTTTGTTTTATATTGTCCGCGATATCAGGATTTAAGAAACAAGTATATTCCTCATTAATACTATAACCCTCAATCGCAATTCAAACTAACAATGCTTCTGGCATCAGAGAATAAATCAATGATAACCCGGCTCGCTGTCTATCTTGAAAAAGGTTTCAAGCTATGCAGTGATTCACTCGAATAAATAATAAGGCTGAAATGTGCAAAGTGCAGGTATGTTTGTATATATTATTACAGAATGTATAAATTGAGTTTCCGCGGTAATGGAAATTGATTCTATGTATAACCACTCCCAGTGACATGGGTATATGGCCTAACTCCCAGTGACATGGGTATATGGCCTAACTCCCAGTGACATGGGTATATGGCCTAACTCCCAGTGACATGGATATATGGCCTAACTCCCAGTGACATGGGTATATGGCCTAACTCCCAGTGACATGAGTATATGGCCTAACTCCCAGTGACATGGGTATACGGCCTAACTCCCAGTGACATGGGTATACGGCCTAACTCCCAGTGACATGGGTATATGGCCTAACTCCCAGTGACATGGGTATATGGCCTAACTCCCAGTGACATGGGTATACGGCCTAACTCCCAGTGACATGGGTATATGGCCTATCTATTAAATCTTTCAGAGTTCAGAGTTCTCTCTCTCTCTCTCTCTCTCTCTCTCTCTCTCTCTCTCTCTCTCTCTCTCTCTCTCTCTCTCTCTCCTCTTACCCATGATTTCCCTTTCCCCCGACCTTTTCAGTGCTTCCACATCTGCTTGGATCTTCCTTTTCCTTTCTTTGCCTCCTGTCCTCACCTCCTCCTGTGTTGTCTCTGTGGCTTTGTCTGCCGTCATCGTTGATGTGTTGTCTTGGCTTGTCTGCCCTCTCGTTGGTGTGCCGTGCTTGTCTGCCGTCATCGTTGATGGTGTTGTCTCTGTGGCTTTGTCTGCCGTCATCGTTGATGGTGTTGTCTCTGTGGCTTCTGTCTGCCGTCATCGTTGATGGTGTTGTCTCTGTGGCTCTGTCTGCCGTCATCGTTGATGGTGTTGTCTCTGTGGCTCTGTCTGCCGTCATCGTTGATGGTGTTGTCTCTGTGGCTCTGTCTGCCGTCATCGTTGATGGTGTTGTCTCTGTGGCTCTGTCTGCCGTCATCGTTGATGGTGTTGTCTCTGTGGCTCTGTCTGCCGTCATCGATTGATGGTGGTTGTTGTCTCGTATGTGTTCTCTTGTCTGTCTCCGTCATCGTTGATGGTGTTGTCTCTGTGGCTCTGTCTGCCTCATCGCATCCTGATACTCTAATAAACCCCCACCACGAAGAGCGTTTATTGACTGTCGGTAGCACACAGTCATGACAGAGGACGCAGTAGGTTTTCTGGCAATTTGAGAGATGTGTGCAAATACGTCAAGCAGAGACCGGCCTTGTCGAAAAGCAATGCCCCCCTGTTGGAGATAGAGTTCCTTGTGATTGCGTGGAGGAAGGAGGAGTGAGGAGGAGGAGAGAGTGGAGGAGGAGTGGAGGAGGAGTGAGAGGATGGGAGTGGAGAGGGTGGGGAGAGATCGGGACGGTCAGCGGGGTAGGGGGTGGATGATGAGGGTGCTAGATGCAGAGGATTGTTCAGACAATGATGCTGAGAACTCGCCAACAGTTTAACAACGTGAGCAAATCAAGGCTACATTCTGATCTGTTGGCTGACATTCTGTAACAGAGTGCAGAAAGGAGAGTCATTGATTGGTTGAAATCAGAGCCATTGTTCTGATGAGGAAGCAAAACGCTCACTAGCGATCAAAGCACGGGTCGTTTCTACTTCTGTATGCTGGAACTGATGAGTTAGTCCTACTAACCTGGAGAATGCGTTGTTCTTGTGGTGGCAGATGAAGCATCAGCAACAGCAGCAGAAGAAGCAGTAGCAGCACATTCACGACCACGACCACCACCACTGCCACCTCCAGCATCTGGAGTAGCAGCAGCAGCTACAGTAGTAGTAGTAGTAGTTAGTAGTAGTAGTTAGTAGTAGTAGTAGTAGTAGTAGTAGCAGAGTTTCAGCTATGGATATGACCACATATGTTTCTTTTGAATCAAACCTAAAGCGTCTGCATGCTTATGCAGGCTTACTGTGTGCTGTTTATTCTGTTGAGTGTGTGACCAAAATGGTATTGGCTGACCAGAAATGGTTAACTGTAAATTATGTCTGCACATTTCTTCGACTGTTCTTGTCAGGCATGTGCCCATGCATTTAAACACAGAGCAGGCTTCAGTTTCTGAATAAGATGCTGGATCTTTTAAGTATAACTTCATTTTCTGAAGTAACGTATTCTGGATCTTTTAAGTATAAACTTCATTTTCTGATAAGTTCTGGATCTTTTAAGTATAACTCATTTTCTGAGTACGTTTCTGGATCCTTTTAAGTACAACTTCATTTTCTGAGTACGTTCTGGATCTCTAAGTATAACTTCATTTTCTGAGTACGTTTCTGGATCTTTTAAT
>CM065718.1:79222788-79232788 GCA_033310375.1 Conus canariensis
TCTTCTCGTCCAGACGTCATTAAGGCCATGGTGCTGCAGACCGTAGTCAGTGTATTTGGCTGGTGAGTTGGAGACTGCTGCGGTGTTGTCCCTGGCGCTGGTTTGTCGGAGTTGGTGTCGTCTGTGTATGTGTGCCTATTTAAAAGTGTCATTAAAATTCCGATAAAATGTGTTACTTCTCAGAGAGAGAGAGAGAGAGAGAGAGAGAGAGAGAGAGAGGAGAGAGAGAGAGAGAGAGGGAGGAGAGAGAGAGAGAGAGAGAGAGAGAGAGAGAGAGAGAGAGAGAGAGAGAGAGTAATACGAATGATTTATTGAAGGAAAAGTGGATAAACTACAAGAAGTTTTTTTTTTTTTATTTCATACCATGTCGTAAAATATATCAACAGAATACAAGATATACACCCATTCATGACAACAAACAATAATTGAACACACACACACAAAGAGAGAGACACACACACACCACACACACACACACACACACACACACACACACACACACACACACACACACACACACCACATGAGCGCGCGCGGAATTACGCACTCTCTCTCTCTCTCTCTCTCTCTCTCTCTCTCTCTCTCTCTCTCTCTCTCTCTCTCTCACTCACTCTCTCTCTCTCTCTCTCACACAAACACGCGCGCGCGCGAAAGAGAGAGAGAGAGAGAGAGAGAGAGAGAGAGAGAGGGAGGGAGGGAGGGAGGGAGGGAGGAGAGAGAGAGAGAGAGAGAGAGACAGACAGACAGACAGACAGACAGACAGACAGACAGACAGACAGACAGAGATTGAGTCATTCATAGAGGTTCAATGTTATGTCTGCCTTAAGCCTGTATAAATGATGGTCATCTGACAGACAGAGAGAGATTGAGTCATTCATAGAGGTTCCATGTTATGTCTGCCTTAATCCTGTGTAAATGATGGTCATCAGAGACAGAGAGATTGAGTCATTCATAGAGGTTCAATGTTATGTCTGCCTTAAGCCTGTGTAAATGATGGTCATCACAGAGAGAGAGAGAGATTGAGTCATTCATAGAGGTTCCATGTTATGTCTGCCTTAAGCCTGTGTAAATGATGGTCATCAGACAGAGAGAGAGAGATTCAGTCATTCATAGAGGTTCCATGTTATGTCTGCCTTAAGCCTGTGTAAATGATGGTCATCTGACAGACAGAGATTGAGTCATTCATAGAGGTTCAATGTAATGTCTGCCTTAAGCCTGTGTAAATGATGGTCATCTGCTCTTCTTTCTTTTGTTCTCAGTGCTTTCCCTCAGTGTTGGGACTTGCATGATGTGAGACACAAACATTTTACATCAGATTCCATGAAAATCTTGCTCGGAGATGTTCCCCCTGATGAGATCTTTGAATTCTTGAATTTTTCATCGCATCTGAGATTTTACAGTGAAATGATTTTTAACAAATTTTATGGTGGGTTTTTAGAAGATGTATTTTAAAGACTTGTGTGAATGAATGATTTGTGAGTTTATTTTAACTTGCTAACAGCCCTGATATGGCCCTTTGCGGTCGACTGGGCTATAAGCAACATTACATTACCTTACCTCCTCAGTTTTGGAGTTTGAATATATAAGCGATGTTATGAAGAGGTACACCCTTATGCACGGGATAAATTACATATATCTCTCCTCAGTTTTGGAATTTGAATGTACAAGCGATGTTATAAAGAAGTACATCCTTCTGCACGGGATGAATTACATATTTTTATTTGGAACATGCCATAGAGAACATTTCTAACAGTGATAGTTTGGTGCAAGATGGGGGGGGGGGGGAGAGAGAGAGAGAGAGAGAGAGAGAGAGAGAGATACACAGACAGACAGACAGACAGACAGGCAGGCAGACAGACACAGACACACAGACAGGCATATAGACTGACACACAGACACGCAAACACAAACACAGAGTCCGAGTTCGAGTGTTTATTGTATACCGGCCCTAGGCCATAATACAAACACAAAGAGAGGATGGCGTGGAGATGGAAAAGGAGAACGGAAGAGTGGGAAACAGGGATGCTCAAAAACACAATAAATCCAAACACAAAAATATTTGCTCGAAAAAATTAGTTACATCACCCAAAGGTCTTACCAAACGTACATCAAAGATATTTCAACAGAGTGACAGCGGGCAGTAAGATCTCTGTATGAACGTTACACAATTTTGCGCTGTGTACTGCATGGTCAGCTTACCATCATATATATTGACATGTGTAATACTAACTTTGTGAAACGGAGCTAAGTTACTTTATCATATTCAAACATGTGCATTAATGAACAGTATCAATCATCAAACACGCATACATTTTTGCTAGGATACTTCAAAGGGGATGAAATGTGGCCAAATAAATACAGCCATATCAAATCATATCAACATAAGTATACTTACCTTCATATTCATGTACACATGTAATTGAAATCAGATAATACAAATGTGGTCGAAGCATTAACAATGTGTAAGTATCCATCTGATCTAGTTTGTCACAATCGTTGGTAATCAAACTTACGACAAATCGTCACAGTAGCGCGAATCAAATCAAGCAGAAACTAAAAGCTCCATAAGGAACAAAATATACACACAACTAAAAGCTCCATAAGGAACAAAATATACACACATCTAAAAGCTCCATAAGGAACGAAATATACACACAACTAAAAGCTCCATAAGGAACAAAATATACACACAAGTGTGTCAAAACATGGCCAACATATACTCATTTATCTTCGTTCACGTGTTCAAGTTCGAGAAAGCGTTTTCTCATATTCATAACATGGAAAATATATATGGTTAAGTAGTGACAATATGTCCTCTCTGCTTGGAGTAGAGACTGCAAAGGCATTGCTGAGATTTGTTGTAAGAACGTCTTTCTGAGTTCAGCGTATAAAGGACATCCAAATATGAAGTGATTTCCATCCTCAATTTTTGAAGCACACACCACACAGTTTCGGTCGGATGGACAATAGCTAAATCTATACAAATTATTATTCAGAGGGACTGTCCCGAATCGAATTTGTGACATAGCTACTTTGAAACAATGCGTGTCAATGAACGAAATGTGTTGCTCTTTTTCGAAGATAGTTTTGAAAGTCCTGTACGATTCATACATATTCCGATCTCTGATAGTACCTGACCATTCTTGAAGAACAATCAATGAGTTCTTGTTTAAATATTTTTCAATGAATTTACCAGCGTTACCAACCGACTGGCAAAGCCATACATTAAAGAGTCCTGTTCCACATAAAATGTGTCTTATCTTACTCACCCAGCAAGCTTTTCTCTCAATATCTAAACAAAGAACCATTCTGCAGGCTTGTTTGGGAATTCTGTATTGTTCCATATCCATCAGTCGAATCCAGTATCTAACACAGTTAACATATGATTTTTTTTTAAAAAGGATATTTACCTAAGTCTCCACATACCATCTTGTTTGGTAATCGACTTGGAACCATTAAAAATCTTGTATATGCCATTAGATGGACCTTTGTCTGAGCTATCCAGTCTCTGATATCCCCATATTTCAGACGAATACAGTGAGACTGATTTCATGTTTGCGTCAAATGTTGCAAAATATGTTTTGGCAGTCATTTACTAGTATTTATTGAAAGTTCTGTTTAAAAAGAAAAGTGCCTTGTCTCACCTTGGTTGCTAATTGGTCTGTACCTTTATTTAATTATTTATTTTGACACACACACACACACACACACACACACACACACACACACACACACACACACACACACACACACAAGAGAGAGAGAGAGAGAGAGAGAGAGAGAGAGAGTCGAACATTCCCATGGCTCACAGTTTCCAAGAAGAAAGTTCCATACTGTCGAAGAACTCAGATCAAACAGAAGTAAACAGAAATCTGCATCTAGAAACAGACTGCACCGTCTTGTATGTCACCTTTATCGGCATCAGATCAAAAGAGCTGACGCAGTATGGCGCCAACATTGAAAAGCGTTCACGGTATCAAAACAAATGTCTTCAACTAAAAAGAATGGTAACAATTCAAGTTGATCCCCTCAGGTAGAAACCGTCTGACACCAAACGAAAGATGTTGAATGCACTAACAATACCGAAAGATGTTGAATGCACTAACAATGCCGAAAGATGTTGAATGCACTAACAATGCCGAAAGATGCTGAATGCACTAACAATGCCGAAAGATGCTGAATGCACTAACAATGCCGAAAGATGCTGAATGCACTAACAATGCCGAAAGATGTTGAATGCACTAACAATGCCGAAAGATGCTGAATGCACTAACAATGCCGAAAGATGCTGAATGCACTAACAATGCCGAAAGATGCTGAATGCACTAACAATGCCGAAAGATGCTGAATGCACGAACAGTGTCCAAGCTCACCGCAGAGCTCAGTTGCCGCAGCCTTCCAGGTGCAGACAACAGATACCCAGCACCTGACGCGATCCATCCCACAGCAAGAGTGGCGGCGTGCATGTATCACATGTGCTGCAAGCAGTGGAGCAGACTGGTCCCACGTCATCACTAGGACTGCACCCTCCAACCCTCCCATTTACCTGTTCTTTGAAACCAGACACGGCTCGTTCATCAGCTGAGTTCTGTGAGTTTTGTTTTCAACGCCATGATATTCCTAGCTTAATCTTCTCTTTGAGTGATAAGATTTCAAAATTGTTCAGCGTATTTTTTTTTTCATCCTGATGAACATATTTAAAAATTCAAAAGTAAATTCTCACACAGGAACATTTGTTCTGTTTCTACACATACTTTATTCGACCGGTGTAGCAGCCCGTTCCTACCCCCCTCTGGAACTTACCCCGGGGTAAGTCTGGGCTAGCCTGCTTTTACCCCCGGGGGTCATTCTAGGACTAGTTAGAACTTACCCCCCCCCCCCTAGTTGGAACTTACCCCCTTGGGGGTAAGTTTGGGCTAACCTGGATTTACCCCCCCCCCTCCCCAAAGGGTCAATCTAGGACTATTTGGAATCTTCCTCCACCCCACCCCACCCTTCAAACAAGAGAGGGTTATTCAGGTTTTCCTCTGCCTTTTCCCAACACGCACACCTACCTTTAAAAGAAAATGTGGGTTAGCCTGCATATTTACACCCCCTGTCCCATTTCCTATAGACAGTCAGTTGGGTTTAGATAAAGTGTAGTTCTAGACTCTTCTCAATAGATGGAACTCCTACTTCCCCCACCCCCCTCCCACCACACACACCCTGGTTCACTAACAGATACGTATTGACATTTTTCGCGCTAGCTTACACGCGTGGGTTATTCGGGTGTGTGACTACGCCGTGCATGCGTGGGAAAGAAAGACGGGTACATGCCAATGTGACCAAGTGCCAATGTGACCAAGCGTACTTGTGACAAAATGTCGTTGTGACCACGTGTCGTTGTGACCAAGTACCGTTGTTGCTTCATCCCGGTTTGCCTCCTTTAACTATTTCACAGCTAATTAGAGTCTCTTGAGTACTTGTGTACCTTAGCTTGTACTATGCAGATGACTAGTGGTCAGTCCACTGACCACTAGTCATTATGACGTAAATTGGATATTTTAACTGTGCTCCCGAATGCTTGTGTACCTTGTACAATGTAGATTACTAGTGGTTAGTGCCACTGACCACTGGACATTTTGACGTAAAGTGGAGATTTTAACCATTTCACAGCTAATTATAGTGTCCTGAGTACCTGTGTACCTTGTGCAATGCAGAAGACTGGTGGTCAGTGCCAATTACCACTGGTCACTGTGACGTAAATCAGATATTTCAACTATTTTACAGTTAATTAGTGTCTCATGAGTGTTTGTATACCTTGTACAATGTAGATGACTGGTGATCAGTGGCACTTAAATACCACTGGTCACTATGGCGTAAATCGGATTTTTCGATTATTTTACAGTTAATAAATGTCTCCTGAGTGCTTGTGAACCTTGTACAATGCACACGACCAGTGGTCAGCACTGACCACCAGTCGTTTGCATTGTACAAAGTACACAGATACTCAGGAGACTATAATTAGCTGTGGAATAGTTAAAATCTCCGATTTACGTCATAATGACCAGTGGTCAGTGGACTGACCACAAGTCATCTGCATTGTACAAGCTAAGGTACACAAGTACTTAAGAGACTCTAATTAGCTGTGAAATAGTTAAAGGAGGCAAACCGGGATGAAGCAACAACGGTACTTGGTCACAACGACACGTGGTCACAACGACATTTTGTCACAAGTACGCTTGGTCACATTGGCACTTGGTCACATAGGCATGTACCCGTCTTTCTTTCCCACGCATGCACGGGCGTAGTCACACACCCGAATAACCCACGCGTGTAAGCTAGCGCGAAAAATGTTAATACGTATCTGTTAGTGAACCAGGGTGTGTGTGGTGGGAGGGAGGTTGGGGGAAGTAGGAGGTCCATCTATTGAGAAGAGTCTACAACTACACTTTATCTAAACCCAACTGACTGTCTATAGGAAATGGGACAGGGGGTGTAAATATGCAGGCTAACTCAAATTTTCTTTTAAAGGCAGGTGTGCGTGTTGGGAAAAGGCAGAAGAAAACCCTGAATAACCCTCTCTTGTTTGAAGGGTGGGGTAGGTGGAGGAAGATTCCAAATAGTCCTAGATTGACCCTTTGGTGAGAAGGAGGGGGGGGGAGGTAAATCCAGGCTAGTCCTAACTTACCCCCAAGGGGGTAAGTTCCAACTAGGGGGGGGGGGGTAAGTTCTAACTAGTCCTAGAATGACCCCCGGAGGTAAAAGCAGGCTAGCCCAGACTTACCCCGGGGTAAGTTACAGAGGGGGGGGGGGTAAGAACAGGCCGTTACACCGTCCTTAGCTTTTAAAAATGTTCACATTTTACCGCTACAAATTGTGACTGAATAGTCATGGTTTGTCTTAAATTAGGACGAAGTGAGAACTGTTTAGGATATTATTCCACATTCGCTTCTCGCTCCACTTAATTGCGGCACGCCTTATACACTGCTTTGATGCTTAAGCATGAGTAGTCAATCCTTGGGGCAAACATACAAGAAGTGCAGTATCTTGCCTAAATTGGTCTATGATTTGTCCAAAAGTGTATAATCAGAGAAGAAGTAAAGAAACAGGAAGTCCCTTTTACTCGAGAGAGAAAAAGAGAGAACGATTTTTGCATAGCACAGTGGTACGCAGCGTTACCAAAGGCCACATTGTTGCCCAACGTTCACCCAGTAATTGGAACTGGTCAGGAAGCCAAGCTGATAAAGTAGACTGTACACGAGGTTTCAATAAAGTTCAAAGAGTGAATTTCTTACAGAAATTTGTGAATGGGTGTGGCTGGGATTTCACAGGGTTCAAAGCATCACTGACAAGTCCCACGTTTGCCCTGAAATGAATTAGCGTGCTGGAATCACTGGGGTGTCAAGTTTACTATATGCGTAGACACCACTTTCACAATGAGAGGAACACATTCATATGGCTTGATCATTTTGCCGACCCAACATGTTTTTCTCCTGCTTTGAAGGAAATAGTTGTTCAGATCCACTCCATGTCAGTTCAATGGACTCGCTGTGAAGTGCTGGAGATGTCGACCGTCTTCTCAACAGGTGGCGTGGACAGCCAACAATCTCACGGCTCTTCCTGGGGAATCAAATCCTGATGCTGCACATGAAATACGGCCCCTGATTCTGTCGATTATCGGGCGCAGTGTTTCCTTAATTCTTTTTCCAGGACAAATCGTTCAGTCTGGGATTTAAAGATGAGAAGCTGGTTAAGGAAATGATGATGACGATAATAATTGTTGATCGTAACTGAACAATTGACAAGTGTGTGTGTGTATGTGTGTGTGTGTGTGTGTGTGTGTGTGTGTGTGTGTGTGTGTGTGTCTGTCTGTCTGTCTGTCTGTCTCTCTGTCTCTCTGTCTGTTTGTCTGTCGGTGACAAAATGAGAGACAGACAGACAGACAGACAGACAGACAGAGACAGGGACGGAAAGTGAGATGGCTTGAAATCTAAGCTATCATGCAAGTTTTGTATCCGCTTCTGTTAAAGTATTATGTAGTCACCTTAAAATGTTTAAATGATTTTGAAATATGTTACTGTTTCTGTGACAAAAGGAAACCTGGGAAAGTCTGCTACAATTTGATCATTTCAAATATATTACTCGTATTGTTGATAACTCTTGGCATGTCGGGAGAGAGAGAGAGAGAGAGAGAGAGAGAGAGAGAGAGAGAGAGAGACAGACAGACAGACAGACAGACAGACAGACAGACAGACAGACAGACAGACAGACAGACAGAGGCAGACAGAGACAGAGATAGAGACAGAGAGGAAGAGACAAAGAGGCAGAAACAGAAACAGAGAGACAGAGAAACTGAGAGACAGAGAAAGAGAGAGATACAGAGAATTTTGCAACGGTAAAAGTATTATTTGGCAAATCTATTCTGCTTGATGCTCAGTCTGTAGAATATGTCAGTGTCAATGTCAGTATCAATGTCAGTGTCAATGTCAGTGTCAATGTCAGTATCAATGTCAGTATCAATGTCAGTATCAATGTCAGTGTCAATGTCAGTATCAATGTCAGTATCAATGTCAGAGTCAATGTCAGTATCAATGTCAGTGTCAATGTCAGTGTCAATGTCAGTGTCAATGTCAGTATCAATGCCAGTATCAATGTCAGTATCAATGTCAGTATCAATGGCATCCAAGCGCAACTAAATCATGTCAGTATCAATGGCATCCAAGCGCAACTAAATCATGTCAGTATCAATGGCATCCAAACACAACTAAATCATGTCAGTATCAATGGCATCCAAACACAACTAAATCATGTCAGTATCAATGGCATCCAAGCGCAACTAAATCATGTCAGTATCAATGGCATCCAAGCGCAACTAAATCATGTCAGTATCAATGGCATCCAAACACAACTAAATCATGTCAGTATCAATGGCATCCAAACACAACTAAATCATGTCAGCATCAATGGCATCCAAGCGCAACTAAATCATGTCAGTATCAATGGCATCCAAACGCAACTAAATCGTGTCAGTATCAATGGCATCCAAACGCAACTAAATCATGTCAGTATCAATGGCAACCAAGCGCAACTAAATCATGTCAGTATCAATGGCATCCAAGCGCAACTAAATCATGTCAGTATCAATGGCATCCAAGCGCAACTAAATCATGTCAGTATCAATGGCATCCAAGCGCAGCTAAATCATGTCAGTATCAATGGCATCCGAGCGCAGCTAAATCATGTCAGTATCAATGGCATCCAAGCGCAGCTAAATCATGTCAGTATCAATGGCATCCAAGCGCAACTAAATCCATGGCCGTGATGTGGCGGCCCTTTCAAGACATTTTACATGGATTACTCAACACTACGTTGTCAAGATTCAACCTATTAGAGAGCATGGAGCACTACAGACAAGTCACTCCGGTGGTGTTCAATAGTGCCTAGTTTAACATATGATGAGTTTCGGCATGTTGGTAATGCTGATGACTTTTGGCATGTTAGTTGTGTTAATAATTTTTGGCATAACACAATGATGTTCAGGGCCTATTAGGCATTTTGATCATATCTAGAAAATTCTGATATTCATACCTTTTGACAAATTGCTGATATTGACTTCTGGTGCCATATTGTCATATTCTTGACATCTGATGCTGACTCTGTTGTATTGGTGATATTGGTGACTTCTGACATATTGTCATGTTGATACTTTTGACGATTGGTAATGTTGATGACTTTGAGGATACCTGCCATGTTGGTGTCTTTGGGATCTAGGTAATGTTAATGACACGGGAATATGATTTGTCACATTGTAATTCTTATCATTGTTGGCACACTGCCATTGGTAATGACTTTGATATTTTGGTAAGATTCGTGGCTTGGGAAAATCACACACACAAAAAAAAAACATGTATACACTTTACCAAAAAGCTTCACCCACTTCAAGTGCCACAAGTGGAGAATTCTTTAATGCAAAAAGAAGTAAGGCACACAGGTCTTGATTTTGAATAGGTTTAAGCAG
>CM065718.1:79247788-79255288 GCA_033310375.1 Conus canariensis
CACAATCCTCCCTCTTTCTCTCACCGTAGCCATTCTCCTCTATGTCTCCCCCCCCCCCCCCCCACCATTGCCCTGTCTGCATCATCCCCTTTCTTATTCTCTGCCTACTTCACCTTGCTGTGGACATGGACAGTGTATATCTCTGTTTCTGTTTCTGTTCATCTGTCTGTCCGTCTCTCACTGTGTGTATCAGACTTGTCTCATCCTCTGTCTGTCCGTCTGTCTGTTTGTGTATCTGTTTGTTCATCCGTCTGTGTATCTGTCTATCTGTCTGTCTCTGTCTCTGTCCTCCTCTCTCTGCCCCCCCGTCTCTCTCTCTCTCTCTCTCTCTTCGCCACGTCACACACACACCACACACACAACACGCCACACACACCACAACACACACACACCACACACACACACACACACAACACACACACGTGCGCGCGCGCACACACATTTTCTTTCTTTCATCTCATATATGACAATAATGATTTGATGAATGTCAATTCTACAAACACCTCCTACAGAAGGCTCAGTATTTATCACAGGGACTCATGGAATATCTCTTTACAAAAAAAGGAAAATGAAAGAAAACACTTGTGATTTATGCAGCTTTTCCCCTCTCACAGATCATTTCAAACCTTTCACAGAATCTTCAGTTATGCCACGTTTTGTAGGAGCTGAAGGAGCCGACAAAAACTGAAGACTAGGCCACGAGATCCTGCCTAATACTGGCATCGTAACCTGATTTAGCGTATCACGGCCAGCCGTGTCGATCGCCGTACTGACGCCCAAAATGTCTGGACACCGGCGTCAAATTGGATCATACTGAATTAGCATGTCTGAATACTCTTACTTCTCTGTGGTTTTTTTTTTTTCCTAGTCTTTTTTTTTTTTATTCCTTCCCATAGGGTTTTTTTCTCAAAATAGAATACGAGATATGCTATTTCATAACTAATTTGCCTTAACATTTCAACGCAGTTAAAACAAAACTACAGAAGTGATCTTGGAACGAATTTAATTTGAAAAAAAAAATCGTGCAACCTGTCCTTTTAAGAAAACATATGTTAGATACATTTCATGATAGTGAAAGAAAACGCCTTTAAAATATATGGGTTTTTTTTTTTTTTTTTTTAAGGTCTTTTTGGCACAAAACAGATTTTTTTAAATAGATTTTCAGATACATTTTTAACACTTTAAAGATGGCATATTCAGACGCATTTAAAGATAGGAGGCTTTTTCTTTTGAAAACTGATCAGGGTTTTGTAGATACGGCATGTTGTAACTGTGGGATCTTTTCTATTCTAGGCAGAGTTGCCAACTCAACGAAGAAGATCTCTGCGCTAAGCGTCTTCTGATGTATGCTTTGTCTACGGCACTTCACTTTGGACACAGCATATGTGTGTTGGTGTGTGTGTGTGTGTGTGTGTGTGTGTGTGTGTGTGTGTGTGTGTGTGTGTGTGTGTGTGTGTGTGTGTGTGTGTGGTGTGGGGTGCATGCCTGTGATGACTTGTATATCGATATCTTTCTGGCTCTAAGCATCTATGAATGATTTTGCTCTTTACATGACTACATTCAACTATGTGAATTTACCATAGACACATATACTACCAATCTCTTACCATCTACAACAACACCACCAACACACACACACACACACACACACACCACACACACACACACACACACACACGCACGCACACGCACCACGCACGATGCACGCGACGCAACACACAGCACACACCACCCACCACACACACACACACACACACACACACACACACACACACACATGCGACCACAGAGAAAATAGACACTTCCTCACCATCACCTCAACCTCAATCTCTTTACTTTCAGTGTGAAAGACATGGGCAGTGGAGGCAGGACAGGTAATTGTACATTTTATCCATTGATTATGACTGACCACACTCTGCCCATGTAGAGGCATTCGAGATACATTGTGTTTACATCACCAGGACCATGTTAGCACTTAAATAGTAAGTTGAGCGGTTTGGTTATTGAATCAGCATATGCCACCGAAACTAGAACGTTTACTAGTTGATGTATGTGTCAACATGAAACTAGAACGTTTACTAGTTGATGCCACTGAAACTAGTACGTTTACTATTTGCAAAGTGAGGCGACTGCAGGTGAAAACCTAAACAAAATTTAAATGTAATTAATAGCGCATAGTAAAAAAAAACGTAGACAAACGAATCACAAGACAATACATTCTATTCTGTATTCTGTATTCCTTGTGATTCGTTTGTCTACGGTTTTTTGTTTGTTTGTTTGTTTGTTTTTTTTTTTTTTTTATAGATGTTTACGTCAAATCCAGGCAGGGCAGCAGTTGGCAGCTTATCAAAACAAATTTTCAGAATGTCTTGGCTTAAGGTACCTCTGTCTGTCTGTCTGTCTGTCTGTCTTCTGTCTTGTCTGTCTGTCCGTGTGTCTATCTGTCTGTCTGTCTGTCTGTCTGTCTGTTGTCTGTTCTCTCTCTTCTCTCTCTCTCTCTCTCTCTCTCTCTCTCTCTCTTCGGTGTGAGAGTGTGCCTTTCTGTGTCTTATAAGACAGTAAATATATGATTTTGCTCATATTCCTGTGTTTATCAATGAGTTTGTGCTCCCTTGTGTGACTCCATAGCATTTTAGTGTGCATCTGTATGCGTGTGGATGTCTGTGTAGCGCTCATGCGTCGTGCGTGCGTGCGTGTGTGTGTGTGTGTGTGTGTGTGTGTGTGTGTGTGTGTGTGTGTGTGTGTGTGTGTGTGTGTAATGTGGAGGTACGTGGACGGGTGGAGGATGAACAACTGGCTATGGATGTTCAATGATCCAGCAGAGTGGACAAGACCTATAGTGATGGCGAGGAGCAGAAGAGTAGTGAGAGCGAACTGTGTGTAAGTAAGAGAGGAGGTGGAAGGGGTTCAGAGTGACGGAGGGTAAGGGGAAGGAGAGGGTGCGTTGGGAAAGAGACAGGAGATGGGTTTAGGGGAAGGGTCAGTAGGCCATTCGTTTGAACCATATTCAGTTGCACAGGGTGCGTTGGGAAAGAGACAGGAGATGGGTTTAGGGGAAGGGTCAGTAGGCCATTCGTTTGAACCATATTCAGTTGCACAGGGTGCGTTGGGAAAGAGACAGGAGATGGGTTTAGGGGAAGGGTCAGTAGGCCATTCGTTTGAACGATATTCAGTTGCACAGGGTGCGTTGGGAAAGAGACAGGAGATGGGTTTAGGGGAAGGGTCAGTAGGCCATTCGTTTGAACGATATTCAGTTGCACAGGGTGCGTTGGGAAAGAGACAGGAGATGGGTTTAGGGGAAGGGTCAGTAGGCCATTCGTTTGAACCATATTCAGTTGCACAGGGTGCGTTGGGAAAGAGACAGGAGATGGGTTTAGGGGAAGGGTCAGTAGGCCATTCGTTTGAACCATATTCAGTTGCACAGGGTGCGTTGGGAAAGAGACAGGAGATGGGTTTAGGGGAAGGGTCAGTAGGCCATTCGTTTGAACGGTATTCAGTTGCACAGGGTGCGTTGGGAAAGAGACAGGAGATGGGTTTAGGGGAAGGGTCAGTAGGCCATTCGTTTGAACCATATTCAGTTGCACAGGGTGCGTTCCAGTGACGCAGGGGCAGCCATGGAAATGATTGAGGAGCAGGGAGAAAGGGAGATGGATTAGACAAAGGCGAACATGCATTGGAGGGTTGATGGAGCGCACTGGGGGGGATGGCGGAGAGATGATATTGGTTGTTAAGGCTCTAACGCGCTGTGAATGTTGCTGCAGAGAAACAAGATCGAGTAGATATTAATTACAGTGTGTCAAACGCGTCTTACCCCTTTAGTTTGTTCGCTTGTTTGGGTGTTTGCTTGTTTATTTCTTGTGCATGCACGCACGAGCCTGTGATTCTGTGTGTTTGTGTGTGGTGTGTGTGTGTGTGTGTGTGTGTGTGTGTGTGTGTGGTGTGTGTGGTGTGGCGCGCGCGCGCTCTACCGTGCGTGCGTGCGTGCGTGTGTGTGTGTGTGTGTGTGTGTGTGTGTGGGTGAGCGTTCGTGCGTGGTGGTGGTGTGTGTGTGTGTGTGTGTGTGTGTGTGTGTGTGTGTTGTGTGTGTGTGCGTGTGTGTGTGTGTTGTTGTTTTTTGTGTATGTGTGTGTGTGTGTGTGTGTGTGTGTGTGTGTGTCTGTGTGTCTGTGTGTTTGTGTCTTTGTGTCTGTGTGTGTGTGGCAGTCAGTCTGTAAGTATTCTGTCTGTCTGCCTGTTTGTATTTACGGGCTTTGTTAGAGACAGACAAAAACAGTAGTAAAAAAAAAGAAGAAAGTTGGACAACCTATATGATTATGTAAGCTATATTCCTAGCTTCCTTTGCCCCCTGCTTGCATATCCCCGCCCCGTATCCCGGTAACCTAACTGTCACCCTCCCTCTCCAACTGTTTTTCTGTTCTTTTTGTTTTCCTTTTTTTCTTTTTTTTTTTATAGCTATTAAAGTTTGTGTGATTACAGTCAAAGTATCAAATTCATTATGCTTTCCTCGGTTGCTTACTGTTACTGTGAATTTCTGGATTTTCTCTTTCTTTCTTTCTTTCTTTATTCATCTATCTATGTATTCATTTATTAATCTGTTTATTTATTCACCTATTTATTTATTATGTATTTATTTGTTATTATGTGTTTATTCACCCAATAATATGTTTAATTACTTCATTACTTATTTATTTTTAGTTATTTATTCCGTCCATCTTCTTTTACTTGCTTGATTCAACATATGTGATTGATCCCTCTGTTTCTCTTCATGCGGTCAATCCAGTAAGCTTATTCACGTCTTCTTCTTTTCCCCCAAACACGCAGAATATTTACTGATAGCTAACACCTGTTGCAATGTTTACGTTAGGTATCATTTGACGTGTCTTTGTTAACGTCTGAAGCAAAGCTGGTAGTTACGATCAGATGAAAACGTAAGTTTGGCATTTTTGAAAATATGACAAAAAACATTTTCAAACAACTACGCCTTCTGATCTCGGTAATATTTTCGTTCAAACGATCGTGTCAATACATTTTCTGCAAGCACAAAAATTCACCTCTCTCTCTCTCTCTCTCTCTCTCTCTCTCTCTCTCTCTGGAATCATGCTGCAATAACTAGTCCACAGTATTATAATACAAATTTTTTTTTTCAAAAGGACTACAGAAAGGATTTAAAAACAAAACTGCATGACACGTTTCTCCTTCTCCCTCTCAAAACATATATTTCAAAATGTGTCAGTAAAGTTATCTTTAAAATACGTTTCAAGAGCTTAAAGATAGTAACTTTATGACACAGTCCACTATTTCACAAACAACGTCTTATTTTTCGAAAATTGTGTTTTTAGTGTGTATGTTTGGCAGGGAGCAGTTGCCTCCCTTGACATCTTAATGGCATGCCCTGCTCATGCCTGCATCCTATGTGAACACAGCGCAGGCTTCCAAAGGTGGTGCAGGATTGCTCCAGGCTGGTTGGTTCGACAGTTGAAGAAGTAGTTTCTGGATTACACTCGTAACTTAGGGTGTGTCTTTTTCTAGTCTGCCTTTTTGGCTGACTCTGGAGAAAGGTCCAGTGACAGCGAGGAAAAGGCCACTAACTGCAGGTACTGTTCTATTGACAGTGGGAAAGACTGTAATCCGGGATCCTCATAAGAGGTCACAGATGACCTCATGGTGAAAGCTTGGCCGTGTTGGGAATGATGCTGTCTTCACGTGTCGTATCAATGAAAGCTTGGCCGTGTTGGGAATGATGCTGTCTTCACGTGTCGTATCAATGAAAGCTTGGCCGTGTTGGGAATGATGCTGTTCTTCACGTGCCGTGTCAATGAAAGCTTGGCCGTGTTGGGAATGATGCTGTCTTCACGTGTCGTGTCAATGGAACAGAAACGAATGAGGCTGTGGGGTGCATAGGGCAACTGCTTGACGGTGTTTTGTTGTGTTTTAATTGTGTGTGTGTGTGTGTGTGTGTGTGTGTGTGTGTGTGTGTGTGTGTTGTGTCTGTCTGTCTGTCTGTCTGTCTGTCTGTCTGTGCGTGCGTGCTGTGCGTGTGTGTGCGTGTGTGTGTGTGTGTGCGCGTGCGCGTGTTTATGTGTGTGTGTGTGTGTGTGTGTGTGTGTGTGTGTGTGTGTGTGTGTGTGTGTGTGTGTGTGTGTGTGTGTGTGTTCCTTTGCCAGTGAGCTCTGTAGTCATGAAACATGGGATGGTATACCCATGGGAACCCTCACGTGGAATTTCTGTCGCGTGACGTCCAGTGGCCATTACATAATGGCACCTGCTGGGGTGCAACTATGGCCCCTTGACGTGTCAACGAATGTCCTGAGAGTGCCTGCACCCTACTTTAAAACCCTCTTACATTTGTTTCAGCTGTATCCGGCCCCTCTACTTGTCTCCCCTGGTGTTCGTTACGGCCGCAACCGGCCGCTCGTGCTGCGTTAGTTTCCTTCACACTGTGACCTCGATTTAAGTCAAGGCCGGCCAAAAGAACCGGGCATCCCTGAGAGGTGTCCAATAAAATCTTAGCAGTAGTATGGGGTGTGGGAAACATTCCACTGATTTCTGAAAAAAAAACGAAAAAAAGAAAAAAAAAAAAAAAAAAAAAAACGAGTACCAGCAGCAGTTTGGAGCTGAAAATGCAAATGCAAGAGGGTTTTAATGAATACAGTGCAGGCTTCAAAGTGTGGTGCAGGATTGCTCCCAGCTGGCGGGTTCGGCAGCTGAAGTCTCTCTTTTCCACTAGTGCTTTCGGGTGTATCTTTTTCTCTGTTCTTCCAGCCCATATTATATATTGCCTACTGCTTCACGTTAGATTCTTTGAAGTTCAAACGTGTTTTTAAGATACCAGGGGAATGACACTTTTCAGTGTGATGATATTTGAATGGATCCTGCAACGGCTGTGAATTCACTGATAAGGATAGGTATAATGAGAACAGCGGGGGATGGGAAGAGGTGGTAGGGAAATATATATATATATATATATATATATATATATATATGTGTGTGTGTGTGTGTGTGTGTGTGTGTGTGTGTGTGTGTGTGTGTGTGTGTGTGTGTGGTGTAGTGTGTGTTTGTGTGTATGTGTGTGTTTGTGGTTACAACAACCATTAAGGTATGGGCATAGACCTAAACCTGAGTTTTTTTTTTAAAATCGTGTTGGTTCTCTCTCTCTCTCTCTCTCTCTCTCTCTCTCTCTCTCTCTCTCTCTATATATATATATATATATATATATATATAATATATATATATATATCTGTCTGTCTTGTCTAGTGTTGCCTGTCTACCTTCTATTATCTGTCTCTAACTCATAAGGTTAAAGAATGTTTCTAAGGTATGTGCCCTTTCTCCTCATGACTTTTTGAATATATGTGTAAGTGGAAGTGTTGTGTAGGTATCTGCCCTATAATATGGGCCGGGGGCCTGCGCATCAACATTCATGCTCTCACCTGCATACATACATTGTGTACAAGTATGCTTTGTACATATTCATA
This sequence comes from Conus canariensis, assembly GCA_033310375.1. Taxonomy (NCBI): domain Eukaryota; kingdom Metazoa; phylum Mollusca; class Gastropoda; order Neogastropoda; family Conidae; genus Conus; species Conus canariensis. Next base: position 79,255,264 of record CM065718.1, read on the forward strand.
TGTATGTATGTTATATGCATATGTA
>CM065718.1:79260288-79267788 GCA_033310375.1 Conus canariensis
CCGAGGGATCTCCTTTTTATGTCTATTTTGATCTAGATAATGGTATTGCTATACTGGAAGAATGTCTGACTGACCTGTTGATAATGAATGATGTTTATGTTATTTTGAACGGTGATTTAAATGGTAGAACTGCTGATATCTCTCAAGATTTCTTTGGGTTTCATGCTTTTGATACACAACATGATAGTCAATCTTTCAGTATTAATCGATGCTCCCAAGATAAAAACCTAAATAATTATGGGAAATTGTTATTAAACATGTGCACTGCTTTGAACTTGTGCATCCTAAATGGTGTATGTGAAGGCGACCTAAATGGTTGCTATACATATGTTTCTGACTCTGGAAGTAGTGTGAATGATTATTTCATATTGTCAAATGAACTTTTTGTTCTTCTGTGTGATGCTTCTGAATTACAGATTGTAGAACGAATAGATTCTGATCATTTCCCTGTATCACTTCATGTTCGCTTCCCTTGTGGAAACCTAGCAGACGCTAACAAAAGAGGTCATGACGATGTTATAGAAAACATTGTCTGGAGTGATGAATGCGCTTCTTCGTTTTGTGATACCCTATGTGCTGAAAAAGTGTGTGAAAAATTTGATATTGCCACAAGTTTAATAGACTCTGATGTAAATCTAGCTCTTAATATGTTTAACGAATGTATATTGGAATGTGCTGAATGTATGAAAAAGTGTATACATGGTCATGATAGAATTTCAAAGAGCTGGTTTGACCATGAATGTTCTTTTAATAAAAGAAAGACTAGGAGATTATTGCGAATAAGTCGCCGCTCGTTGAGGGACGCTGACAGAACTGCATACCTTATAGCCAGACGTGAATATAAACATTTACTAAAGAGAAAAGAGAAAGAATATAAGAAGTTATTAATAGATGAATTAGTAACATCTATAAAGTCTCAGAAGAATTTCTGGGCTGTAATTCACAGAATATCGCCGAAAAGAACTCAACCTAGAAACAACATTTCAGCTGAGATGTTTCAACATTTTCAAGCCTTGTTAGAGTTAAATACTGACAATGAGCCAAACCAAGAGGGGTTAGAGGGGTTTGAAGATGAGTCTGATAGCTATATGAACCGTCCCATTAGTGAAGAAGAAGTATTATTAGCTATTAAAAAATTGAAAAACCGTAAAGCAGCAGGCCCCGATGGCATTATTGGTGAACTGTTCAAATACTCTTCTGCCCAAGTTGTGCAATTTTGTGTGAAATTGTTTAACAAATTGTTTGATAATGGTATGTTTCCAAATAACTAGACGGAATCAATAATTTTGCCCATATTTAAAAAGGGTGATGCTAATAATCCAAATAATTATAGGGGCATCTTTCTAAGCAATATAAGTAGTAAACTGTACGGAATGATAGTAAAAAATAGGCTGCAAGAATGGATAGAGGAAAAAAACATCACTGGTGATCACCAAGCTGGTTTCAAAAAAGGTTATTCGACTGTTGACCACATGTTTACTTTATAATGGCTATCGTTCAGAAACAGTTTTCCTATAATCGAAAATTGTACGTTGCTTTTATAGACTTTGAAAAAGCTTTTGATTCCATAAATAGAAATCTTCTTTGGCCAGTCATGATTAAAAACGGTATTAGGGGTAAACTCTACAGATGTATCAGAAGCATGTATGAGGTAGTTAGAGCTAGAGTTCGTTGCGGTGCTAAACTGACAGATTTTATTAACTGTTCAGCTGGGGTTAGGCAAGGTGATGCTTGCAGTCCTGTTCTATTTTCGCTCTTTATTAATGAATTAGCCATTGAAGTGATCAATAATGGAAGACATGGGGCTTTGCTGACACTGGATGCTTTTGAATTGTTTATTCTTTTATTAGCAGATGATGTGGTTTGATATCGGAGACTGTTATTGGTTTACAGACTCAACTGAATAGTTTACAACGCGCAGCTGCTGCTCTCCAACTAAGGGTTAATTTGTCCAAAAGTAACATCATTGTATTTCGTAAGGGTGGTTATTTAAGTACAAGAGAAAGATGGTTCTACGATGATGACTCAATGCCTGTTGTGAATGCTTATAAGTATTTGGGTATATTTTTCTCTACACGTCTTAGTTTTGTTGGTGCGTGCAAGGATCTTGCTAGCAGAGCCAAAAATGCTTTACTGTGTATTATGAGGAAATTATATGTTCTCAATAATACGTCTTTTAATGTATTTCTCAAGTTGTTTGATAGTCAGGTTCAACCAATTGTACAGTATGGGTCTGAATTATGGGGGTTAGATGGCGCTGCTATATACTGTGAGTCTGTGCACCTGTTCGCATTAAAAAGGTTCTTGGGTGTGGACAGGCACACGCCTAACGACTTGATTTATGGTGATACGAATAGATTCCCCATGTACATAGTTTCAGCAGTAAAATGCATTCGTTATTGGCTGAATTTACTTCATATGGAGGACCACAGATTACCACGCAAAGCTTATAACATGTTATATGGTTTTGATGCTAGAGGAAAAAACAACTGGGTTAGTAAAGTACGTACTTGTCTTTTTGAATATGGTTTTGGTTTCGTGTGGTTAAGTCAAGGTGTTGGAAATGTTAAGCAGTTTTTACATGGTTTTCGTCAACGACTGGTTGATTGCACTTGGCAAAAATGGTCAGACCATGTGCAACATAGTGAGAGGTTTGATTTCTATAGAAATGTTTGCAGCTTTCATGATCTGAAACCTTATCTAACTTTAGAAATGGACAGGCACTTGAAATATATCATGACCAAATTTAGGTTTGGAATATCAGAATTGGCAGTTCACAAGTTTAGATACAAAACCGTTGTAGATACAAAACCGTTGTTGATGACAATGTCTTGTTGTGTCCGCTTTGTAAAGAGTCTCCAGAAAATGAAATCCATTTTGTTCTTTGCTGTCCAGCCCTAAAGAACATTAGAACCGAATGCATTCAGCCAAAATTTTATAGACAGCCTTCTCTATTTAAATTGACTATACTGATGTCGTCAACCTCACCAGAAGTTGTTCGAAATTTCTCATTGTTTTTGTATAAGGCGTTTAGATTTAGAGAAACAGTTACTTCTTGATGTTCTAAATGATTTATGTTTGGAATGTTTGACAATCATGAGTATTTATCTCAATTCATGTATTATGCTTACTCACCCCTTCATAAGGGGCTAAGGCCTATATGAATAAATCATCCGAATCCGAATCCGAATCTCTCTCTCTCTCCTCTCTCTCTCTCTCTCTCTCTCTCTCTCTCTCTCTCTCTCTCTCTCTCTCTCCATTTACCCCAAACCTACCCCTTGGCCTTTTTCTTCCCCGTTTCCTTCCCCTTGTTCGCTATGTTCACGCGTTTTTTTTTTTCTATTTGCGTTCGTTTGTCAATGCTATGGACAATAGCTAATTTGTTTTGAACTGTACAAGATTTTGTTATTCTTTGTTCTTTTTATATATGTATTTGCATTAATTTGATCTTTAAATGCATTAATTTGATCTTTACATAGTTTTTTCTTTCCTTTTGCCCCAGGACTGGGTGGAAAAAAGCATTTGTATTGTTTATCTCTTTACCCTGGTAAAATAAAATTTCTCTCTCTCTCTCTCTCTCTCTCTCTCTCTCTCTCTCTCTCTCTCTCTCTCTCTCTGGAATCAAGCTGCAATAATTAGTCCATAGTATTATAAGACATTTTGTTTTCAAAAGGACTACGGAAAGGATTTAAAAACGAAATTGCATGACACGTTTCTCCTTCTCCCTCTCAAACAGTTTAATAAATATTTCAAAATGTGTACGTAAAATGATCTTTAAAATACGTTTCAACAACTTAAAGATAGTAACTTTAAGACACAGTCCGCTATTTCAAAAACAACGTCTTTTCGGAAAATTGTGGGGTTTTTTGTGTGCGTGTTTGGCAGAGAGCAATTGCCTCCCTTGACATCTTAATGGCATGCCCTGCTCATGCCTGCATCCTATGTGAACACAGCGCAGGCTTCCAAAGATGGTGCAGGATTGCTCCAGGCTGGTTGGTTCGACAGTTGAAGAAGTAGTTTCTGGATTACACTCGTAACTTAGGGTGTGTCTTTTTCTAGTCTGCCTTTTTGGCTGACTCTGGAGAAAGGTCCAGTGACAGTGAGGAAAGGCCACTAACTGCAGGTACTGTTCTATTGACAGCAGGAAAGACTGTAGTCCGGGATCCTCATAAGAGGTCACAGATGACCTCATGGTGAACGCTTGGCCGTAGTTTGGAATGATGCTGTCTTCACGTGTGGTATCAATGGAACAGAAACGAGTGAGGCTGTGGGGTGCATAGGGCAATTGCTTGGCGGTGTTTTGTTTTGTTTTAATTGTGTGTGTGTGTGTGTGTGTGTGTGTGTGTGGTGTGTGTGTGTGTGTGTGTGTGTGTGTGTGTGAATACTCTAAATATATAAAATAACGTTTTTTAACGGTCAGTTTTAAATTTCGGTTCGTAAAAGTTGTATATCATTTTTCGGCATTTAAAACTGCACATGTATACCGAATTTCATCACGAACAGCGTAAATTTTGAAAATAACGGTTTTTAACGGTCAAATTTAATGGTCATAATGACTATCTAATGACCCAATGTTACCCGCTGGATGTTCCTGTAGGCTTATGTCAAGTTTGGTGGCGATCCGATGACTCTCGTGGCCGCCAACCTCAGAAGATCGGGTTTTAAACAGTTTTTATAGGGTTTGGTGTTTTTAACGGTTTTTAGCTGTTACAAATAACGTTTCTTAACTGCCAAATAACGGTTCTAATTCTCGAGACGTAGTCCTGTACCTGTGCAATGTCACAACGGCCATTTGAAGAAAAGCAGAGGAAAAATATATCTTTGAAACCGTTATAACAGTTTTTAACGGTTTTTAACGGTTTTATTTTTTTAGAGATTAGCCCAAAACCATCCTCGGTTCACAAGAGACGTGCCTGCTAAATTTCAAGAAGATCGGATTTTAACCAGTTTCTTTTATAGGGTTTGGTGTTTTTAACGGTTTTTAACTGTTATAAATAACGTTTTTTAACTGCCAAACAACGGTTCTAATTTTAGAGAAGTAGTCCTGTACCTGTGCAATGTCACAACGGATATTTGAAGAAAAGCAGAGGAAAAAGATGTCTTTGAAACCGTTATAACAGTTTTTTTAACGGTTTTTAACGGTTTTATTTTTTTAGAGATTAGCCCAAAACCATCCTCAGGTCACAACAGACGTACCTGCCAAATTTCATGACAATCGGTTGAGCCGTTTTTGAGTCTATAGCGTACACACACACACACACACACACACACACAGACACACACACACACACACACACACAGACACACACACACACACACACACACACACACACACACACACACACACACACACACACACACACAGAATTTGCCATTTATATATTAGATGTGTGTGTGTGTGTGTGTGTGTGTGTGTGTGTTGTGTGTGTGTGTGTGTGTGTGTGTGGTTACAACAACCATTAAGGTATGGGCATAGACCTAAACCTGAGTTTAAAAAAGAAAAATCGTATTGGTTCTCTCTCTCTCTCTCTCTCTCTCTCTCTCTCTCTCTCTCTCTCTCTCTCTCTCTCTCTCTCTCTCTCTCTCTCTCTCTCGCCTTTCCTTCCACTCTGTACATCTCCATCCCGTCCTGATTTCACACTGTCCCCTCACGTAAGCCTTGTATCCCCTGTCAGTCTGGTTGTATACATTCTCTTCACCTCTCCGTTACTTGTCTTGCTTCTCTGTTTCTTCTCCTTGTTTTTCTCTCCATCCCTACCACTGACATTCCAACAACGCCATACCACGGAGAGATTGTATTGACTGCCAGCGATAAGCAGTCATGATGGAAAACGCTGTGTTCCGTGTGCCAGCTGAGATGTGTGCAAATACATCTAGCCGAGAATAATCACAGGGAAAACCACACCGGCAACTGTTGGAGCTGCTTGTGATCGGGCAGAGAAAGGAGGAGTGGATGGGGATGGGGGCAAGCAAAATGAGAGTGAGGATGGGAAACAGGAAGGATTAGGGTGCCAAGAGGACGATGATTGGTCTGAGAATGCAGCGAGTGTGGACGGGAAACCCAGTTAGCTTATAGCTAGTATTCAACTGTTTGTCGACAAATATATCGTTTTGGATTACTGGATGACCTCTAGTAAGCATATCATTAATAGCAGTCATTCACTGGTTTGAAGGTGGAATTACATGTCTGATATGGAAGCGAAGCTGCGAACGAATATGTTCAAATTATAAAACCCAGAGAACAGATTCCTTGTTAAGCAACAATGAGGCATTTTGTTTAGTTTCGCCCCTACATGGTAATGCTCCTTAGTAATTGCCATCCACATAAGGCAGACACATGATGGTAACTGCGACAGCAGAAGCAGAAGCAGCAGCAGCAGTAGTAGTAGAAGTAGTAGTAGCAGCAGCAACAGCATTGTCAGCAGCAGCAGGAGCACCAGCAATAATAGTAGTGGTAGTAGTTGTATTGGTGGCGGTGGTGGCGGTGGTGGCGCGGTGGTGGTGGGGTGGTGGTGTGCATTTGTTTGTATGTTTGTGTGTGTGTGTGTGTGTGTGTGTGTTGTTGTTGTTGTTGTTGTTGTTGTTGTGTTGATTGATATAGTCTGTTCACACTTGGTGATATTAGACTTTACTGGGGGGTGGGGGGGGGCGAGGGGAGGGGGGGAAGGGGAGGGGGGCGGGGTGAGGGGAGGGGGAGGGGGATTGGGGGAGGGCGGAGGAGGAGGAACAGGGGGGAGGAAAAGGTCAGAAATAATGTCAAGAACAGTACAAATTTAAATATAAACTACACTGTCATAATTATAACAATATGCTAATTTGAGATTGAGAGATAATATTTGCAACCTCAACAATTTCTGAACTGAAAGAAATAGCGTGAACCGGTTTAGATTTCGAAATTTCAATGTTTGCTTTTGAATAAAGAGCATTTAAAATGGGGCAATGGAAAAGTATATGTTCACCAGATAATGGCCTTAGAACATGCACACGCTATATTTTGGGAATATTTGGTCTTCCAAGAGTTCAAACGTATCTTGTATATTAAACTAGAAATATGTCTAGGATATGTTTCCATTACACATTTATCTTGAGACTTCTCAATTCGGAAACAGCTTTCCAATAACGAATGTACTTCATATATATCTAACTTCAAATTACTTTTTGCAGCATTGCCCATTGCCCCGCGTCTGGCTAGTTTATCAGCTATTTCATTCCAATAAATACCACAGTGTGAAGGGACCCAGCCGAAGACTATATTTACTCCTGTGGAAATAATGTAATTAATTAAATGCTTTATTTCAAAGATTACATCCTTCCTTGTTTTAACATCCCAAACTTTCAAACTATCTACCACTGCCTTAGAATCAACACAAAATAAAACGTTACAGAAAGAATGATTACTATCACAAATAATGAGTAATGCCATAAGAATAGCATACAATTATGCCGTAAAAATAGAAAATCCTTTTCCAAGGCTGTATGCTTTTTGAACTTTTAAAGCCG
>CM065718.1:79272788-79280288 GCA_033310375.1 Conus canariensis
GTGAAGCAGCAGATGACTGAGTTTAGGAGTATTGAACAATGGACAAAAAAAAAAAAAGTTATGTTTGCTCATACTTGGTGGAACTACATGGTGATTTGCATCGCCCTGAAGGCAGTGTATCTTGAAGATAGTAGTAGTAGTAGTAGTAGTAGTAGTAGTAGTAGTTGTTGTTGTTGTTGTTGTTGTTGTTGTTGTTGTTGTATTAGTGGTGGTAATAATAGTAGCAGTAGTGGTAGATAACAATGGATAACAAACCAGTCATTTCTGCTAACACAATCATACTGACATTGCCCCATAATTCCCTTCCTCCTGAAAGTAGGTATATGATGAAGTTGGTGGTGGTGGTGGTGGTGGTGGTGGTGGTGGTGATAGTAGTAGTAATAGTTGTTGTTGTTGTTGTTATTGTTGCTGTTGCTGTTGTTGTTGTTGTTGTTGTAGCAGCAGAAGCAGTGGTTGTAGTAGTTGTAATAGTGGTGGTTGTGGTTGTGGTGGTCGTGGTGGTGGTGATAGTAGTAAAAGCAGCAATAGCTTCAGTTGTATTAGCTGTGTTAGTAAAAATGATATATTGGTTAATGGCATATATTTCTTTTGGTTATCAGACCTGCTGACCTGCATGCATCTGCATACTTTAATTGTATATTTATTAAACTTTGTGACCAAAAGGCTTTAACCAGTCCTGGAAAATACAACGTATTTTGTGTTAGCATATTTCTATGTCTGTTCGTTTCGCATGTCCATGTGGAATGGAAAGCATAATGACACAGTAGAGGCTTGGTTTTCTGGAACCAAAAAAATCTTGAGCTATTCCTGTGTGTCTGGCATTATTGTCTAGCACCTTTGGGTCAAGGCAGAGAAAGAACTATATGCTTATAATTTACTTAAATGAAACTTGCCTTCCTGTGCTTCACCTTCAAGAAAGCTCTTATTTTCCATAGGAAATGAGGATAATCTGCTTAACTAGGGCCTACATTGATACAGTTTAAGAACAGATTGATGCGAAACTGCTTGATAAAGATACAAAGTGTATGTGTGTTTTATGTTCGTAACTTTAAAGCCTGCAGAAGGAATGACAAGCAGGTCTTTGTTTGTTTGTTTGTTTTTTTCCCGGGCAATGTTTTGGAGGTGGCAAAAAGAGGTCGATTTAGGTTTTGCAACGGAAATGATGAGTCAAGGCCAAAGCGCCTTAGCTAATACAATTTCATTGTAAATGTTATGATATTTAGGAAAGAATTTTGATGTCATTCATCAGCGTGGACATTTCACACAAGGGATTACAACCACAATCACAGAAAAAAAACAGCCTGCCAAATATTGCTTCGGTGACGTCGGAGACAAAAACGTGCACGACAGACATTACAGTATGGCTAAGCAGGAAACAAACAGCAATTAATTAGTGACTTGTGACAAACGTTCCCACTTTGCCAAATGCGTGGGAAATACCGGAAAACATTTTTTCCCCAGGGCTGAAGTAATGATCAGAAAGATTTCAGTAGAAGTGAAGGAAATGATTGGAAACCAGTTTTCACCTTACACTTAGGTGTTCCCGCGTCTTGCGACACATGAGGCAGTCAAGTCGCTCCACTGTGCCCGGTCCTCAGCCAGTCTGCTGGTGTCACTCCATCCTCTGTCAACGAGTCTGAGGCCTCTCCCCACTGTCTGTCGCCAGCTCATCCAGGGCATCCTCTTTTCCTCTGGCTTGCTGGGAACTATTTAATGGCCTGGTTTGCAGGTCTTCGTGACGGTAATCTTAAGACATGACCCAGCCAGCGGAGGCGCCGTCTGCAGATGATGGTTGACACGGGGAGCTGTTTGGACCTCTCCCTGACCTCTTCATTTGGTATAAAGTCCGACCATTTGATGGCCAAGATCGTACGTAGGCACTTAGTGTCAAAAGCGTCAAGTTTCTTCTCCTGGGTGATCTTTAATTGCCAGGTTTCACAGCCATAGAGCAGCGTTGAAATCACACTAGATTTGATTCAAAGGGAGAATTTCGTGCTGTTCCGTATTTTGTTCAGCTGACTGAATGGCTGATGTTGCATTCCTGATACGACACTTCAATTCATGGTCCAGGTCATTGGCGTTGTTGATGGAGCTGCCTAGGTATGTGAAGTTCTCTACTTCTTCCACTTGCTTTTCCATCAGTTTTCACCGGGGGATAGGATAATGATCTGAAGCAATTTTTTCACTAAGGGCACATGCGTAGGTGCGTGAGACTGTTTGAGGACACGCATGTGGACAGGCATGAATGTGTATGAGTGTGTGTGTGTGTGTGTGTGTGTGTGTGTGTGTGTGTGTGTGTGTGTGTGTGTGTTTTGTGTGTGTGTGTGTGTGCGTGTGTGTGTGTGTGTGTGTGTGTGTGTGTGTGTGTGTGCGCGTGTGTGTGTGCATGTGCGTGTGTGTGTGTGTCTGTGTGTGCGCGCGCGTGCGTGCGTGCATGCGTGCGGGCGTGTGTGTGTGTGTGTGTGTGTGTGTGAGTGTGTGTGTGTGTGTGTGAGAGAGAGAGAGAGAAAGAGAGAGAGAGCTCTGAGACACCTCTCTCTCTCTCTCTCTCTCTCTCTCTCTGTGTGTGTGTGTGTGTGTGTGTGTGTGTGTGTGTGTGTGTGTGTGTGTGTGTGTGTGTGTGCATACTTCTGATCCATCTAAAAATCTTCAGACATACACATTACATATTTTTGATGATAATGTTTGTTAGATGAATTCAAAGACCTTAAAGACAATATCTTTGCAACACGCGTCAAGATTTCAGAGAGAGGTTCATTTTCATTTACGTTCTTTTCCTACGAAACAGGTCAGAATCTGGCAACAACAGCTTTTTTTTTTTTTTTAACTCTGTTGGCAACATAGCCAATTACGTGAAGAGGATCTTCCGACAAACGCCCTCTGTTATGACATGCCTTGCTCACAGACAGTTCGCTTCCATTAGCAGCAAGTTGTTGCGCAAGATTGTAAGTCTTGGTGTGTGTGTGTGTGTGTGTGTGTGTGTGTGTGTGTGTGTGTGTGTGTGTGTGTGTGTGTGTGTGGAGGGGAGGGGAGGGGAGGAGAGGGGGTTAGACACGAGGCATGGAGGTTAAGGATTGAGTGGTAAGAAAACGGCTTGAGACGTGTAGTCAATGACGTTATGTACAAGTTCTAGGAATCATAGCAAGGGTGTGATGCTACATTAGAAATTGTATTTACGATTTTAACACCTTTTTTTCTCACGTTTCTGCACTGTACCTCTCCGTCTCTTTCTCTCTCTGTCTATCTCTGTCTCTGTCTGTCTCTGTCTGTCTGTCTGTCTGTCTGTCTGTCTCCCTCTCTCTCTCTCTCTCTCTCTCTCTCTCTCTCTCTCTCTCTCTCTCTCTCTCTCTCTCTCTCGGGTCCGTCTCCCCTCTGGTTGGGTCAACTTCCTTCTGTCTTGGCCTCCTCTCCATCCACTACATCCTCAACACCTCTACGTCAGCTGGCCTCCTCTCCATCACTGCATCCTCAACACCTCTACGTCAGCTGGCCTCCTCTCCATCCACTGCATCCTCAACACTTCTACGTCAGCTGGCCTCCTCTCCATCCACTGCATCCTCAACACCTCTACGTCAGCTGGCCTCCTCTCCATCCACTGCATCCTCAACACCTCTACATCAGCTGCCCCCACCATCACTCCCCCCCCCCCCTCCCTCACCCCCTGCTCAGACTTTGCTCCATTTTCTAATTCAGTCTCGATGTATCAGCTTCTCAACCCTTCCGTTCTCGTCTATGTTTATCCGCCCGCCTTCGTCACTGATTCCACATTAGTACTGATTCCTTATAGTACTGATTCCTTATAGTACTGATTCCTTATAGTACTGATTCCTTATAGTATCCCAACATGGAGATCGTTCGTCACTGATTCCTTATAGTACCCCAACATGGAGATCATTCGTCACTGATTCCTTATAGTATCCCAACATGGAGATCATTCGTCACTGATTCATTATAGTATCCCAACATGGAGATCGTTCGTCACTGATTCCTTATAGTATCCCGACATGGAGATCATTCGTCACTGATTCCTTATAGCATCCCAACATGGAGATCGTTCGTCACTGATTCCTTATAGTATCCCGACATGGAGATCGTTCGTCACTGATTCCTTATAGTGTCCCAACATGGAGATCGTTCGTCACTGACTCCTTATAGTACCCCAACATGGAGATCGTTCGTCACTGATTCCTTATAGTATCCCCACATGGAAATCGTTCGTCACTGATTCCTTATAGTACTGATTCCTTATAGTACCCAACATGGAGATCATTCGTCACTGATTCCTTATAGTATCCAACATGGAGATCGTTCGTCACTGATTCCTTATAGTATCCAACATGGAGATGATTCGTCACTGATTCCTTATAGTACTGATTCCTTATAGTATCCCAACATGGAGATCGTTCGTCACTGATTCCTTATAGTACCCAACATGAAGATCGTTCGTCACTGATTCCTTATAGTACTCATTCCTTATAGTATCCCAACATGGAGATCGTTCGTCACTGATTCCTTATAGTATCCCAACATGGAGATCATTCGTCACTGATTCCTTATAGTATCCCAACATGGAGATCATTCGTCACTGATTCCTTATAGTACTGATTCCTTATAGTGTCCCAACATGGAGATCATTCGTCACTGATTCGTTATAGTATCCCAACATGGAGATCATTCGTCACTGATTCCTTATAGTACTGATTCCTTATAGTACCCAACATGGAGATCGTTCGTCACTGATTCCTTATAGTATCCCAACATGGAGATCGTTCGTCACTGATTCCTTATAGTATCCCGACATGGAGATCGTTCGTCACTGATTCCTTATAGTATCCCACATGGAGATCGTTCGTCACTGATTCCTTATAGTATCCCAACATGGAGATCATTCGTCACTGATTCCTTACAGTACTGATTCCTTATAGTGTCCCAACATGGAGATCATTCGTCACTGATTCGTTATAGTATCCCAACATGGAGATCGTTCGTCACTGATTCATTATAGTATCCCAACATGGAGATGATTCGTCACTGATTCCTTATAGTACTGATTCCTTATAGTACCCCAACATGGAGATCGTTCGTCACTGATTCCTTATAGTATCCCAACATGGAGATCATTCGTCACTGATTCCTTATAGTATCCCAACATGGAGATCGTTCGTCACTGATTCCTTATAGTACTCATTCCTTATAGTACCCCAACATGGAGATCATTCGTCACTGATTCCTTATAGTATTCCAACATGGAGATCGTTCGTCACTGATTCCTTATAGTATCCCAACATGGAGATCGATTCGTCACTGATTCCTTATAGTACTGATTCCTTATAGTATCCCAACATGGAGATCGTTCGTCACTGATTCCTTATAGTACCCCAACATGAAGATCGTTCGTCACTGATTCCTTATAGTACCCCAACATGAAGATCGTTTGTCGACTGTCAGTATCACACAGTCATGATGGAAGATGGTGTTTGAGGAGATGTGTGCAGACACATCTAGCAGAGACAGTATCACACAGTCATGATGGAAAACGTTCTGGTGTTTGAGGAGATGTGTGCAGACACATCTAGAAGAGACAATGTCTATGGGGGCGTAATGCCTTCTGTTGGAGGTAGTGCTGCTTGTGATTGGGTGAAGGAGGAGAGGAGGGGAGAGGGCAGTGGGGGGGGGGGGTTGAGGGATAGGACTTCATGTAGATGTGATTATTCGGAGACTGCAGGGGAAGTAGTGTGAGAACCCAGGGAGGTGAATGCCCCAATCCAATTTTCCATCACCGTAAAGAGAGATAAGACGATGGTATGAACTGTTGACTGAAATCATGTGAACAGATTGTCAACAGGATTAACTGATTATTGTAGGATGAAATCATTGATCTGATGTTGGAGTGAACGAGCGACCGAATGATGTCAGAAGCATTAAAAAGGTGGACTAAGGGCCCATTTCTGCTCACATACACTAGTGCTGCCTAGTAATTCCTATCACCCTCAAAGCGTCTATACGACAAAGATGGTAGAAGTACCAGCCGCCGTGGCGAAGTGGTTAGCGTCGCGGACTCCCAGCTGGGAGGTCGTGGGTTCGAATCCCATCAGAAGTCATGTGGGTTTTTCTACCCCGACCGGCTCCTACCCAGAGTTGAGTTTGCTGCGGACTCAGTTGGGAAGACTGGGACCACACAGTCGAGTTTCATCCACTTAATGGATGCGTTTCTGAGAGTGTTGCTCAAATTTCCTGACCAACACTGCAGGTGCCTGTATCTCTCGGGCCTGGTTGACGCCGGGATATATTATGAAAGGAAGCGTAGAGTACAGCCCTGTCATGTAGTCTCAGACCAGAATGGAATTCCGTAGCATCATCTTAATCATCCTCATTCTCATCGATCAGCATTAAAAAAATGTCTCAAATTCTGTGCCCTTCATGCCCTGCTCTCATGGTGACCTCAATTTCGATGCCCTCTCCGCGTCTGTGGTCTTGGTTTGGTTCCGTCGGGGTCACCGGTATCGGCGAGTCCATGGGGGCTGTCGTTGGACGGACGTGGTGGCGCCCTCCGGAGGGAGAGCTTACTCACGCCGGCTCCGCGACTAAGCAATTATTGTCGTCAGTAGGGGGCTTAGTAGGTGGTGTCCTGCGTATGTTAGATCAGAACAGGCGCCACTGAACACCACTGAAGTGACTCGGCAGCAGTGCAGTGTCTCCTCTGGTGGGTGCCTCTTGACGACTTAACATTGACTGCTTCCTGTGGATTGCCGGTGCCGGGGCTGCGGCGGGGCCGACCGGGCTGTGGCTGTGGACGGGGTGTCGGAATGAGCGGCGTGGGTGCACTGCCTCTGAGGTGGCGCAGAGGTTGGGACAGAAAAAAAAAAATGGTAGAAGTAGATGTAGTATCATAGTAAAGCAGCAGCAGCAGCAGTAGCAGTAGTAGTAGTAGTAGTAGTAATATTTGAATGGTGCTTTCAGTGGCATTCATTTTATTGGAAATGAACCAGCTGACGGTGCATGCGTCTACGTGCATTAATCGCATATTTTGTCAAATTAATGTGGGAACAGTGAAACAGTGACCGGTCCTGATTAAAGTATTTTTATTAGTACATTTCTTTGGCTGTTCTTGCCTTTGTCCGTGTTGACTGAAAAAGCATAGAGACACAGGAGAGACTTAATTTTTTTCAGAATGTTTGTTCTGTCTCTGTATGTCTCTCATTTAGCTGCAACTTGTCTGGGAGACACGGGTCAAGATATGGAAGGACCCGCAGGCACCAGATTCACTTACATGGAACGCCCATCCACAACAAGAAAGCTTTCGCTGTCCATAGAGCATTAGGACAATCTATTTGAATAGTTAGAGTTTGGAGACACCTAGATAAGAAAACGCTTTACATACTAGGAAAGTACATGTGTGCTTAATGTAAGTAACTTAAAAGCCTTCAAATCATCTTTTTTCCTGTTGATGTTGTTAACGTGGCAAAAGTAGGTCAACTGATGTGCCCTATGGGTGAACCA
>CM065718.1:79285288-79305288 GCA_033310375.1 Conus canariensis
TAGACAGACATTTGACTCGTGACGACACTGACCGTGACCAAGAGGGTGTCTACGAGGAAGCAGGAGGGGAGGGCGGGGTGCCCAATGGTAGCTTTAATCTGTGCGGGGACTGGGCACTGACAGGCGACATTGACGACTTTCATGACACTGAGAACACTGAGAATGGGGTTAAAGAGGACAGACCTGTAAGTGATCGTGAAGATGTAGACAGACACAGTGAGCAGCAGACGGAAGACGGACTTAATACCCAGAGAGACAAGGACACTGGTACTCACCACAAATTGACCGATGACCTTTCCACAGACGACCCTGTACTGAGGACACTCGAGACTGTCATACCTGCTTCCATTACCACTACTTCACATGACAACTGTGATCTGAAGGCAGTGCACACCGAGTCTGGGCCCACTGCTGTGTCAAGAGATGTGCCCGTTTCACCCACACACCTGCGAGGCTTCGGCAGGGGTTCCCATGTGTCCATCCCGCAGCAGTCTACAACACTAGGCGACGGGACCTACGGCACCAGTGTGGGGAGCGGGGGTCGAGACAGGGGTTCCCCTCTGTCCACCCCGCAGCAGTCCGCAACACCAGGCGACGGGACCAACGGCACCAGAGTGGGGAGCGGGGGTCGAGGCAGGGGTTCCCCTCTGTCCACCCCGCAGCAGTCCGCAACACCAGGTGAGGGGTTCAACGGCACCAGAGTGGGGAGCGGGGGTCGAGGCAGGGGCCGTATCGGTGGCTCTCACCAGGCACGGTCCTTGTCGGCGCGTGGCTCTCTGCCTTCGCCAGCCATGACACGGGGCCGCTCTCAGGCCTCTGCTGACAGTATGGAGAAGCACCCTGTTGCGGGCAAGGGTGTCAAGACCAAGGCTTCAAGTGGAGACGACTCCAGGCAAACCAAACTGCCGAAGGGCTGGTTGGACAGACGTAAGCCTGAAGGCAGCAGGAACGCCTCCCCGGCGTCAGAGGGCCGGAGCGGCAGCACGGGCGACAGGAGATGACGGGCAGGCCAGGGCACTGAACACGCTAGTCCCACCGCAGTGCAGCCAGCGTTGGCTACAGCTGAAGACTGTACGTTATGTTCTACTACGCAGAAGTGTACATACAAAAGTAAATTTTTGACTTTTGCGTCACTTAACGTTGAAGGTCTTTGGCGTATTGCCAGAGAGCCTGACTTTTTGCGTTTAGTTGACAGATATGACTTATACTGTTGGCTGAAACATTTACAAAAGCAGTTCCAGATACAATGTTTCCTTCTCATAAAGTTTTCTCTAGCCCGGGTGTTAAGGTGTCAGATAGTGTCTTTGGTCGTTTGTGGGGGGGTGTAGCTTTCTTAATTAGGAATGAATTTGCAAATTATGTTGAAAGAGTGGACAGTGAAATTGACAATATTATTGTTCTGAAGTTTTCTCGCCGCCTTCTAGGATTGAACTCGGACTGTTTAATAATAGGTGCTTATCTCCCACCTGAAGGTTCTAAATACTATGAAGAAACAGATATTTATAACGGTATATCCTTGTTAGAAGAATGCTTGTTGGAAGTTTCTAGAGAAACTGGGTGGTTACCAATGATAATTTGTGGTGATTTAAATTCAAGAACTGGCCTACTTAACCTGAGTAATTGTGACCCCATTGATGACGTAAAAGAAGTATTTGTAGAGAATTATATGTCATATGATATGGATGCGTCCCTAAGTGAGGAACCCTTTCCGAGAATCTCCAAGGATACTATGGTAAACCCTTTTGGTCGATATTTGTTAAATGTATGTCATGAATTTGATCTGTGTATTCTTAATGGTCTGAAAGCATTGAAATGTCCAGGTGACTTCACTTATGTATCTGATAGTGGTTCTAGCGTAATTGATTATATGATTGCCTCAAGTTCCTTGCTTCCTCATTGTCAGTGCCTTAATGTAAGACCGTTAATAGAAACTAAGCATGCTGTTGTTGTTTTGTTTTTCTCACTGTCTAATAGTGCTGACTGTTTACCTGTTACTGAGAATGATGCTCACCAAGTTGTTTCTGTCAGTAAGTACAAATGGGATGAAGAAGTTCAGCTGCTTTTTATGAACGTATGAACTCTGACCATGTCTCATCATTAGTTAGTGAAGCTGCTGACCTTGTTGGTGTTAATATTAATCAAGCCTTGTCCAAGTTTAATGAATGTTTTGTGTATGCTGGTGAATGCATGATGAAAACTATTAGATTTGGCATAGGTATGAGAAATGTTTGGTTCGACCTTGAATGTAAACAAAGCAGAAAAGTATTACGAACACAGATAAACAAGTTTCATAGAACTAATAACGATAATGACAGAATTGCCTATGGCCAGAAAAGGAGAGAGTATAAGGAATTGTTACGACAGAAAAGGAAGCTACATAATGAAAATATCATTGCATCGTTACAAAGTAATATAAACGACTCAAAGAAATTCTGGGAAGTTGTTAGTTCAATTAGGCCAAGAACTCAAGGTCAGGGGTCGATTTCTAGTGATCAGTGGTATAATCACTTTAAAGGTGTTTTTAATGACTTACCTGTTGAATTAAACACCAGTTCGGATTTTGATGAATATTATGATAGAGAACACGTACATACTGACTGTGACTTCTTGAATCATCCTATTTCTGTTACCGAAATTGAAGTTGCAATTCGATAAATAAAGAGTAATAAGGCAGCTGGCCCAGATAAACTTATTGGAGAGTTTTACAAGTACAGTAGACAAGTCATTATGCCTTTCCTTGTTAAATTTTTCAATACAATTTTTGATGAGGGTTTGTTTCCGGAAGATTGGTCAGTCTCTATCTTGCAACCACTATTTAAGAAGGGTGATAGGAATTGCCCAGATAACTACCGTGGAATCTCTTTGTTGAATATTTGTAGTAAAATATATAGCTTTGTTCTCAATAGAAGGTTAACCAAATGGATTGAAATGAACAATATTCTTGGGGAGGAGCAAGCTGGTTTTCGTGGCAAACGATGTACCACAGATCACATTTTCACTTTACTTGCAATGATTCAGAAGCAGTTGTTAAGACACAGGAAGCTCTATGTCGCATTCATAGACTTTAGGAAGGCTTTTGACCTAGTAAGTAGGGATAAATTGTGGAAGGTTCTCTCTGTTAATGGTCTTAATGGAAAATTTTTGAAAGCATTGCAAAGTGTGTACAATGTTGTGAAGACTTGTGTTCGAACTAGTGGTGACCTTACTGATACTTTTCTATGCCCACGGGGCCTAAAACAAGGTGAGGTGTGTTCACCTGTGCTTTTTTCACTGTTTATCAATGAACTAACTAAAGATATAAACACTCTTGGTAGACATGGTATTCAGCTTTCCCCAGACCTCATTGAACTTTTGATTCTGTTATTTGCTGATGATGTTGCATTATTTTCTGATACTGTTATTGGTTTGCAAACCCAACTGAATGTCTTGTATAATACCTCAAAACGTTTAGATTTACTTGTGAATCTGGAAAAGTCAAATATTGTTGTATTCAGGAATGGCGGTTACCTTGCTTCGAATGAAAATTGGACTTTTGGTGATGCTCAACTTTCCACTGTTAACATGTATAAGTATCTTGGTATAATACTGACCACAAGATTATCTTTCCAACCAACTATGTGTGACCTAGCAAACAGAGCAAAGAAAGGATTAATTGCTATCAACAGAATGCTATGGTCAATAGGTGAACATTCTCCTGGTATTTTCTTTAAGCTATTCGATTGCCAAATACAACCTATCTTAACTTATGGAGCAGAGATTTGGGGACTGTCATCTAACCAGGAACAAATTGAAAGGGTGCACTTAGCTGCTATTAAAAGATTTCTTGGTGTAAGTCCAAAAGCTCCTAGGCACTTAATGTACGGCGAATCTGGAAGATACCCTCTTTATGTAAATACTTATGCAAAATGTATCAGATTTTGGCTTCGTGTTGCTTGTATGGATAATAACAAACTCCCGAAGAAAGCCTATGATATGTTGCTGCATCTGCAGAGTCAAAATTATATTACCTGGACGACTAATGTTTGCTATGTTCTTTATAGATTCGGGTTTGGAATTGTTTGGGAAATGCAGAGTGTTGGTAATGTGAAAGCTTTTATTGCAGAATTTAAGAAACGTTTAAGTGATTGTTACATCCAAGACTGGCATTCAGCTATTGAATCGCATGAGTTGTACGATGTTTATCGGTCATATAAGCAGTCTCTTGTTCAAAGTTCCTACCTCTGTGTAATTAAACATGTTAACATCCGCAGGTTACTTTCAAGGTTTCGGTTAGGAATGTCGCCATTACGATGCCACTTTTTACGATATACTGATCGTAATAGAAACCGTGACATTTTCTGTCCACACTGTAAGGAAGCACTGGAAACTGAGCTTCATTTTCTACTGGTTTGTCCTTTGTACGAAAAGTTGCGCCTTGAGTTGATTCCAGCTAAATATTATAGACACCCTTCTCTATTCAAAATGTCCATGTTGTTAGCCTGTTCTATTGAGACTGCTATTACGAGTGTTGGTAATTTCATTTATAGAGCAATGGCTGTTAGGAACGGAATAATTAATGCTGCATTTGCTTCATGAATGTATTCTTTGTTAACTGTGAACACCATTCAGCTGAGGTTTCGTTAAGAGTGGCTTGTACCGATTTATTTTGACCTTGTTCACTCACTTTGATATGGGCCTGTGGCCTGTCAAATAAAATATTCTGAGTTCTGAGTTCTGAGTTCTCTCTCTCTCTCTCTCTCTCTCTCTCTCTCTCTCCTCTCTCTCTCTCTCTCTCTCTCCTCTCTCTCTCTCCTCTGCATCCGTTTAGGTGTATCTCCCTCTGTTGTACCTTCCTCCACTTCCAAAATCTTTTCAATGCCTCCACGTGAACTTCAGTTTTATATTCATCAGTCTCATATTTCTCCTCCTTTTGAATTCAGTCTCCTTATATGCAGTCCTCACCACTTCCATTGTTGTCTCTGTTTATCTGTCGGCCTTCATCATTGATACTCTAATACCCCACCACCACCCCTCCCCCTCCCATCACGGAGAGCGTTCATTGACTGTCAATATCACGAACACATGATGGAAGACGCCGTGCTCGTTCTGGCGATTGAGGAGATGTGTGCCACTACATCTAGCAGAGAACAGTCCCTCTGGAGCCGCCATGGCCTCTGCTGGAGATAGAGCTGCTTGTGATTGGGTGAAGGAAGGAGGAGTGCCGGGGAAGGAAGGGGGTAGAGGAGAGGGTTGAGGGAGAGAACACAAGGCAGAAATGACTAATGTTGACTAATAGGATACTAGGCAGAGATAATTGATCAGAGAATACAGGGAGCGTGGAGTGAGTTCTCAACTCAGTGTCTCAATCCAAACGCTTATAAACATCAACAAATATAAGACGTCGGTGAGGACTGTTGACAAACATCCTGTGAAACGATTGTTTGTGGGACTCATTGGCTGTCGTGAGTTAGTCATTGGTCTGATGTGGGCGCCAAGCCACTTCCGAATGAATCAAAAGAATTAAACAATGGACAACAAGCAAACCATTTCTGCATACACGCTATTATTGCTCAGTAATTTCCATCACCCTAATGGCAGATGTATGATGAAGATAGTAGTAGTAGTAGTAGTAGTATGTAGTAACTTGTAGTAGTAGTAGTAGAAGGACTAAGAGTAGCAGAAATAGCAGAAGGAATAGTAGCAGTTGCAGTTGCAATGATGGTATTTCAGTCATGTTTTACTTGCATACATTTCCATTGAAATTGGAAATGAAATGAGGCAGGGAACAGTAAACAATAAACAGTAAACAAGTGGGGTAACTTTTGCTCCCATAAGAAAACCTAACACAGAGTAACTTTTATTCAAGATTGGCACAGCCTTTTAAACTTGAATAAAGTCAGACAAATACATAGACGAACAATCTAATAGTGGGGGAAAAACAAGCGCAGGCCAACAACTCAATTGTCTTCATAGTAATGACTTGGCAAAGATTTGGACTTAAGGAGGAGGGGGGGGGGGGGGGAGGGGAGGGGAGGTTGAAGATGGAGAAACTGGGAACATGAAATTAAGAACATATATTGCAACAGATATGAAAACTCTTCACTAGCTGCATAAGGGAACCATCGTAATCCCTTTTGAAGGCAGATATATTTGTATTGCCTGCTCCGAGGCCTTTCGTCCGCTGGATCAGAACTCATCAGGGAGACACGGCTGGTTGTGTCTGCGCTCCTGGCGTCAAATAGAGACACACCACAGTCCATAACACTGTGGTGTTCTCACCACCAAGGGTGCAAAAAAGAATCCAATAGCACCCCCAAAGCAGCCAGCGAAGAGTAGTAAATGAAGCCAAACGAAAGTGTGGGGAGGAAAAAAGTTGCTGAAAAACTAAAGACATTATGCAAATAGTATAAAATGTAGGGGACAATCTTTGAGCCTACGCTTGAGGATCCACCCAAGGATGCAAGGGAGATCAAAAGACAAACACACAGAAACAAATACAAGTAACCTCAGTTTAATCGAAACGAAATTGGAAATGAAATGAGGCAGGGAGCAGTAAACAATAAACAGTAAACAAGTGGGGTAACTTTTGCTCCCATAAGAAAACCTAACACAGAGTAACTTTTATTCAAGACTGGCACAGCCTTTTAAACTTGAATAAAGTCAGACAAATACATAGACGAACAATCTAATAGTGGGGGAAAAAACAAGCGCAGGCCAACAACTCAATTGTCTTCATAGTAATGACTTTGCAACGATTTGGACTTAAGGAGGGGGGGGGGGGGGGGGAAGGGAGGTTGAAGATGGAGAAACTGGGAACATGAAATTAAGAACATATATTACAACAGATATGAAAACTCTTCACTAGCTGCATAAGGGAACCATCGTAATCCCCTTTGAAGGCAGATATATTTGTATTGCCTGCTCCGAGGCCTTTCGTCCGCTGGATCAGAACTCATCAGGGAGACACGGCTGGTTGTGTCTGCGCTCCAATAGCACTCCCAAAGCAGCCAGTGAAGGGTAGTAAATGAAACCAAACGAAACCCTTGGGTGGAACCTCAAGCGTAGGCTCAAAGATTGTCCCCTACATTTTATACTATTTGCATAATGTCTTTAGTTTTTCAGCAACTTTTTTCCTCCCCACACTTTCGTTTGGTTTCATTTACTACCCTTCACTGGCTGCTTTGGGGGTGCTATTGGATTCTTTTTTGCACCCTTGGTGGTGAGAACACCATAGTATTATGGACTGTGGTGTGTCTCTATTTGACGCCAGGAGCGCAGACACAACCAGCCGTGTCTCCCTGATGAGTTCCGATCCAGCGGACGAAAGGCCTCGGAGCAGGCAATACAAATATATCTGCCTTCAAAAGGGATTACGATGGTTCCCTTATGCAGCTAGTGAAGAGTTTTCATATCTGTTGTAATATATGTTCTTAATTTCATGTTCCCAGTTTCTCCATCTTCAATCTCCCCTCCCCTCCCCTCCCCCCCCCCCCCCCCTCCTCCTTAAGTCCAAATCTTTGCCAAGTCATTACTATGAAGACAATTGAGTTGTTGGCCTGTGCTTGATTTTCCCCCACTAATAGATTGTTCGTCTATGTATTTGTCTGACTTTATTCAAGTTTAAAAGGCTGTGCCAGTCTTGAATAAAAGTTACTCTGTGTTAGGTTTTCTTATGGGAGCAAAAGGTACCCCACTTGTTTACTGTTTATTTCCATTGAAATCAAACCTGCTGTCAATGCGTACATCAGCGTACTTGAATCGTATATTGTGTACAATTTGAGACGAAAAGGTATTGACCGCTTCTTGCAAAAAGTAATTCTCTATCAGCATGTTTCTTTGGCAGTACTTGTCTTAAGTTCCTGTCGTTTGAAAAGCAGATTAACACAGAGGTGGCTTCGTTTTCAGAAGAATGTTTTTAACTTAGACATGTATCTTTCATTTAGCTGCAATTTGTCTGGGGCCCTAGGGTGAAGATACAGAAGGCGCCACATCTGCAAACTTCACATATATAAAACGCATATTTATGTGTCTCTACTTCACGAAAGCTCTCACTATCCATGGAACAGTGGGATAATACATTCAAATTGTTCGATTTGGGGAACACATAGTAAAGAAATTGCTCAGTATATTAAGACAGAATATGTGTGCTGTATATCAGTAACTTGAAAACCTGCAGAGCAAACAGTCAACGCTTTTTTTTCATGGCAACATACCGAAAACAGCAAAAGCAGGTCGACTCATGTTGTGCCAGAGATGAGCTTAATCCATTCAATACTCAACCTAATACAAATTCACTGTAAATTTAATCATATCAAGCGTGGAATTCTTACGTCACTTATCACGTTGGGTATTCCACACTAAGATCCACACTCTCAGTCACAGAAAAAAAAAACTTGGCAATTATTGCTTCAAAGCAGTCAGAGAAGAAACACCAGCACAAGAGGCATGACAGCATGGCTGCAGTAGGAACCAAATGGCAATAAAACAAAGACATGTGACAAGCATTCCCACTTTGTCCGGCGCGAGGGAAATGATCTGAAAACAGTTTACCCAAGGGCTGAGGTCATGGTCGGAAACACGATTTCACTAGGGGTGAAAAGAATGATCGGAAGAAAGGTCTTACTAGACGGGAAGGTGTGACCAGAAACAAGTTTTCATGGAGGACTATGGTAATGATGGGAAGCACTATGTCAGTAAGGGCAGAGGTAATGATGTCACTAAGGGCAGAGGTAATGATGTCACTAAGGGCAGAGGTAATGATGGGAAGCACTATGTCAGTAAGGGCAGAGGTAATGATGTCAGTAAGGGCAGAGGTAATGATGTCACTAAGGGCAGAGGTAATGATGTCACTAAGGGCAGAGGTAATGATGGGAAGCACTATGTCAGTAAGGGCAGAGGTAATGATGGGAAACGCAATGTCACTAAGGGCAGAGGTAATAATGGGAAACGCAATGTCACTAAGGGCAGAGGTAATGATGGGAAGCACAATGTCAGTAATGGCAGAGGCAATGATGTCACTAAGGGCAGAGGTAATGATGTCACTAAGGTCAGACGTAATGATGTCACTAAGGGCAGAAGTAATGATGTCACTAAGGGCAGAGGTAATGATGTCACTAAGAGCAGAGGTAATTATGTCACTAAGGGCAGACGTAATGATGTCACTAATGGCAGAGGTAATGATGTCACTAAGGGCAGAGGTAATGATGTCACTAAGGGCAGAGGTAATAATGTCACTAAGGGCAGAGGTAATGATGTCACTAATGGCAGAGGTAATGATGTCACTAAGGGCAGAGGTAATGATGGGAAGCAAAATGTCACTAAGGGCAGAGGTAATGATGGGAAGCAAAATGTCACTAAGGGCAGAGGTAATGATGAGAAGCACTATGTCACTAAGGGCAGAGGTAATGATGGGAAGCAAAATGTCACTAAGGGCAGAGGTAATGATGAGAAGCACTATGTCACTAAGGGCAGAGGTAATGATGTCACTAAGGGCAGAGGTAATGATGTCACTGAGGTAATGATGTCACTAAGGGCAGAGGTAATGATGGGAAGCAAAATGTCACTAAGGGCAGAGGTAATGATGGGAAGCACTATGTCACTAAGGGCAGAGGTAATGATGGGAAGCACTATGTCACTAAGGGCAGAGGTATGATGCACTAAGAGCAGAGTAATGATGTCACTGAGGTAATGAGTCACTAAGGGCAGAGGTAATGATGAGAAGCACTATGTCACTAAGGGCAGAGGTAATGATGGGAAGCACTATGTCACTAAGGGCAGAGGTAATGATGTCACTGAGGTAATGATGTCACTAAGGGCAGAGGTAATGATGGGAAACAGTTTACTGAGGGCACAATGGAAATTTTGGAATTTTGTTTGTTGAAGTCAACGTTAATTTTCTAAAACAAAATTTACCTGGGTCAGAGTTAAATAACACAAAGGGCAAGTAAAGGGATTTAAAACAAGATTTCCCCAAGATTGATGCTGCTGCTTTGATCTTTCCTCAACATATGTTCCTGCTCTCAAACAACCAAGGCTCTATTCTTTGTGTTCTTTCTGTATCGATGTTTCTTCTGATTTCAACACAATACAGCCTCACCCTCAAGCTCTAAATCAGTTTGATATTGTTTCAGTGTTTAGTCTGTAGATTATCAGCTTTCCCTTAACAGATTGCAAAACAAAACAAAATCTTTCTGATCTGCGAACTCCTCTCAACATTCTGACGCCACTAGCCTCTTCTGTTCTCTTTACTTTATATATAAACGACTGTAGAGGCATGAACAAAATTACCATAAAAAAAACCAAAACGACTCTATAGTATGGATCTGTCCAAGTCTGCTACTGTCTATATCAATGGATTAAAAATGTTTTTGGTGAAAACTAAATCATCTTGATCTTTTATGTTTCCAAAGCAAACGAAACGATAGTTAATTTCCAGAACCACCACCAATACCAAACGCTATTATTGTTGGTCAGGCTGTTGAGAGTATGGGCGAACATGAACATATAGCAGGGGTGAGAAGGGTATGGGGAATGGGGATCATCATCATCATCATCATCATCATCATCATCATCATCATCATCATCAATCATCATTATCATCATCATCATCATCACCATTATCAACATCATCACATCATCATCATCATCATCATTATCAACATCATCATCATCATCATTATCATCATCATCATCATCATCATTCATCATCATCATCATCATCACATCATCATCATCATTATCAGCAGCAGCAGCAGCAGAAGCAGCAGCAGCAGTCGCAGCAGTGGCAGCATAAAGAGGAGGAGTGGGCAGGGTAGGAGGTGGAGGAGGAGGAGGGAAGGGGTAGGAGGAGGTTATTACAACTACCCTCTTTTAAACTCTGAGAGTTTCACAAAAAATAGCTTCTTACATCACCATACTTTCAATGTCACACACACACACACACACACACACACACACACACACACACACACACACACACACACACACACACACACACACACACACAACCTTACTACTTACCATGCATGCAGTTGCACATCACTGCACAAAGATAGGCTCTTGCTCATCATCACCGTTCCCTTCCACCTCATCTCTCATTAACGAGAGAGAGATAGGCACCCAGGATAACACAGGTAATTTTACATCCGATTTCAGCTGCCAGAAACTACTTCCACCTTATTGACGTAGACGCATTCCAGATACATCGGACTTACATTTCCACCAGAATACGTATGCGTGCAAAGTGAATTACATTTCGCTGCTCTGTTAACTGGGATACGTCACTGAGGCTGGACCATTCACGTCAAGTCCAACCAAACAGTTTAGAATGTTTGGTTTACCCACTGATTTACGCGGAGACCAGAGGGAAGAAAAGCAGAGACAGAAGAGGGAGCGGAAAGAAGGTGATGGGAAAAGGGGATTATAGAGGGGGACGGGGATCCCAAACTAACCTATGTCTCTAGGGGAGGGATCCCAAAGCTAATATCGTCCTCTAGGGGAGCGGGGATCCCCAAAGCTAACCTATTCGTCCTCTAGGGGGAGCGGGGATCCCCAAAGCTAACCTATTGTCCTCTAGGGGAGCGGGGATCCCAAAGCTAACCTATCGTCCTCTAGGGGGAGCGGGGATCCCCAAAGCTAACCTATCGTCCTCTAGGGGGAGCGGGGATCCCCAAAGCTAACCTATCGTCCTCTAGGGGGAGCGGGGATCCCCAAAGCTAACCTATCGTCCTCTAGAGGGGAGCGGGGATCCCCAAAGCTAACCTATCGTCCTCTAGGGGGAGCGGGGATCCCCAAAGCTAACCTATTGTCTCTAGGGGGACGGGATCCCAAAGCTAACCTATCGTCCTCTAGGGGAGCGGGGATCCCCAAAGCTAACCTATCGTCCTCTAGGGGGAGCGGGGATCCCCAAAGCTAACCTATCGTCCTCTAGGGGGAGCGGGGATCCCCAAAGCTAACCTATCGTCCTCTAGGGGGAGCGGGGATCCCCAAAGCTAACCTATCGTCCTCTAGGGGGAGCGGGGATCCCCAAAGCTAACCTATGTCCTCTAGGGGGAGCGGGGATCCCCAAAGCTAACCTATCGTCCTCTAGAAGAGTGTCCACATTTCGTCTGGCTTCTCCCCCTTGACCTGTCCAGTATGGTTGCACCTATCTGGCATTGCTCTCGGGATCGTAAAAGCACACAAGCCCTACCACAACGACAAAGTAAAGGACCATGGTGAGGCAAAGCTAATGGTCATAACATCAACTGGTTTAGTGTACGTGCATGTGTGCGCATGCAGGACTGTGTGCATGCATGTATGAGTGAGTGTGTGATCTTGACCGATGGGGATAGCTGAAGGGTGAACGGTTTGACAACGAGCTGGCAATGGATTAAGGGAGAGGAGAGGAGAAAACAATGAGGGCAAGAGCGAAGAGGAAGTATGTGAAGAGGGAAGTGTGCCAGAGAGGGAGTCGATGTACGGAAGGGGGAAGAAAAGGAAGGAAAGGGGAAAGTTAAGGGAGAGAATGGGAGGGGCGGAAGAGAAATGTTGGTAGGCCAGGCGTGTACATCAGACTCCGTTGCACGGGCATGCTTGCTGTGAGGCAAAGGCAGCAAGGGAAATGTTAGAGGAGCAGGCAGCGAGAGAGATAAAGTAGGTTGTGGTAAACATGCACTGAAGGATTGAGAAAGGGAGAAGCGTTGGTGGGTGATCTTATTCTGAAAGTTCCAGACACACCATTGATTTTGCTGCAGAAAAAAAAAAATATGAGAGATATCAGTTGTAGTGTGTCAAACCGGCTTACACCTTTATTTTCATGTATTTCTTCATTTCTGTGTGTCGAACCGGCTAACACCTTTATGTTCATGTATTCCTTCATTTCTGTGTGTCGAACCGGCTTACACCTTTATTTTCATGTATTTCTTCATTTCTGTGTGTCGAACCGGATAACACCTTTATTTTCATTTATTTCTTCATGTCTTCTTTGTTTCTGCTTTCTCCTCAAGCACAGGATTGCTGGCTGGAGTTGGGCATCAGCTGTTACATGCTTCCGTTCGTTTTGCTTTTCGTTTCCCTGGCTGAACAAGTCTGTGTGATTAGCTGAATCATCTTCATGTTGTTATTCCTCTCTCTCTCTCTCTCTCTCTCTCTCTCTCTCTCTCTCTCTCTCTCTCTCTCGTCTGTCTGTCTGTCTGTCTGTCTCTCTCTCTCTCTCTCTCTGTCTCTCTCTCTCTCTGTCTCTCTCTCTCTGTCTCTGTCTCTCTCTCTCTCTGTCTGTCTGTCTGTCTGTCTCTGTCTGTCTGTCTCTCTCTCTCTCTCTCTCTCTCTCTCTCTCTCTCTCTCTCTCTCTTCTGTCTCTCTCTCTGTGCATGTTTTGTTTTCTTGTGATGACGACGTCGATGATGACGACGACGAAGACTGCAACAATGACCACGACGCACGCGCACACACACACACACACACACACACACACACACACACACACACACACACACACACACACACACACACACAACAAAACAAGAGAGAGAGAGAGAGAGAGAGGAGAGAGAGAGAAATATGCATTAATGCACACACACCCATACACACGCGCGCGCACGCACACACACACACACACACACACACACACACACACACACACACACACACACACACACACACACACACACACACGCATACACACACACACGCACACAGAAAGAGAGAGAGAGAGAGAGAGAAGGAGAGAGAGAGAGAGAGAGAGAGAAATATGTGCATTAACACACACATACACGCACACGCGCACACGCGCGCGCGCGCGCGCGCGCCCAACCACCACACACACACACACACAAAAAATGCATAAACTATTCACAATCAACTCAAGGGCGACCAGCATCTGTGTATTTTCGGTGTCATCAACATTGTAATTTTCTTCTGATCTTTAACTCCTAGAACATTGGATTCGTCATGGGATGAACGTTTAAGAAAATTCTGCTCCATGTAATCGGCAGAAACTGGAGCAGCTTCCATCTAATTCCTCAGAGACAGACAGACAGACAGACAGGCAGGCAGACAGACAGACAGACAGATCAGATTGTCTGCTATCCACGCCATCTGTTAGGAGGATGGTTGACATCTCCAGTACTCAACAGTAAGTCCATTGATCTGTGATGGAGTGGACACAAACAATTTTTTTCCACCAAAGCAGAGAAAAAAAAAAGAGAGGTTGGCAAAATGAGCATGCTCTAAATGAATTGTTACCTGTACTTGGTTTCCCCCACTACTGAATTGTTCAGCATGATATATATAGACTGACGTGTGACACCAAAAACGTCATATACCTGCTATTCTGCTCCAAATGCCAGTATAGCCAATATGTGGGAGAAACCAAAAACAACATCAAGATGAGGTTCTACCTTCACCGCAGTCACATCATGAACAGTGCAGAGTCCCACGTGACGAGACATTTCAATCAGGCGGCCACTCAGTGTCCCACATGCGATGCCAGATCATTGAAATTGTCCAAGGAAAGAGCCATGACGCCAGAAAACGCAGGGAAGATTTTTGGACTGAGAAACTGGACACCATCCATCCCCACGGCCTGAACTCAGAATTGAACTTCTGATCAAAGTCGTGCTGGGCTGGGTAGCAGAGTAAGACCTTAATAATACTGTTCAGCAGTAGTACCCATGCGTACCCCGGGACCCCTGGGTGGGGGTGGGGTGGTGTGTGTTGTGGGTGGGGGAGGGGGACGTGGGGGACAAAGCGAGAGAGAGAGAGAGAGAGAGAGAGAGAGAGAGAGAGAGAGAGAGAGAGGAGACGGAACTAGTGGCAGAGGTTCCAGTGGTGTGACTCTGGGTCTCGTGGCAGGGGACTAGTAGCGTTTGGTTTAGATTGTTATGTGGATGGGGTGATGTAGACGGATAGAGATAGAGGAGAGAGGAGTACAGTTCAACCCCCCCCCCCCCAGGAGAGAGAGAGAGAGAGAGAGAGAGAGAGGAGGGGAGAGAGAGAGGGGGAACGGTCGGGAGGAACGTACTCAGTTAGGGTGTGACTCTGGGTCTCGTGGCAGGGGACTAGTAGCGTTTGGTTTAGATTGTTATGTGGATGGGGTGATGTAGACGGATAGAGATAGAGGAGAGACAGGGACTACAACCACCCAACCCCCCCTAGTATTGGAGATGAGGAGAGAGAGAGATGAAGGATTGAGAGAGAGAGAGAGATGAGAGGGGGAGGAGATAGAGGAGAGAGGAGTACAGTTCATTCCCTCCCTCTCGCCCCGCCCCCCGCCCCCATCCCCGCCGAAATATTGGGGACAAATTTACGAACTTATTGTTTTTGTTTCCATTCACATAGCTATACCTATCTATCTATCTATCTATCTATCTATCTATCTATCTATCTATCTTTTATAATTGATAGTGATGCGTGTGTGTGCATGTGTGTGTGTGTGTGTGTGTGTGTGTGTGTGTGTGTGTGTGTGTGTGTGTGTGTGTGGTCACATATATCTATCTATCTATCAATATATGTACAAATATATATATATATATATATATATATATATATATAGAGAGAGAGAGAGAGAGAGAGAGAGAGAGAGAGAGAGAGAGTTGGTACTGAGGATCAGCGCAATTTTAAAAACAGTGCTCAACCACAGTGGGAGCGACATTCGTTATATTAAAAACAAGTTAAAATCAAGCTTAAAACATCTACAAGCTTGTTTCGCGCTGTGCGGTCGTCAGGATGTGTATGCCGAATCTTAAAAATGCCATCGATTCAGCAAATAAAATGAAAAGCAGCACAGAGAAAAAGAGGGTAACGAAAGGAAATCTTGTAACTGTGCCAAAAAAGAACAGTGTCCCCTAAGCAACAAACGCCTTTACAACAACATTGTGTACAAGCCACTGTAACATCAGAGAACGCAAAAGAAACATATGTAGGTATCACTGAAAACCAATTCAAAACTAGATATAGCAAACCATAAACAATCATTCAACAAAGAAAGATTAAAAACAACACAGAATTGAGTAAATACATTTGGAAACTTAAAGATAAAAACATAGACTACAACATATCTTGGAAAATCTTAAAAAAGAGCAGCACCATACAATAACATTTCAAAAAGATGTAATCTATGCCTTACAGAGAAATACATTATACTATGTAAACCACAGTTGGCAACTTTAAATGTTAGAACAGAAATGGTTAACAATTGCAGACACAGATGGAAGTTCCTATCAGTGAATAAAATCAATAACACCTGAGAAACACATGTAGCACGGGGAAAAAACAACAGCAAGCTAGCTATATATACATATAGCACTGGCAATACAAGCTCATCACATCCTGACGACCGCACAGCGCGAAACAAGCTTGTAAATGTTTTAAGCTTGATTTTAACTTGTTTTTAAATAACAAATATATATATATATATATATATATATATATATATATTATATGTATTTATTGTGTGTGTGTGTGTGTGTGTGTGTGTGTGTGTGTGTGTGTGTGGAGAGAGAGAGAGAGAGAGAGAGAGAGAGAGAGAGAGAGAGAGATCCCCATCAATATTGACCAGTAACTAAACACAGACTGTACACTCCACTGACTCTTTACAAATACATCATTCCAGGACAAATCCGAACATGTCAGTGATGTCTGAATACTGTGGAGTCCTAATCAGATCCATTGACGCATTTCCATGAAAATGGCTCTTTGACCATGACCGTTGAGACCTCTGGCTGATCGAGGAACTTTGCCAGTGCGTCATACTACGGGCAGAAAGTCTGGTTGATTTATCGGTCCGTGTGTTTTACAAAACTCTCTCTCTCTCTCTCTCTCTCTCTCGCCATCTGTTCTCATTTTCTAACCTATCAGGGCGTGGAAAGATGTTTGAAGAGGAAAGATGGTGGAAGGCACACTCAAAGAACAAATATCGTATGTTAGTGCACGCGCATGCATATATGTTTATGCTTGACCCGTGCACGTGTTCGTCTATTTTTTTTCCAATAAATGATTTGGAGTATTTCTCCTCACGCAGCCTTGACCAAAATTAGATTTTCCAACGAAACAAATAGAAGTAAACATTCAGTGAACAGAGAGAGGTAATGTAAAATACATCTGGTGACTTAAAATTGGTTAGTTCAGTGCGTGTAAAGAAAAGTCGATTAAATTTTATAACGTTAGATGAAAGAATATGACCGGGCGTTACACGTTGCCAAGAAA
The DNA here is from genome assembly GCA_033310375.1 of Conus canariensis. Taxonomy (NCBI): domain Eukaryota; kingdom Metazoa; phylum Mollusca; class Gastropoda; order Neogastropoda; family Conidae; genus Conus; species Conus canariensis. Next base: position 79,302,452 of record CM065718.1, read on the forward strand.
TTAAAAAAAAAATGTTTTAGCATATTTCACTTTAAAATGGCCACATGTCACATATACAGTAAATTAGCCTTTTCTTCATCAAGAAAGCTTTTTAGCGTATTGGAACGCATCGGACATAATTATGTCAAAGATCCTGAACGGTGTCATGCCACATGTCTAGCTACTCTTTCTATCTTGTCGAGGTATGAAAACGAACAATGAGGTATCCAGCAAATGATTATTTCAGAGCGTCTCAAAATTAATGTGTGTGAACTCTCTCTCTCTCTCTCTCTCTCTCTCTCTCTCTCTCTCTCTCTCTCTCTCTCTCTCTCTCTCTCTCTTACAATATTTCATTTCACTGCATGCTGTAGTCCCTACTCAAGGCGGGGACTGGATGTAAAAAGGCGCGTCAGTGCTTATCTATTATCCTCGTAAATAAAGAATTTTATCTTATTCTCTCTCTCTCTCTCTCTCTCTCTCTCTCTCTCTCTCTCTCTCTCTCTCTCTCTCTCTCTCGCACACACACACACACACACACACACACACACACACACACACACACACACACACACACACACGCACCCCCCACCCCCCCCCCCACACACACACACACACACTCACACTCACACACAAACGTGCGTGTGCGCATACATACACACAAGCACTCCCACGGGTGCGGGTACGAGCGCGCGCTTTTTCTCTATGTGAATGTGCCTGTGAATTCATTAGCTGTTTCCAGATCTCCACATAGTTCAGATTTTGCACTCAGGGCTGCCTTGTCTTGTCTGTCCTCTCCCCTGCAGTCTTCACTGGTCCTTCAGAGCGATGCTACCATAAAGCAGAGAGTAGCTATCGCCCCTTCTGTCCTTGTCTCGTCCACGCTCTCTACCTTGCACTGCCTAGAATCAATAGACTGCGCATGATACCACAACAGATATGTAGTTACCCACTCTCCACAGCTCCCCCCCCCCCCCCCAACCCCTGCCTCCTGTTCCTGTCCCTTCGCATTGCAGCCAACACATTCCTCATAATGGATTTTGTACAGCAGAGAGGTAGTTTATCAACCAACACATTACTCATAATGAATGTTACTGAACAGCAGAGAGATAGTTTATCATGGATGTTATTGTACAGCACAGAGGTAGGTTATCAACCAACACATTCCTCATAATGGATGTTATTGTACAGCAGAGAGGTAGTTTATCATGGATGTTATTGTGCAGCAGAGAGGTAGTTTATCATGGATGTTATTGTGCAGCAGAGAGGTAGTTTATTCATCCTCTGTTCCTAGCTTTTCCTTTCCCTCTCCATCAGTCTCATTATGGATGATGGAGTCGTTACCCCCCCTCCCCCCTCCCCCCCTCCCCCCCCCCCCACACACACACACACATACTCCTGTCTTCGCCCTTCCGTCTTCTCTGTCTGTTCGACCTCTACACTTTTAAAGAAGGACGGTACCATAAAGCAGTGAGGCGATTATCACCATTCCATTGCTACTCTCTCCCCATATCGTGCACCCTGCGTGAGAAATGGAAAGAATGAAGAAAGTAATGAAATGGAGTGAACGATATTGAACGATATTGACTGGATGACACGGGAAACGACTGAATGAAGCACCAGCTGGCAGCTCTTCAGTCGGCACTACCCAGGTAGGCAGCCCGTTGTGTAAACGAGTGTGGATTGTAAAGCGCTTAGAGCTTGGTCTCTAGCCGAGGATAGGCGCTATATAAACATTCATGATAATAATAATAATAATGATAACAATAATAATGATAATATACTCAGAGGCATAAAAAACGCGAAAAATAGAGACAGTGCACGATTCTTCACATTGTGAACAGGACGTAAGCAATGTCGTTGGCACGTGCAACATTAGCAGTACGTGGTGTCTTGGCCGGTTGTAACCTCGTAACAGTCGGTGAATGTTGCCGGGTCAGCGTTTTTGGCACGAGGAGTGCATTTGCCATGTGGACTACCTACGCCACGTGCATCAATGTGAACTGCAGCTCAATGTGGCCCCGATTGTGGGGCTATAAATTTCCAAACCCCCAAAAGTTCAAATTATCCCTTCCAGCGGCGCCAGCATAATGCCGAGACTTTCTCGTCAAGATCGTTGCATAGCAATGGGGCAACTGCAGGCCGGGGTTCCAATGAGGCAGGTCGCTATCGCATTCGGAGTCCACATTTCCACCGTCTATCGCCTTCTGGACCACTTTCAAGCAAGAAACACCACTGATGACAGACCGAGGAGCGGCAGACCGAGGGTCACCACAGCAGCCCAAGACCGCCATCTTCTGCGTCAGCATCGACGGGAGCCTTACCAAACCGCTGCCAACACAGCCAGGAACACCGTCGGCAACCATGGCAGGCCAATCAGCAGCAGGACCGTGCGTCGCCGACTGAACACAGTTGGTCTCCAATGCAGGCGTCCAGCCCGGCGACCTATCCTGACACTCCAGCATCGCCAGAACCGTCTGCAGTGGGCACAGATCCACGTGCATTGGCGCCATCGGGACTGGAGCCGAGTCCTCTTCAGTGATGAAAGCCGGTTCTGCGTCGACCCAGGCAATGGCCGCATCTGGATCTGGAGAAGAGTGGGGAACGCTTCACGGATGCCAACATCACCGAAAGGGACCCATGGGGTGGTGAAATCATCATGATCTGGGGGGCTATCGGCATGAATCGCCGTATTGGGCCAGTCATCTTCCAGAATGTGGGTCCAGGACGTGGTAACGGGGTCACTGCTGTTCAATACATCGACCAAGTTCTGAGGCCCCACATCCTGCTGCATTTCCAGCGGCATCCACAGAACCTGTTTCAGCAGGACAATGCAAGGCCGCACACTGCCCGTGCTACGC
>CM065718.1:79310288-79325288 GCA_033310375.1 Conus canariensis
CCCACGTTGTCCATTGCCCTTGCTGGCTCTGCTGGACTGCTTTTTGGAGTCTTTTTTGGTCTTCTTCTTTTCTCATCTCCTGAATCATCATGTCTCTTTTGGCTTTTCCTTTGGCCTTTGACCACCATTCAGTTTTGGTCACCCCCAGTCCCTGTCTGTTGGTCTGTGTGTGTCCTGTTATTTCTCTGATCTTGAGACTTTCTTTTGCAGAATCCATCGCCTCTTGAACTTTCCATTTTCTGCCTGTCTTCAGCTGGGGCTTAATTGCTTCTACCACCTTGTCTCCTGAGTCCTCCAGCATGCTTTGAAGTCTGATCTTCCCTGCTTTGTATTCCTCCAGGATGGATTTCAGGGGTAGTTTCAGCTTTGCTTGGCGACAGTACAGCGCTATGTCAGTCAGACAGGGTGGGACACCAAGCCATTTCCTTGTGAACTTGTTGATTTTGGCTTCCATTGCCTCCACTATGCTGGTGCAGATGTCGTATATCATCAGAGGCCATAGCAGCTTTGGTATCAGCATGAACTGCAGACACCAGACCTTGTATTTGCCAGGGAGCCCACACTGGTCAATGGTCTCCAAGCCTTCCTCCGCCATCTGCTTGGTTTCTTTTGCTCTTTGTGTGTCTTTCAGCGTATCATCATACCATCTTCCAAGGCTCTTGACTGGTTCTTCTGTGACTGTTGGAATGGCCTGGTTGGCAACACCGAAGACCACAGATCCGGCCACTTTTCCTTTCCTCAGTGAGAGACTCCGTGATTTCTTTGGCTTGAACTTCATTCTGGATGAGGCAACTATGTCGTCCAGCCTCTCCAGCACATGACGTGTCTCGTCTTCTCTGGATGAAATCACTGTGGTGTCATCCATGAAGGCCTTGAGAGGAGGCATCTTGTATCCATCGCCAAGGTCTGTTTGTCTCGCGTTGTTTGTTGCTGCTTTCAAGATGAGTTCCATTGCCAGCACGAACAGTATTGGGGAAATTGCACAGCCCATTGCAATACCCACTTCCAAGTTGATCCAGTCTGTTGTGTACTCCTTGGTAGAGAACCGCATTGAGAAGCCATTGAAGTACTTCTTGAGCATGTCGCGGATGTTCTTTGGCACATGGTACATCTCAAGAGCCAACTGTATCATCTCATGGGGCACAGATCCATATGCGTTTGCCAGATCAAGCCACACTACGTCCAGGTCTCTCTTTTCTGTTTTTGCTTTTTGGATTGCGTCCCAGATCATTGTGGCGTGTTCTACACAGCCCGCCACGCCTGGGATGCCACCTTTCTGGACTGACACATCCAAGTACTTGTTTTCCATCAGGTACTTGGTCAGCCTTGCTGCCATGACAGAGAAGAAGATTTTCCCTTCGACGTTCAGTAGTGATATTGGCCTGAACTGGCTAATGTCACTTGAGTTTTGCTCTTTGGGGATGTACACACCATCTGCCGTCATCCACTGGCCGCTGATCTTCTGGTTTCTCCAAGCCGATCGCAGCAGCCTGTGGAGCCACTCCAGCACCTTGGGACATTTCTTGTAAAGCTGGTAAGGTATTCCGTTTGGCCCTGGTGATGATTTGGCTCTGGCTTTGTCGACCACCTTCTTGATTTCCGCCAACGTTGGAGGCTTGCCATTGAACTGTTCCTCAGGGTTGGTTGGCCACACCAGACCTTGAATGTCGAGTGGTGCTTTGCTCTGTGGGTCAGAGTATGTTTTCCTCAGATGCTGCTCAAGAACTCCTTTGTCCACACTTAGGGTCCCAGATTTTGGCTGCTCAAACAGTGTTCTGGCAAACTGGAAGGGGTCTCTGAAGAAGCGCTCTTGTGTCTTCTTCTTTTTGCTCTTCCTCTTCCTCGCAGATTCCGCTTTGCTGAGGGCACTGTGTTTTTCTTTCAGGTCTTTCCACAGTTTTTCCAAGCCTTGTTTTTCAGCTGGCAGTGCGGTCTTCATTTGCATCTTGAGGTTTTTCTTTTGGACCCTGATCTTGTCCATCTTTTCTTGGCGTCTGGATTTCTTTGGAGGTGTTTTCTCTTTGGGTAGTTTTGCTCCATAGGCGTCTCTACATGTGGCATACACAATGTCCCCATATGTGGCTAGTTTGTGTTCCAGGGTGCTTTTCCCTATCAGTGCATCGAGTCTTTGGACGATTTTTGCATCCAGTTTCTCCCAATCTTCAGTTTCGTTTGCTCGTGGCAGGTTGAGTTTCAGGCGCCTGGCATCGAGGGCCTGTGCAAATTCCTCATCCGAACCAACAGCGTGGATGTCCTTGGCACTGTGGTTTAAATCCTGGCCTTGGTCTTCCGACGTCTTATCTGCTGATGCAGTGCGCTGCTGCTCATTCAGATGAGTCTTCACACATCCCATCTTTGTTCTGTGGATCTTCATGCCACGGGTGGTAGCGAAACGCTTTCCACAGACACATGGATATTCCATTTGGTCCATGTTCATAGTCCGTTTGGGATTTGCATATTCTATCAATTGATAATCTTATCACCCGCAACCAGTATTTAACACATGTTACTACTGTTCGAACGAACAATGTATATCTTCCTGCTTCTTCGTAAATCATTTTGTTTGAAGAGTGTAGTGGTACACCCAAGAATCGTTTAATGGCAAAAGTATGTACTTTTTCTATTAACCCTGTATCTTCCAACTCCCAAACTTCAGCTGCGTAAGTCATTATGGGCTCGATCTGGTTATCAAAAAAGTTTCCAGAATAGAAAGGGATCAATTGTATGTACTTTCCTTAGTGATTTCTTTTAATCTGAATAAAGCCCATCTTAACTTTTCTGCTCATGTCTGGAAGGGCAGCACTCATGCATATTTCTGTTGTAAATATTCAGCCTAAGTATTTAAATGTGTTTGTTGTGTTAATTTTGTCATTTCCATATTTCCGTTTTTCTCTTATTCGGAAAACCATAGCATTAGTCTTATCTAGATTTACTTCAAGACATAATCTGTCTGCCTCTTTTTTCAGATTGTTCAGCTGATTCTGTAAACCTACGATAGTATCTGATAGCAAAATCACATCATCTGCAAAGAGCAAAAGAAATACCTCTGCATATCCTGCTACCATCTGAACTCCATGCTTCCCTTCCCTGATTAATTCTACGGCTAATTCATTGACAAAAAAGGAGAACATAATTGGTCTAAGTATACATCCTTGTTTCACTCCTCTCGGACAATTAAAACATTCAGACTATGAATGCTTATCTCTGATACGTGCAATGACCGAGTCGTAGACTCTTCGAAGTGCTTTATACAATTTTCCATCAATCCCACTTCTCCTTAACACATGCCATAAGACATTTCTGTGATCAGAATCAAATGCTTTTCTGAAATCGACGAAAGCTACATAGAGCTTAGACTTTTTGCCAAATATTTTTCAACAACGGAGTATAAAGTGAAAATGTGATCAATTGTACTTTATCCTATTCTAAACCCACCTTGTTCCTCTGCTAATTTTTCTTCAACTTGATAGAGAGAGAGGAGAGAGAGAGAGAGAGAGAGAGAGAGAGAGAGAGAGAGAGAGAGAGAGAGAGAGAGAGACAGACAGACAGACAGACAGACAGACAGACAGAGACAGAGAGACACACAACCACAGAAAGAGAGACAGACAGAGACAGAAAGAGGGAGAGACAGAGACAGAAAAAGACAGAGACAGAAAGAGAAGTTGCAAAGTTTAGCAAGAAGAAATTACTAAGTTTTTCATAGTGGCAGACAAGACTACTATGTATGCAACACTTTCCAAGTCTGACAGTTGCATGACAGTTGGAAGCCTATCAGTGCAGCCAGCTGGGACGAACACGTCTTTTGCCGGTCTGTGAAGCTGACCCGCCTCACTGACCTCCTTCCCCTGCAACGTCTGCAAAAAAACTGTGTGCCTCAAAGATATATCCACTGCCATATTAAGACACAGTCTGGTAAATAACTCTCCTGCCCGTTTGTCTGTCTTTCCAATAAGAGATTCCGTCTGGTTTTTCATGGTCACAGGAGACTAACAGGGAAGTTTGGTTGACAACTTGCTGTTATGTCTTCCTGGAAAGATGTAGTAAATGTCCATTGTTCGCTTAGATCAGGTGATAACTGGTTGACTTGCTCTCTCTCTCTCTCTCTCTCTCTCTCTCTCCTCTCTCTCTCTCTCTCCTCTCTCTCTCTCTCCTCTCTCAAGGTTCTTTACTTCAAGCAGAATGCAAAATAGGGTTAGCCGTAGAATGGATCAGGAGAATGGGGACAGGGAAGGGGCACATAAGGGAGGAACCCCCCCCCCCCCCCAAGAAGTATTATGTTTTCACTCACGCGCTTGCATGCACCTCTGTGAGCTTGCCTCGCGCATATGTGTGTTCATTTGTCAATGGTGTTGAACATTCACCTTGCATAGTTTCGATCAAAAGTATAGATTTAACAAATCAAATAGCATTAAATACTCTAGGGGCAGAGAAGCAATGTGAAAATGCATTTGGTGATCTGACAAATGTCTTGTACAGGGTATGTTCAGAGAAAGGACTAAATTCGTTTACAGGAATACATAAAAAGATGTAATCAGGCGTTATGTGCAGTCCATTGATCCAAAACTATCTGTGCACGTTTCGCTTGAAAGCGTCCATTTGTCACCTACACACTAGGGGACTCTTTCTGATCGGAAAAACGTTCGTATATCATCAAACCCCATGAAACTGATTTGGAACTGTTTTGAAACTTATGAGTCCTATAAATCGGTATTAATCTTAAATGAGGATGAAAACACGGAAATGTATATGAACATTTTTCGATCCGTGCCTTCTTATATATTTGATGCTTCTCTTGAATTTGTCATTGTCATGAATCGAACCCTGAGACAGTATCCAGCCAAGAGTTATTTCCGTGCCTCTCAAAATTAGTGTAGGAATATCGTCTTGAATCGTTATTTTTGAATTTGTCTATGATCATTATTGTTGTCGGTTTTGAATCGAGGCAGAAGGAAATGTGACATGATCACACACACACACACACACACACACACACACACACACACACACACACACACACACACACACACGCACGCACGCACACACACACACACACACACACACACACACACACACACACACACACACACACACACACACGCACGCACGCACACACACACACACACACACACACACACACACACACACACACACACACACACACGAAAAGTTTATGTTTACATTTACTCTAAGTTCGGTTGTAAAACTGCTGTTAATTCCCAGGTTAAATACCTTCTTTACGTGTAAAACCTATGTCAGATAAGTAGATTTAGCCCTGGTCTCTCTTCTCTGTTCTCGCTCCGTCTTAATACCCTTTCCTGTCACGTGAATGGTTAGCATCGATGTGAGATTCACCATGCCATGCAAGGGGTTTTAAAAATCTACCTTCTGTAAACACATGATGTGGTTAATACTGAAAATGTTCCCCAAGGCCCATATTCCGATGAAGAGGGGGAAAAAGGAGATTAAACATGTACAGAATCCTTCACAAGAATCATTAGTCTTTCGTGACTTGTTACTTGTTACTTCTAAGGATAGCTTTTGAGCCTTTTATACATAAGGACAAATGACACGATCATTGTGTGTGTGTGTGTGTGTGTGTGTGTGTGTGTGTGTGTGTGTGTGTGTGTGTGTGTGTGTGTGTGCGCGCGCGCGTGTGTGAATGTGTGTGTGTGTGTGTGTGTGTGTGTGTGTGTGTGTGTGTGTGGAGCAAGGAATTTTTCAAATGGAGGAGGACAAATAACGAAATAGAGAGAAAAAAAAATCAACGCCTCACCCGCGTGCCCCCACCCCCACCCCACCGCCCTCCCATCCTCTCCAACAAAGTTTGATCAAACCCGTCTCACTTCAGACGTCATAGCCAGTCTCTGTGTCACCATGAATCAGATTTAGACACAGACTCCGATGAAAGTTGGTATGTGTGTGCTTCTGGCTGTACATTTGTTCGCCGCTAACGCCCAATGTTCACGTTGTCGGCCATTGTACACGCTGACGCCCAGGCGTGAATGCCCTTGGGTCTCGTTTTCAGACAAAATGGCGCTAGTGTGAGTGTCTCTTGCCCAAGAGGTTCATATCACTCACACAGACCAGCAAGTTTCTATTGAGGTGTGCGTCAAACATAGTCATGGTGCACAGCTCGAAATAACCGTTTCACTCCGACATGCCGTAAGATATGTGTCTATAAGTCCGCCAGACCAGTCATCTGTACATGGGCATCGGATATTTACCGAAGGATAAAGGTTGTACTGAACTGGACGACATAATAACAGAACGATGCAGCGTTGTTTTGTTTAGCTCAGCAATGTAAACAGCGTGGTGTCCTGGATACTTTGCTGTATAAGCAAAGGAGGCAGGGTAGAACAGATTCTATGCGGGTTGACAATATCACCTGGAATAAGAGTGCTATGCCTTCTGAATCCAGACAATAGTTCGTAAAGAAAGTGGTCCTAAACTTTTAGTTGAAGTTTGATGAATGCTCAGGTCGCTAAATGGCCATTAAAAATGAATCTCTTACTGTGGATATTAGTAAATTCGTAAACTCCAAACATTTGTTTTTTTTTCATTTTAGCACTTGATGCACTCGATAATTTTTCAGTAAGTAGACTTACTAAAACATCAAACGCAATCAAAATTACAAGATGCAGAAGTTATCAATATCGCCAATTACCCATATCATAAACATCACCACTTCTTTTTTTAACACATCATCATGACATTACTTGTGATCAGGATTGATATTGATTTCTAGTCATTGCCAGCAGTCATCACAATGACGTCATATGAACAACCATCAACATAGCCCATTACGTTTAAAAGTCATCAACATTTCACTAAGCCCCAAATCATGAACACAGCCGAGATATTAAAAATCATCAACATTAACAATAGTAATTCCCTTTCATTTTTCGTAGACTGAGTACACTTCCCAAAGATTTCCTGTAGGTTGTTCCCAGAATCTGAAGAAAAAAAATATTTGGGGCCCTATTGAACTATTTTCTATGTTTATAGAGGGAACTCAAACACTGCTACGTTGATCCTAACATGAAGATCCATTAAAGTCAACAGTCTGTTGTTCTCTTTGGCTTTCATGCGTTACTTCTTTGTCACTATTTCTTTTCCCCAAAGTATTATGTCACGAGGTCTGTAACTTCAATGCAGCTTTACTTATTTCTTGACAGACTTTCTGTGTACACACACACGCGCGCGCGCGCATGCACACGCACACATACGCACGCACGCACGCACAGACACACACAAACACGCACTCACACATATAGACACACACACACACACACATACACACACGCGCGCGCGCGCGCGCGCGCGCGCGCATGCGTTCACACGCATGCACGCACGCACACACAGACACACACAGACACACACACACACACACACACACACACACACACACACACACACACATACGCACGGACGCACGCACGCAACGTACGCACATGCACACACACACAACTACATGCTTCCCAAAGTACATAAGCCTAATTCTTCAATAAAGTGTTGTTTAAACGCTCGATCACAAAATTTTTCAAAACAGAATTCATTAATAAATTATACATTTTATCAAAAAAATGTCAATAAACACCAAAAACACCGCAAAAAAATTGTTTCACTGTTTTACAGACTTAGGTTAAACGCTTTCAAAACAAAGTTCATAAAAAACGCCCAATGTGTATGCGGGGCTGTTGATAGTTGTACAACAACACATATTTTGTACTTTTGTCCTTATTTTGAATCAGCTCTATCAAAATTCAGAAAAGATGAATCTAAATGCATTTTCCAAGAACCTGTATTTCTTTTGAACTTTGTTCAGAACTTAATGATAAGTCCAGTCGGCTCGTTTTTATGATTTCTGCGTATTTTAGACTGTTTTGTTTTGACTGTTGCAATTTGATTTGTTAATGTTGATTTTTGCTAAGGATTGTTCTTATGTCGTATTTCCACTAATATTTAACACACACACAGGCACACACACACACACATGCACACACACACACACACACACACACACACACACACACACACACACACACACACACACACACACACACAAGCAAGCACGCATGCATACTACACACTCATACACATATACAAGTAAACACTCACTTCCTGTCTAATATCACTTTAAAGTGAAAAGACGTTAAATCGAAGAACAACAACAACTTGACAGACACACATACACAGTAATACTCTCTCTCTCTCTCACACACACACACACACACACACACACACACACACACACACACACATGCGCGCGCGCACTCGTGCGCCCACGCACGCACATACTCTACCTGTCTGTCTGTCTGTCTCTGTCTCTGTCTGTCTGTCTGTCTGTCTCTCTCTCTCTCTCTCTCTCTCTCTCTCTCTCTCTTTCTCTCTCTTCCAGTCTTCCATTAAGATCAGCAACTGCTATTACAATATCACCCCCATCATCGTAATCTTCCTCCGATCTCTCTTAAACTCTTAGTTCTGTCCCGGAAAGAACATTCAAGGAAACAGAGCATTGAATAAAACAAAGAGGCGGGAACAACATCCCATGTGGATAATTAGGCTGTGATTCCCCAGACAGAACCGTGAAATGGTCTGCTGTCCACACCACCTGTTGAGAAGTGAGATGGTCTACTGTCCACACCACCTGTTGAGAAGTGAAATGGTCTGCTGTCCACACCACCTGTTGAGAAGTGGCCAATATCGCCAGCACTCCACAGCCTGTCCATTAAGCTGACATGGAGTGGAACGGAATGTTCTTTTTCTTTTTTTTTTATCAGAGGGGAAAACTAATGGGTCGGCAGAACGACCAGATCACAACAGTATGTCACTGTTCTTTTCCACACATGGTTTGGCAGTAAGATTTGTTGCAGGACATATTGGACATATTTTGTACGTGTCAGTGATCTCCAGTATAACCGTAAGTGTTCCAGCCTGACACAATGACGTAGCCTACTGAAGAGTCCCTTCGTTGACCTTAAAACATTCAGACCTCTTGTTAAGTTTGCTTGATAAAGCTAGCCAGCGCTTTATATAAATATGTAAAAGTAGGGCTGCTTACTTTGCCAGCGTGTACTGCATAATGTGACTGTCTGTCTGTCTGTCTCTCCGTCTGTCTGTCTGTCTGTCTGTCTGTCTGTCTGTCTCTCTCTCTCTCTCTCTCACGTTTTATATCTTTCTACTGTGATACTGGACAGGACACAGGGATGGGAAAGAATACGTACTATGTATTCACGCAAGTGCGTGCGCACGCACGCGCGAACTTGTGTCTGTGTATGCGCACGCGCGCGCGCGCGCGCGCGTGTGTGTTTGTGTGTGTGTGTGCGTGCGTGCGTGCGTATGTGTGTGTGTGTGTGTGTGTGCGCGCGCGTGTGTGTGTGTGTGTGTGTGTGTGTGTGTGTGTGTGTGTGTGTGTGTGTGTGTCATGTGCACACAGTTCTGAATTGAGAAAAAAAAAAAAAACTCAGTGACTAATTTAATCTAGTTTCAATCAATCACACCTTTAAAAGTAATAAACAACAGTATACATAACACAGAATACACACATACAGTGTTAAGTAAGTCTGGCAGATTAACATTGGCTTGTGCAGTTTGTATGATGAACACTGGAGCAACATTCGTGAAAGGCTCCACATGAAAGAATCTGATCAAACACTTTATGCTTTTACGAATAACAAATATGTTCTTGGACACTTCGCTTAACACAAGAGATAGTAACCCTTTTTTAATCAAACACTTTTCGTTGAGGATGCACATATTGCCTTCGTGAAACAAGATTAAAGTCATATCGTTCTGAAACCGTGCTGGTTCACGGGGGCAAGGCAAGCTGATTAATGGTAGGGATTCGAGTGAGTTCATTTGTTTGTTTTCAAAGTACTAGCTGCAAAGAGCCGCGTACATGTATGGTCGTGAAAAGAAAGAATAATCAACATAAAAAAAAATAAATGAATGAATAAGCTGCACCACAGCAGATAATGGAACAGGCCCAGTAGATGCAGTGGGACGAGACAGGTGGAGTGTAGAAACCTGCTGATGCGCCGGGGCCGCTCTCCTCCTATGTCTCTGGCAATACACATGGTTACAGCCTATGGTCCTGGATAGCGCGCTCGCTCTTCTTCCTGCCAGATGAATCCCGTCAGGAGTCTGGTACTCGTTGTCTGCAACTAGCTGGCTACCGTTGCTGGAAAAGTTGATGTTCTGCTCTGCCGCGAGTTCGAGTGTTGTTAGTGCCTTAGATAGCTCTCGTCTGGCGTCAAAGGGTCTATTCGTGACTTGATTTATCGCCCTTTTTTGAGGATGATTTTTTTTTTTTTTTTCCTAGACGATCCTCACGTTGGCACCACACCACTTCACTTCCTTCGAGGTGCTGTGGTGCAGCTTATTCATTTATTTATTTATTTTTTTTTATGTTGATTATTCTTCGATCTGATGTCGGGAAGGCCGCCTATAAAACAATTCAGTCTGGCTCTAGGCGTTGATTTTTCGTTTAGATTATTTCCAGAAATTTACTGCAGACTTTGACAGCACGGACTGACTTTGTTTCGACCCGTTACCCGTGAGAAGCTCTCTCTGTCTGTCTGTCTGTCTGTCTGTCTCTCTCTCTCTCTCTCTCTCTCTCTCAACCCATGTGTATTTGTGGATTTATCTGACTTCTTGAAGTCATTTCTCGGTTGTCTCTTGTATCCCTCTCTCGTGGTGCTGCCCATACGCCTGCTGCTCATTCTGGCTTCCCGTCCACAGCCAGCAATCCACAGCCAGCAATCCGCAGCCAGCAATCCACAGGGAGCAGTCAGAGTCAAGTCTTCATGAGCCAGCCCTCCAGAGGACACCCTGCACAGCTGCCGAGTTCTTTGGTTGGTATTGAGTGGTGCCTGCTATGATCCTGTATATACAGCACACCACATACTTAACCCCCCCCCCCCCCCACTTCCCTACTGACGACAGTATTTTTTTTTAATTCTCCGGATATATATATATATATCATACACCTTTGACATATACATTTCCACGGTACAGCAAGAGCATACGGATAATATATCAATGCATAAAAAAGTATGTTGCTTCAAATGCACACTCAAAGACATGTCAAATTCAAATATAATGAGAATTTAAAAAAAAAAAAAAAAGAAAAAAAAACACTTGAGAAATGGAGACTGGGGTTACGGAGATGCGTATTAGATTGAGATTGTTGTTGTTGTTGTCGATTTTTTAAAAAAGTATTTGTGTAATTAAATCATCGTCATGTAATTGTACCATACAGCATCAAACCTGTTTTGATCATTGTTGACTTCAGAATCTTCAGAATTAAGTTTTTGTAGCCATTGAGAGCAACAGTTCCCTACTGACGACAGTAATTGCTTTGTCGCAGAGCGAGCTTGTGTTAGTGTTTCCCTACGGATGGTGCCACCACGTCCATTCAGCGAAAGTCCCATTGAATTTCCCAAGGCGGGCGATCTCAAGACGAACTCACCGTGTGGCATGGACATAGAGAGAACATCAAAGCAGGCCCTCAAAAGAGCAGGAGATGAAGGGCCACATGATTTTGATACATCTGTTTGTTAAATGCTCATGAGGCTGAGGATGATGGAGATGATGCTACCGAGTCCAGCTCCATGAGGATGAGGATGATGGAGTTGATGCTACCGAGTCCAGCTCCATGAGGATGAGGATGATGGAGATGATGCTACCGAGTCCAGCTCCATGAGGATGAGGATGATGGAGTTGATGCTACCGAGTTCAGCTCTGGTCTGAGACAGTATGACAGGGCAGTAGTATAACTTTATTTTCATAATATATCCCGGTTTCACCCGGGCTCAAGACATACAGATAAGTACAATGTTGGTCAGCATTTTGAGTAACACCCTCAGAGACGCATGTATCAAGTAGATGAAAGTCGACTGATAGATGCATTTGTTCCAGATTAGCCCAAAGTCGGGTGGAAGCCAGTTAGAGCATAACAATGCAACAAACATATAGATCTGATGAGAGTCGAACCCACGACTTCCAAGCAGAGAGGCCACGAAGCTAACAACAACGCCACAGCAGCTAGAGATTCACCAAATGTTTAGGTTATTTTCGGACAGTTCAGCCTTTGAACTCAGGACAGGGCTCTGTGTACTCTCTCACTTCTCCCTACGTCTCCTTCAGTGTTCAAAGAAAATGGTACCATAAAGCTGACCAGTTGCTCTCCCTCCAACCCCTCCCCTCCTGCCACAACCCTGTTCTCCTCTCCGCCCTTCACTGTCTTGTAGAACATGAAACAGAGCGGGCGTAGCTACCACCCTACGTCTCAATTCGCTATCTGCCTGCAACAGAACTTACCACACAGCAAAGACAGAGTTATCCCCCTTTTTGTCAGTAGCCCCTTCTTTCCATCTCCGCCGTCGTCAGTCTTCAAAAGCGATGGGATAAAGGCAAGAGGTATCATTCTCTCTCTCTCTCTCTCTCTCTCTCTCTCTCTCTCACTCTCTCTCTCTCTGCTACAGTCTGCAAGAAAGAAGGTATCAGACAGTAGACGGGTAGTCATACCTGCTTTTTTCCCCACCCCTCCTTCCGTATAAGATGATCACACAGTCTTCAAGAAGGATGATGTGGTAACCCGGTCAAGCAATGATCTCACACCCCCACCCAACCCCCGTCTCCCCTACATGCACTTCCCATCGCATCACCTCTCAAGCTTCTACACTCTTCAAGGAAGAACGGCATTAAGAGAGAGAGAGAGAGAGAGAGAGAGAGAGAGAGAGAGAGAGAGAGAGAGAGAGGTGTAGTATCCCTCTCACCCAGGACGTTATCCCGTCACCTGCATCTCCATCTTCTAACCAGAAGAATGAGGCCACATAGCGGAGATCTACTTATCATAGGCAGCACTTGTGAGCAGGCCAGCAACCAGCCAACAAATGAGTGTGTGTGTGTGTGTGTGTGTGTGTGTGTGTGTGTGTGTGTGTGTGTGTGTGTGCTTATATGTGCGCCAGTACTCATATGCGCGTGTCTGTATGTGCATGTGTGCGTGTGGAGGGGGGGGGGGGGCTTGCGCACGCGCGCGTGTGTGTGTCTGTGTGTGTTGGGGGGGGGGGGGGGGGGGATGGGTGTGTATGTGTGTACGTGCGAGCGCGCGCAGATATAGAGAGGAGAAAAGAACCGGTATGCAGGCATGCAAACGGAGACGGGGAGGAGGAGGGGGGGGGGGGGGGGAGGACGCGGTTAGAAAATTCTTTAAAATGGCGCACGGGTCTGCTGTGCTTGCAACGTTTCCTACTTTGATACTTGCGTGTCATGTGGAAGCACATCCTGGCACACAAATGGAGAAACAATGTCTAATGATGACATCTTGGGATTTATGTAGGCTGTGTGGTACGCGCAGAATGTTTTATGTCGGCATCTTAGATTTCAGGCAGGCTGTTACTTACCTTTAACAGCGCTGGCTACTCGTGGGGAGGGTTAGCTGACAGCATGCTCCTGTATGTCTTCCTGGAAAGTTCTAGCTGCCTGCCTTGTTCTCTCTCTCTCTCTCTCTCTCTCTCTCTCTCTGTGTGTGTGTGTGTGTGTGTGTGTGTGTGTGTGTGTGTGTGTGTGTGTGTGTGTGTGTCTGTGTGTGTGTGTGTGTGTGAGCGCGATCTGGAATAGCCACTACTCTTCTTCCTGGTCACGTCAAGCGTCTCTGTAGTGACATGTCTTTCTTGGGTGTAATCCCACAGGGCCCGTGCCCGCTCATATCCTGTTCTCTCCTGATCCGCCACAGCTTGCACTTCTCATCAGCACATTCCACATTGTTTTTTTTTATCATTTTTTTTTTCACAGTTCTTTACAGAAGATTTCAAACCCATATTGTTTCACCAAAAACCAACACGGCTTTGTTCTCTATTGATCACTGAGGTTCTCAAAGGGGTTGAACTAAACGAGTAAAATGAAACGGAATACAGACATAAGAATATTCCTAATTTTAAAAGTCACCAAAAAGTAGGCTGTATCTAACGTTGCCATCACCGGAGAAGCAACACTTCATCTTCGTTACTTGCGAAAGCCTGCTTGTGTTCTGTCATTATACGAACAGTTTTATGCAGCATTGTTTTTTTATTACGAGACTTCTCAGCTGAACATGCGTTTATTTCCCTCGCAAATAAAAAGAGCTTGATAACGACGCTCCGAATGCCACGTTTGTGACAAGGCACAATTTCTCTCAATGCCCAGAACGTGACAAGGCACAATTTCTCTCAATACCCAGAACAACGGTTTTTCCTCGTCTGCGCACGTGCATGTGTGTACTGGTATTCGGTGCGAACCGCCCGCACCTAAAGATGAGCTGCTTAAATGCTCCGCTGTCTCCCCCGCGCGCGTATCGGTGCGTTGGTACTTTAAACACAGATTTACGGGTGTCCTGACATACTTTACTTATTCTAGCTATTTATAGTGCCATGATATAAAACACAATACACAAAAGCAAAAACACAGCTTTAACACCAGGGCAGGTTATCACACATCTCATTAACCAATCTTCCACCTGCTGTGGCTCCTGCACTTACCAACACAGCTGACTGCATCATCATCGTCGTCAAAACAGTAGCTTAGGTTTGTGAACATAACAAAGTAAAAACCAGGAAAAAGGTGCGCATTTTACAGTTTCAATAAACATGATGACTCTAAAATGCATCTGAAAAGGAGACTTAAGTAGATTTAGATGCTGTTGGGAAAAAAAATCAGATGCCTTCAATTTTTGTCGACACTGTACAGTGTCGAAGCTGCATACAAGACTGACTGTATTCGAATCAGCAAGATATGTGCACCAATGTTTTACATTAAAAACATTCTCTTAAATAAACTTGTCTTGTGCTTGTTTACAACAACATTTTTTTTCTATTAAGCAACGCCTTTTGCATAAATTTGTCTTTTCGTTAGCACTTGTATTTCTATCTCATTCTGTATGAAAATCATGCATACTTACACGGAATTATAGCATGGCTGTCCTATGCTAATTTTTCCTCGAAGAAATGACGATCGCGTCTG